>JAHRHZ010000125.1:7407744-7503347 GCA_024137785.1 Ginglymostoma cirratum | reverse complement strand
TGAGCTTTTCCAGCAACTTTGTTTTTGTTCCCCATTTACACTCTGCCCGATTTGACTTTTCCATTAATAGCATTGAATAAAAAATGTGAAGTGCAAAGTGAGCTGCCCAAATCATTTGTGCTACTACCAATGACCAATTTCACTCCATTCTCATTTATGTCCTACCTTACCTGGAGCCAAAAAGGTGCACATGCCTGACAATCTGTAATTTTTTTCAAAAAACTACATAATCACAGCACTACTGAAGGACTTGTTAAAAAGATACTTTCCGAAACAGGACCTGCACAGTTGTTTTGTAGCAAGAGACCACGATGAACACTCGAACATTACAAATGTGCTCAAGACCTCAGGCTTAGCCTTTAGCAATGCCAAAGGAAATCATGTGAACCGGAATGGCAAGAGACACTTACAGAGGAATACAGCAGGGGGCATTTCTACAGCATGCAAACACTGTATCCTAATTCATTTCTTCTCAGAATTCCTTTCATCTCAGATCAACTCATCTTCTGAACAATAGACACTTTTTCTTATTTGCTCACACAATCACACCTGCTGAATCTATTTAGTTATGTTTCTCAGTTTGAGGTGGCAGAATGAAAACATTTTTGGCTGCATTGCCAACTCATAATGGAGGCAAGAGTTATTTTTATTTCCTTTGACCATTTTGAGGTGAGTTGTTGTGTCTTTTGTGAGAAACCTTGTTCACACTTTAAATTTTCCATGTAAAAATTATTTACTGTTTACAGGCTGCATGCCAGTCTCCCAGTTACTGTACATGTCAGTGGTGTTATGATGCTAAGGGCTAAGGGCAGGGAGGGGTGTGCTATGGTTTGCTTTGAAATAATTTTTTTCAATCTTGAAGTAGCAATTTTAGTAGGACAAATACTCATCCCTTAATTCATTTTAAATACTATGATCTGGTGAGTCCAACTGAATTTACCATTTGTCTTTAAACCTTATATTGAGGGCTGTCTGACAGTGAAGATTATTGATCTTTAGAGGAAAAGGAAGTGATTTATTCATAGGTGATTATCAGTCAAAGCATTCTGGTGGAAAAAGAAGAGATTCCCACTTGGGTCTATGAAACAATATGTTGTATGACTAAAATGCTATGCCCAAAAGGTACAGCAGAATACATGTTTGTTTCTAGAATTCTATGATGATCTTCCTACTGAAGCTGCGCTATCAGGGGTAGAACACTTTGAGCTCCTTGCAACTGGACCAGTGGGGCCAGAACAGTCACTGTACAAGTTAATGGAGGCCAGCAAGCATTTGACTTGTATTGGCTAGGCCAGAAGTGATGAATGGTGTTGGTATATTCAAAAAAAAGGAGAAACAGACTGTGCGTCAAAATAAAAACAGACCATGAAAATTAAAGTATGAGTGTTCCTGGTAAATGGGTAGTTCCGTAATGCAGGTCCCACATCATGACATGGTCTCATGCAGAATTGTCTTAGGCAAAACAAGTTCCATCTCTAATGAGATCATTTTCAAGTTCATAGATCAATCGCTACAGTGTGGAAACAGGCCATTTGGCTTTAAAAGTCTACACTGCCCCTCCGAAGAGCATCCCACCCTGACTCGTTCCCCTACCCCCGCATTTCCCCATGTCTAACCCACCTAACCTAAACATCCCTGGACGTTACGGGCAATTTAGCATGGCCGATCCACCTGCCCTGCACATCATTGGACTGTGGGAGGAAACACACGCAGACACGGAGAATGTGCAAACTCCACACAGACAGTCACCTGATGGTGGAACTGAACCTACATCCCTGGCACTGTGAGGCCACAGTGCTAACCACTGAGCCACTGTGCCACCTTAAGTCGTTCAAACTCGTGGGATTCAGCTAGATACGTAAATGTCAATATTTTCTGTCTTCCCCAAACTCTGATGTTGAACTCATTTCATTTACGTGTAACATTGTACAGAGTTCAAATTGTGACTTTGGAGGCCTTCAGAATTCTCCGAGTTGATTTTGTCTGCTTTTCAGTGAGAAATACAGTGCAGTACAGCTTGTTAGCACTCTTTTCACAGCATTGATTATGGCATTGCTACTCTTACTTGTTCACAAGTTTTATTCGGAAGCTACTTGTAGTTTTGCCATTAAGAGCAGAAAAAATGTCAATTCTGTCTATTGTTACATTTCATTTCCCAATAATTCAAGGTTGCAGACTCCAGTTTTAATGCCTCCTTGGCTTTGTTTGAACAATAGCTGGCTTTCTTACAGTTACTGAAAGTTGACACAATTTCAGCATAGACTTTTGACACCTGTTTCATATTGTGTTTAGTGGCTGTGTAAGCAACCTACTGCAGAATTCACGCGACTGTGGCAAGTCACAAGTATACGTTGTCCTTCAAAGCATTTTAAAACAATAGTGAAACAAATCCACTCCAAGTTCTTAGCAGCATTACCAAATTTAAATTATCATCACATCTTCGCTGCCTTACTTATATGATTGTAAAATAAGGCATTAAGATTCAGCAAGTTGCCACTTTGATCGTTAAGCACAGTCTCAGGTACTGTACAACTCATTAATTTTTTATGCTTAGTTTGTAACCAAAATTACAGATTATGTTATCCATAGGTTTAATTTGGCAGTAAAAAACTTTCATAGATTTACAAAGGTGCCATTGTAAATGAATAGTTTAGTACAAACTCCAGTTTCTAGCTTTCTTTCTGAAGCTTTTCCCTGTCCAGAAGTCAACTTCATACTGGGAAAGAACCCAATTTAAAAAAAAAATAAATCCAGTCACCAAATTATCAAAAGTATTAATCACCGAATAACATAGACCACCCACCAGGGGTAGTATTAGAGATAAAAGATACTGCAGATGCTGGAGAATCCGAGATAACAAGCATGGGGCTGGATGAACACAGCAGGTCAAGCAGCATCATAGGAGCAGGAAAACTTGACGTTTGGGGCCTAAACCCTTCATCAGAAATGGGGGAGGGGAAGAGGGTTCTGAAATAAATAGGGAGAGAGGGGGAGGCGGATAGAGGATGGATAGAGGAGTATTATACGATCAAAAAGTAAAACAAAAGCCAGGAGGGAGCTAAATCAAAGTACTGGGGAAAGTAATAGAGCCCAGCCCCGTTATCAGAGCGAGACAACTGCCAGTTGTTTAACCTCCGGTGAGGGGAGAGGTTGAGAAGGAGAGTCCTTGATGGTTACTTCAGCTGGTGCAGGAATTGAACCCACACTGCTGGCATCACTCTGCATTCTGCTGGCTGTCCAGCCAACTGAGCACACCAATGCCCAGCCTCGAGGATATTGATGGACACTGTATCCTCTGTCCCCAAGAAGACCCAGGCACAGATGTGACCATGATAGTGAAGCAATGAACCCCGGATTTTAAAAAAAAATTTATAAACCTACCATCGAATCCCCCAATCACCTAATTAAACAAAAAATCCAAGGCGCTCCTCAGAGGCAGTGTATCGATAACAAAAAAAGTGGCAAAACAATGGAAGGAACTAAATCAAAATAATGTTTTGGGGTGTGGAGGGAGTATATGATAATGCACTCCAGTCCTCATGGCTCCCAACTCCATCTCAAAGCTTTGAGGGTGTTTGTGGATACTGACAGCTGAAGACAAATGTTGCCATGGAAAAGAGGCAACGAATCCAGATTTTTAAAAATTTACCCACAACAATTTTTTTAAAAAATCATTCATATGAAATATGGGTGTTGCTGGCCCGGCCAGTGTTTATAGTGCATGCCTAATTGCCAAGAGAGCAGTGAAAAATCAACCACCTTGTTATGGGCCTGGTGTCACATTTAGGCCAGATTAGGGAAGGGTGGCAGTTACCTTCCTTAAAGGACATTAGTGAAACAGATGGTTAATCCAACAACCAACAATGACTTCATGGTCATCATTAGACTTTTTTTTTGAGTCCCTGTTCCACTGCATGCCATGGCAGAATGTGAACCCTTGTCCCCATATCCCAGGCGTCATCTGGGTCTCTGGATTGCATTGACAGGCTGCCAGAAAGTCCGCAGTTACATCCAAAAAGTTTGGAAGGGTATGCCAGTGACCTTGTAGTGTCCTTCTTGGAGAAATTGGACCCACATCCTTCCAAGTGTGCATTGTATCCAGAGGCTGATGTCTTAACTTCAATTGCAGCAGAAGCAGGAGCCATCTATCCTGTGGGTGCTGCAGGGGAGACTCAGACTGAAATTGTGGCGGTTGCTGCATGCATATGAAAACTGCTGCCATCATGGTTGCCAATGTGAATCTGAAAATGGGCTGGCAGGATTTTACAGCACTCCTATGATCCATGCTTCAGCTGATTACAGCAGCACTGAGACACCACCCTGGTGAATGGCAGTGCTGCTGTCAGGATGACAGTATTTGTTTCCTATCTGTTGCCCATCAGTAGCACCCAGTTTAGACTACTCCTCCCAATGAGATGGTGGAGCTGGTCTCTGAAGGTCCTTGCAAGGCTCTCTGCAGTCCCCTGTATTGGAGGTCAGTTACCTTCTACCAGCCATGTTGCAGCCACAGAGGTAGCACTGCAGAGGAGCTCTGTGCCAGGTAATGGTACATGGAGACAGACACTAAGGGAATGTGCAAAGGTGATGAGTTGGAATAGTGGATGGTTTCTCTGAAAAAATTGTTGCGGTGGTTTTTATTTCAGCGTTGTGACTAGGAGGAACACTGATTAGTAAATTTGGAGAATGTAAGGAGTGGGATTGATGGAGATGCATTCACTGGTTCCACAGTTGGATGAGCCAATCACAAACAGCCTGGCTAGAAAGAGGTTTCTGTGTTTGTTGCCTCCTCCACTCCCCCTCCTCCTCTCTTATTGTTCCCAAATATCTGGTGGGAAGGGCTGTGCTCTCAAGGTTGAGAAGTTAAGCAGCATGTAACAGATTATGATGCAACATAGCATCCACTCTGGAGAGTACTTCAGAACTGCTCCACTGCAGTCCCAGCAACAAGAGTCTTGCTTTAGCACTCTAAAGAATTGCCCAGGTTGTGTATTGAAATCGCAAACCAAGTTGTCAGCAGATAACTTTGTTGTCCAGCAGCCACCTTCAGTTCTCTTGTAGTGTCCCAAATGCTAATGACATAGTGGATAGGTGTAGAATAAGTGTATCATGACTGCTACTAGGATAGTGGATGCGCTTAAACGGAGAGACTGCAGAAATCTGTGACAAAAGAGACTTGCGCATCAAACACAGAAAGTTAGCGCAGAGGTGCAGCAGGGAACCAGGAAGGCTAATGGAATGTTGGCCCTTATTTAAAGAGGGTTGTAGTATAAGAGTAGGGAGGTCTTAGTGCAGCTGATGGTTGGACCACATCCGGAGTAGTGTGAGCAGTTTTTATCCCTTTATTTAAGAAAAGATATTGTTTCATTAGAAGAAGTTCAGAGAAAATAGATAATGATGATCCCTGGTATGGAGGAATTGTCTTCTGAGCAAAGGTTAGGACTCTCTTTAAGGGGCTTGACAGGGTAAATGCTGAGAGGATGCTTTCCCATATGGGAGAATCTTGGACCAGAGGGCATACTGACAAACGGAAGGGTACTAATTTAATACTGAGATGAGAAAGTACTCCTTCTCACAGAGAGCTGTGGGGGCAGAGTTCTAATGTATTCTTCAGATTTCTGAAGAAGGGTCCAGACCCGAAACGTCAGCTTTTCTGCTCCTCTGATGCTGCTTGGCCTGCTGTGTTCATTCAGCTCTACACCTTGTTAAGTCAGAGTTCTAATGTGTATTTCAGGCTGCGATAGATGGATTCTTGATCAGTAGGGGAATCGAGAGTTATAGGAAAAGATTAGGAAAGTGTATGTAAGGAATGTCGGATCAGCCATGGTCCAATTGAATAGTAGAGCAGGCTCGAAAGGCCAAATGGCCTACTCCTGTACCTACTTTTTATGGTCTTGCTGTGTCCTGTATACGGTCACACACCATCTCCACTGTCTCAGCTAGAAAAGCTGAAATCCAGAGGTAAGAATGACTGCCCTTGACATCAATACCATATGTGGTGAAGTGTGGCCTTGAAGGAGCTCTCACAAAACTGGACCTGGTGTGAAATGGGTGTGTGGTTGAAACTCTCCACTGGTTGAGTTGTACCAGGTGCAAAGGATTGTGGTTATTGTAGAAGGTCAGGCACCCCAGCTGTAGAATATCTCTGCTGGAGCTTCTCAGGGTAGAATTTTTTTCATTGACCTGTTCCGAGATCCTGTTACACGCTTTGGAGAAGATAGGACTTGAACCTAGATCTTCTGGCTCAGAGGCAGGGACACCAGCACTGTGCCATGCGACCCCAGTTTCTCAGAGTAGTGGCCTAGACCCAACTATCTTCAGCTGCTTCATCAATGGGGATGTTCACCAATGATTGTACAATGCTCAGCACCATTCAAGACTCCTCAGATATTTAAACAGTCCATGCCCAAATATAGCAAGATCTGGACAATATCTGGGCTTGGGCTGAAAAAGTGGCAAGTAATTTTCACACCACACCTTCTCAAGGGCAGTTCAGGATGGGCAATGAATGCTGGCCCAGGCCAGTGACATCCATAACCATGAATGAATAAACCCAACTTCAAAGGACTAGAATCCTTTGTAGTTGCAGTATCTCTGAATTTTGTGCATGCAAAGCTGTGTGTGTACAATCATTGGAATCTGGCACCAGCAGAGAGCTACTTTTCAGGAGACTTGGACAACTACTTGATTCCCTCTGGAAACCGAGAAGCCCAAGTGTTCATGTAAAGACTCAGTCACCCAGCAATGGACAGTCAACTATGACCTGTCATCAGAATCACTTGCTCTAATCTAGAAGGAGCCCATTGCAAAGATTGACCTCATAGCTACTGGTAGTGCATTCGTTAACCTGTTCCAAGTTTTCAGGTCTGCCTGTGAGTGATGGCAGGTGTTGATAAGCACCTCCTTAGTGGAATAGAAATGCTGTACATACTCAGGTTGCGATAAGAGAATTGCTTCCTAAGCTCTCTAATGTGACCAGCCTTACTTTCCCTCCTCCTCCCTCTTCGAACATCCCATCTTCAAGTTGCCTCCATTCAAGCTTGCTGTCGTACAGTGCTTGAAAGAGATGCAAACCATTGCAGTCATGTCTAGCAGCAAGTGTTGTGCAAAATCCTCGAAGCCAGGGCAAGGTCCTCCGGCATTGTTAATATACTTCAGCAACATCAATATTACAAACTGTTAAACAATTCTATATACTCAAGGACAACCAGTAGAAATTCATCAACAATTGAACTCAAAGTAGTCGATGCACTCCTTAAATAACACTGTTAGGACATTCATTCTGCCAAATGTACAGCTGCAAATGATTAAGAGAGGGTGTGAGCTGGAATGTTGAATTTGAAAATGGTCATGCCAGCGTCTAACCAGCATGACATGCTGGCTTATGTCACAGTTTACCACGGTTTTTCACTGTATACACTTCTGGTACACTCTGCCAGAACCTGCGTGACCTCATCAAATGGTGTGCACTTGCAGTACAGATACTATTTTAGACTGTACATGGTCCCAATACGTGGAAAAAGATATAGGTTCCATGCAGCCAAATTTTGAGGTCAGGACATAGCTAGACTTATAGAATGGGTAGAGAAGTGGCAGGTGGAATTTAATACAGAGTCTGTGTGTGAGATGATGCATTTTAACAGAAGTGATGGGAAGAATCCATAAGACCATAAGACATAGGAGTGGAAGTAAGGCCATTCGGCCCATCGAGTCCACTCCGCCATTTAATCATGGCTGATGGGCATTTCAACTCCACTTACCCGCACTCTCCCCATAGCCCTTGATTCCTTGCGAGAACTTATCAATCTCTGCCTTGAAGACATTTAACGTCCCGGCCTCCACTGTGCTCCGTGGCAATGAATTCCTCAGGCCCACCACTCTCTGGCTGAAGAAATGTCTCCTCATTTCCGTTCTAAATTGACCCCCTCTAATTCTAAGGCTGTGCCCACAGGTCATAGTATCCCCACCTAACGGAAACAACTTCCCAGCGTCCACCCTTTTTAAGTCCATATGGACAAAAAAAAAGTGTAACCTAAAGAGTGTGCAGGGAACGAGGTACTTGGGAGTTCATGTGCTTAGATCTGTGAAAATGACTGGGCAATATGAACAAGAAGTTAACAAATCTTGGGCTTCAACAATAAACATGAAGAAAACAAAAGCGGGGAACTTATGCATAAAGTCTGCCACAAGTAGAGTATTATGTACAGTTCTGGTCTTATCCTTTGGGAATGATAAGAGGGTTGTTGCGAGGATTCAAAAGATATTTTCCAGGGCTGAATGATTTGAGCCACAATGTTAAATTATCTGGGATTGTTCTCTTTAGACCAAAGGAGATTGAGAGGAGCCCACATACAAGAGCTATACAGGTTAATCACAGAAATGTTACAGCACAGAAGGAAGCCATTTGACTCATCACACCTCCGCGGTTCTATTACCTAGTGCCAAACACCTACCTTTTCCCCATATGTCTGCAAACCACTTCTATTCAAATAATCATCCACTGCCCTTCAGAATGCCTCAATTGATCCTGCGTCCACAACAGTTCCAGGTAGTGCATTCCAAACCCTAATTACTTGCTGTCTGAAAAAGTCTTTTCTGAAACATTGTTTCATTTTCACATCACTTTAAATCTCTGCCCCCATTCCTTTTCTTTTTATGTGCAGGAACATCTTCTCGTTATCTACTCTGACCAATCTGCTCATAATTTTGGAAACCTATGACCAATGACTAATGACTAACAGATGGTCACTTGAGTAAGGGAGTGTTACAGGAGGATGGGATAAAGTGAGAGAATGGAATAAATCACCTTGTTCTATGGAGAGCTTGTATGGACCCAATAGACTGAATGGCCTTTTTTTTTGGCATTATGATTCTAGGTCATACCTGGGTGATTTTCCACTGTAATAGGTGGATGCCAGAGTTGGTTTTAGACTTAGCTAGTGGTGTGGTTATTTCAGCAGCCCAAGTCTTCAACACTACAGCCAGGATGTTGGCAGAGCCCATAAAATGAGTGGAATAAAATTAGAATCTCATCAAAATGATGTAATTCAGTATCAGCACTGTAAAGAATTATGAAAGCACTGCAGAAATGTGAAAATGGAATAAAACCAACAGATCACTCGATACTGACTTAGACACTGGAAATGACAGACAAATCCAGCTACTGTCTGGTGGGGGCGCTTTGTGTCAAAATTGCACGAGTTGTTCCACAGATAGTGAAGCAACAACTGACAGTCATGCTCAAACCTTTCAGACCATGCCCTGGACATCATAATTCCTGGAACAAAACCAGAACTTGCTGGAAAAACTCAGCAGGTCTGGCAGCATCTGTGAAGAAAAATCAGAGATAATGTTTCGGGTCCGGTAACCCTCCTTCAGAACAGGAGTGTTCTGAGTAAAGGTCAATGGACCCAAAACATTAACTGATTTCTCTTCACAGATACTGCCCGACCTGCTGAGCTTTTCCAGCAAGTTCTGGTTTTGTTCCTGATTTACAGCATCTGCGGTTTTTTTGGGTTTTTATCATAATACCTGACTTGTCCTGTCCCACCAGCAAGACTGACCCACTAGCGATGGTGGTGGCACAGTGGGATGTGGTCAGAAGGAAGTTGCCCTTGGAGTCTTGAACATTGGCTTTAGACTCGATGAAGTCTCATGGTGCCAGATAAAATGTAGACAAGGAAACTTCCTACTGAATACCACCTACAGCTGTCCCTCAGCTGATGAATTGGCACTGTTATATGTTGAGCAGCATTTGGAGGAGGCACTGAAATTGGGAAGGGCACCAAATGTATTCTGGGTAGGGGCACATCACCAGAAACAGCATCCAGAATGGGACAACAACAGGTGGTGGATAAATCTATTAGACCTTGTCCTCACTAATTTACCTGTCACATGTGCATCTGTCCATAACAATATATGCAGAAATGACCACTACACAGTTCTTGTGATGCACTGCACCACAACATTTAAATGCTTGGCCTGGCATAGCTGTTATTCTACGTAATATCAAGCTTTGAACTGTGGTTGATAATGAAAAATGCAGGAGGGTATGCTGTGAGCAGCACCAGACATCCCCATAAATTGGGTGTTATCTTGTTGTGACTATGACTAATTATGTGCCAACCAGCAGCATCCAATGGACAAAGCCAAGTGATCTCACACCAACAGTCATGATGAAACCTGTTTGGTCCTGCCACATTAAGTCCTGAACATTTTTTGGAGAGTTAAACTAATGGAGGCTCAAGAAATACCGCCATCCTCAATGATAGGGAGCTGAACACACGAGTCCAAAGGCAGGGGATTTGCCACTATCTTCAGTCAAACGTGCTGAGTAGTTGATCCATCTCAACCTTGTCCTGAGTTCCTGCCCTTCCTAGCATCACAGGTGCCAATCTTCAGCGAATGAATCTGACAACTTCCCAGCAATAGTACTGAAAACTTGTGCTCCAGAATTAATTGTATCTCTAGCCAAACTGTTCTAGTATAGTGGCAACATCACTGGCACCTCCCCAGCAATAGAGAAAATTGTCTGGGTATGTTCTGCACACAAAAAGCAGGACAGATCCAACATGGCCAATTACAACCCCATCAGCTTCCTCTCAATCGTCAGCAAAGTGATGGAATGATGTCCCCAACAATGATATTGAGGATTACCTACCTGTTGATGTATTACAGTCTTAGTTCGAACGTGGACAAAAAAAGCTGAACACCAGCCGTGAGACAAGAGTGGCCGTCCGTTGTATCAAAGTTAGATATTTGACTCGCTACAGCATCAAGGAGCCCTACTGAAACTGAAGTAAATGGAAATTACAGATAATTCTCCACTGGTTAGATTCATGCTTAGTACACAGGTCATGGTTATTGGAGGTCAACCACTTTAGTCCCAGGTTATTTCCACAGGACTTCCACAAGGTAATTTTCTACGCTGAGCCATATTCGATTATTTCATCAATAATCTTCCCTCCATTACAAGTGCAGAAGTGGGGATACCTGTTGACAGTTGATTAACGTTCAGCACCATTGATAACTTCTCAGATACAGAAGCAGTCCTTATGTAGCAAGACCCAGATAACATTCAGGCTTGGGCAGATAAGTGGCAAGCAATGTTCATCTCCAACAAGAGAGAATCTAACCGTCTTCTCTTTATATTCATGACCATGCTGACTTCCTGCGCTATCAACATCCTGGTGATTGCCATTAGCTAAAAACTGAAATGGACCAGCAAAATAAATATCAAGGCTGCAGAAGCAGGTCAGAGGCTGGGCATGCTGCTGTGAGTAACTTACCATCTGACTCCCTAAAGCTTGTCACCGTCTAGGAGGCGCAACTCAGGATTGTGAAGGAATACCCCCTGACTTGCCTGGACGAATGCAACATTCAAAGATTTTAATGTCATCCAGAACAAAACATCCTACTTCAATGTCACCCTATCCATCAGCATCTTAAACAGGCACTGCTTCCAGCACTGATGTACACGGCAGCAATATACAAGACGCACAGTACCAACTCACCAAGGCTGTTTGTCAGTATCTTCTATCTGCAATCCCTACCACCTGGAAGGACAAGGGCAGAGCAGGTACATGAAAATACCACCGTCTCCAAGACAAGACTATCCTGATTTTAAACTATATTATCATTTCTTCGCTATCACTGAATAATCAAAATTGTGGAACTCCCTTCAGAGCAGCACTGAATGCCTCTGCAACAGATGGATTGCAGTGGTTTGAGAAAGAAGCTGACCATCACCACCTCAAGGGCAACTAGGGAAGGGTGACCTGTGAGATCCTTGCCAGTGATGCTGGCACCCCATTAAAGCATAAAACAAATCACCTAGAAAGACACAATGGTCATGATGTGCATGATGGAAACCTTTTAATCAACCTGCTTGGCCATGTTATGACTTGCGTCTGGAGCAGGAGGCACTTATCCTAGGCCTCCTGTGCCACAAAACCCCCTATTGATATGCATTATATGAATTACGTGATAAGTGAAAAGTTTGTGGTTTTAAGACTTAATGTGCTCAAGGAATGCAACGCAGCATTCAACAAAAACAGGTGATGATCCACATAGATAAAGTTGTTTAACATAAAGCAAGAGATTATAATGGTACTATTGCCCTACGGACACCCATACCAGTGTTGAAATGAGTACCATTTTGCTTAAGTGGTGCAATCACTTACTGACCAATTGGGCAGAATGTTTCAAGACCCTGAGCGCCTGAAAAGTAGCAGTGATTCCTGTCTGGATGGCTCTCTGACAGATGTGTATTACTGTGTTATTCCAGCAGTGAAATGGAATGCAGAGGAATTGCCCTTTCCAACATTTTGATTGCAGAATGCTGGCCTTCAATTATATGCCACAATAGTTATTCCTAATAAACACCAGGGACTCAAATGAAGGGAGAAAACAAAAGTTGTAAAAGTAGCAGACGTAACAAAATAATTTCAACATGATAAGAAATCAACTGTGGTGCTAACACCGGTCATGGGCAGCTTAGTTGTTGCCTGTGCTCACGAGGACATAGGAGACATAACGCCTATGATTTTCTGTCTAGTGGAATACCCACCTGTAGCCTGCTGAGAAGTGTGACCAGCAAGGATAGTTCTGGCTAGCAACAGATAATTAATCACCTAAAATCAAGCAGACCATTAACTCAAATAGGCAAGCAATCTTACCAACATGTAACTAGAACTCTGAATTCATCTGCACTTCAAAATTAATGTGAGACCAGTTTGCTTCCTGCACCCTGGGTGGAGCAAATGTGCTGGATCATTATATCATAAGACAGTCTTCTCAGGTACTTTGAATGAGAATGGCATCTTAGCATGATTGTTGGGAAAAGCTAAGTCATAACTAAGTGAAAATATGATTTAGTTTTGAAGGTTAGGAGAAAAGATTTTGAGCTGGATTATCATGTTTACAAAGTCTTGATCATCTCCTTCTGCAAATGAAGTGGACCGATGATATTCCTTGATGGGACAAGCTCTGCAGTGCTCTGATTTAATGTGCAGTGGACACTCAACAACAGTCTGCCAGTTGGAAGAGTGGTGAGAGCATGTGGGCAATGGGGAAGTTAATGGTGTTGCCCTGTCACTGAGTCACTGGTGGCAATCGGTTACCTTTTCCCACAGTTTTGCTTCTGTGTATCCACCCTCACTTACTACCAGATTCCCTCCTTAATTAGCTTTGCCTATTAAAGATCCTGGAAGTATTTGAATATCCAGGTCCATCACTGAACACCACCTGGACAACTGGTAGTGGCCACTGCTGCTGCTGGTGCTGCCAGCGCGCCAGCATGGGAGGGTGTCGGTTAGAGACCCTTATACCTTCACAAATTCACCCTCATTCAGTCCATGGCGGAAAGTCCCTGGGCTGCCTTCCCACCCAGCCATTGACTTCCCCCAGTGGGCAGTTAATGTCCATTCTGCTTCATCCTGCTGCTACTGGTGAGTTAGTGCTCAGCATGTGGAAAATGCAGCAAGTATTCCATAGTGTTTCTTGTAAGCTCCCTGGATGGGATCCTCCATTGTCAGTGATCGATGCACTGGCTATGGAAATGTTTGAGGGGGGATTTGGTTCTTCATATCGTGGGACTTCCCTAAATAGGGTGACACGGAGATCTGGCCAGATCTTCACTTGGTGAGCGAGAATTTTGTAAATTGTACAAAATTTCTGACAGTAGATTCAAACCGTAGGAATCCGGGAAAAGAAAATACAAAAGACTAGATAGTTTGGAAAGGTGTCTTGCAAACATGTTTATTGTCAATCAACGTTAGGAGATGAAATTTAACAAGGATTGGCAAAAGAAGAGTGCATGTTCTAATTATCAACAGTAGTGATTCATCTACATCATCTAGGCAGGATAGTGGATCACATATCACTGATCCCACATTCGAAAGAACCCCTCCAAACTAATGAACAGAATGGCAGCTATGAATAGTTTGTTGTTTTTCACTACTAAATGTAATAAATTTTTTTGTACATGTCAGAAACAGAAGTATTGATATTTTCATATTAGAAATGTGGATACATTTATTTGAAACATGCCACGACTTGTTACCAAATCATTACAGTGTTTTCAGAAACTGCTACTTGGCTTACATCTATATTCATCAAACAAAATCAACTGGAGCATAAACCTTGCTTATTACCCTAGATTGTTGTATGTTCTCATGAAGATTTGTGATGTGTACCTGGGAGCCAGACTGGTTATGTGATATCGTGAGAGGTAGGGAAGAAGGTTTTGCCTTGATTTCTCATGTGACCATGGCTGTGGCTTTGCCTGTCAGTGTTGTGCAGTTTGGACCAGCTCCTGGACCGCAAGTGGACTGCAAACCCCATTTGAGAATCATGGCTCGAGGGGGCAAGACTGTCGGAGTTTTGGATTAGCCGCATTTTGTGGGAAAGAGGGAGGCCAGGAAGGAAGGAATCCAAGAAGTCAGTCCTCAAAATGATGGTGAAGTTGACACAGATGTGTAGCAAAAGACAGTGATTTGGTGAAGAGTGTGTTTGTTAATCCTACAGAGTATTTGACCGCCATTTAAAAATAAATAAATCCACAGGAAGTTAAAGATTACTATTTTAATTGTGTCTTCCAAAGATAAAATTCAATGTGAAAAATCTGAGTGTGTCATTTAAGCAGCTTTGTGGGTTTTCATTGGCATGCCACAATGTTTGGCATTCAAATGCTTGTGGTGAGCACTTGCACTGATAATTTGGAGACCTGTTTCCTCCTGACATAAAGACTGTTATTGATGGCCTGTGTTTACTGGCCTTATTGAACAAAACTTGACTGAACTTTATGTTCTCTAAATTTCTGTATACTTTGCAGTTAAACACTTGTCTTAGATGAATTATCAGTATTTGCTTGTTAGTGGAAAGAAGTAACTAGAATGGCGACATCCATAATTACTTATGGTGGTTATCCTGGCAACTCGAGGCTTGAGCAAAGCCCTATGTTATTCAAGAAGATTCTGAAGTCACCTTTAGTTAAGTGCTTATCTCATGATTTTTATGTTCAAAATCTTTGCAGAGTAAAAAGATAAAATGTAATCAGCAATAATATTACAAAAGTCCTCTCCTATTACACTGATGTATTAACATTGCTGACAAAATTGCAGAAACCATCTTGATAAACATACCAGCTTTAAACAGGAAGACAAATATCCAATGCTTCAGCACAGACAGCAGCAGTAACTGCACCAGTCATTAAAGCAGACTGCACCATTTCCAAGCACGTCGTGAGGTGTAGCTTAAGCTAGAAGGATTTTCGCCATCTCCCCCCCTCAGTTTCCATTAATATGGGTCCTGCCTGTCTTAGTCGGGGGACAGAGCCAGTCCCAGGGTCCCAGAAGGCCCTGCTCTAACATTATGTGCTCAATGATATGTTCGTAGTCTGTTTGCTTTTTACCTATTGCAGCTTAGAAGAGACCAGGTCTCAAACTTGCTTCACATTCTTAGGGAAGATGTGGCTGTGGAACTGAATTGCTTTTGAATTAAGAGCACTGTGAGATTTTTGTTTTGAGAGGTCACCTTTCCAGTGGGATTGCAGTTCTTGATTCCTTCCTCTTTTGCACTGTCCTTGCTAACAAGTTGTTCGAATTTGTGGTTGAGGGTGACTTGAATTCCTAAACTGGGTTTTGGCATTTCCCTTCTGGAATGGCTCATGCTGCAGCTCACATTAAAAAAGCCCGGGACCTTGATCATGAAGAGAAGGAGAAGGAAAAAGAAAAAGAGAGGAAGAGGCAATCAAGGAGAAGCAGTGAACGATTAAGCCGTAAACGCAAGGTATGCCACCTTACCAAAAAAAAATAGTAGCAATGTTTAAAGGCACCTGCTATACGTGACTCTACTCACCAATGATTATAGATTCGCTGCATTGTGGTACCTTGCCAGCCCTGTCAGAATATCACTAAATTTATAAACCTGTGCTAAATCAAGGATCTATCAATAGACTTTCTACTGTACGATATCCAACCGGATTTAATTAACTGGATTAAAAGCTCCCCTTTATTGTTGAACGTGATGCAGACTGCAGCAGTGATTTGTTTTTATGTGTGCTTATGCTGCGTGTTTATTTGTGCATCTGAGAATGTGTATGTGTGTGTGAATTCTCCATCACCAGCATGCACGGAGATACAACCTAGCAGTGCCTTTTTGCAGCAAACAGAACCTGCAATAAACTGTCCACCGGCTGTTGCTGTGCTGAAAGACTGCCTGTATGCAGTGCAGTGTACACAATGTGTTAACAGGCATTTTTAAAAAAACTGTTTTAGTTTAAACCTTTTGTATGGTGATGTCTAAATGAACTACATTTCTTGAGAAGCAGATTTGTTTTTGTTGATTCCTGTCACAAGCAGAGCTGTATTGAATCATCCAGAAGTGATTGGGGTGGTGCAGTTTCCTAGGGCAGTGCGAAGGTTTTTCTGCAGTAGGGATCAGCCACTGTATTTAGGAATACCTATTATTAGGTTTTGCTGCAGTTGGAAAACATGAATAGTTTATTTTTCTGATATCCAAAGACAGCAGGATTTGGGATTGTGTTAATTTAGTTGCTGTGAAAAATGTCATAAGTTTTGGGCAATATTCAGCAATATTATAAACATGGGCAATAACAGGCTGCCTGGAGTTGTTTGGATTTTCTGCAGTACCTGTTTCAATTAAAGCAAATGCTTTTTGCAAGTCATTTTTAAACTAAGGTAAAATACCTTTTGATGTAGAGCTGATTAAGAAGGTTCCTGACATTTTTCACATCGGGTAATGACAAAGTGCTTTTTTTAAACGAATGACATATATTTGAATTTATTTTTATAATGAATTCAAATCGTGGCCTGGTGAAACATTATATTCTCCGTGCTCAGAATAATGTTTCATTTAATTTGCAAAATATTGACTGATTCAGTCCAATCCACAGGTTATAAATTTGTTTCTGTACATTAGATCATACAGGAAGCTGAAAGTCAATTTGATGCAACCATTGGTTCCTTCCAGTACTTGGGTTCATTGCCAAAAAGTGGCACTGTATGTAAAGCACTTAGTGCCTGCAAGTAAGGGAATTAATTGTAAAGGAGATGTAGTCTAAAACTGAGAGTACTTCTATATTAAAGAATTCTTCAGGATCCTGTAGAATTAAGGTGAGTTCTGCATTCTATTACAAGCAAAGATCGAAGGACCTGACATCAGAAAGGGTTTCCTTTGGGAGGATTTGAGGGTGGCTTTATTTTAATTCCACAAATCGATAAAAATATTCAGCTTTATAGGCACGTGTTTTAGAAAAAAAAACACAAAGTGAGACATTCGCAATTTTGACTGTTATTTCATTTCAGGAAATTGCAATAGATGATATTTTGGTTCCCAACTCTCAAGTCCTTGGCATTCTTCCATTCAGGTCTTCGGTTCAGTCAGAATAGTACTTAGAGAAAAGTTACAATATCATTTAAGACCCACGCTAGTAGGTATAAACTACTCCAGTTTTGATTTTAAAAAAAAAAAGGAACTTGGTGCAGTATCTGTTTAGACCATCCCTTTAAATTTTAGCTCACGGTTTTGGGTGGCTCTTCTGCTCATCATATCGATGGAGCAGGTCCAGGGGAAGTCCCAGGGTTCCCAGAAAATGTTGCTTTTTTAAGAAATCCATTGGTCTCTGCAGAACTTAGAGTTCCATTCAGACTGATCTAAAAAAGCTTCAACATTTAAGAAGGAAAAGCATAATTGTTTTCCCAGTAAAAAAAAACTATTTATTTCATTGGATGCTGAAGATTTTCCTGATCATCCAATTGCTGACAATATGTTACAGTTTCAGAAACATTTCCTTAGTGGTGAAAAGTATTTATGAATTAAAGCAATAAACCAAATCTTGCAACTGAATTTGGGCAGGTCTGATGTACCTGGAGGAAGATAATTGAAATTGCAGTCATTTCATATCAATTGTCTCCTCTAAAAATATTTAGCATTATCTAGAACAGTTCCAAGATCAGTGCGCTTTTATTAGTCATTACTGTCTAGAAATTCAGTCATAGAAGATCTTCAAGGCCAAGACCAACTCCAATGCAGAATGTTTCATTAATTGTTTTGTAGTAACACATTATAATGGTAGTTCCCTTATATTGCATGGTTGGTCAATTTGTCCAAGAGATAAACAAATTAAAGTTGGTCCATGATGATACATTGTCCATGTGGAAGAGGGCAATCTACCCTCACTGTATTTGATGCTTGTTGTTGGTGCACTTCGGTTCCTAGTAATTGTTTGAATTGAATGTTTACATCTCCTGAACAGTGGTGATATTTCTGGGTCCTGCGATCTGTAATGGTTGGTGTGTGTCTGAATCTAATGAGCTGTAATGATAGGTGTCTGTCCAAGCCCAGTATGGTTTAGTGCATTCCCTTTCCTGTTGGAGTTTCAGATCTAGATGTTTTTAACTTGTAGGTTCCTAAAAGAGAAACATCTTGTCTCCCATAATTTTGTGTCCCGAAACGTTTTATACTATGGTTACAGTGGACTGAATTTTATGGCCACTGCTGATATATTCGAAGGCAGGAGACTAATAAAATTAAAGCAGGTGGCCTTCAAAACCAGCCCCAACCTGCATCTCATGTTATGGTGAGTTAGAACGGTATGTTGAAGTCTGTAAGCTCTTTGCATAGTCCATCGTTGATAATCTCACAGCAAGCTTTTCAGTTATGCATTGAGTTGTAATGAAACCACTTTCCAATTGTAGTTTATACTTATTGTAATCAACCTGTTTGGATACGTTATTGCACATCTTCGGGCAGGAGAGATGTCAACCTGGAGCATCTGGCCCAGAGGTAGGGGTACTACCTCTTCACCAAAACTAACAAAATTTGCCACAGTGCATGTTTTGTACCTCCAGTGAGGGTTAGGATAATCATTCCAAAGGGGTGTGGTAGGGACCCTTTCAAATTCCATGACCTCTACCACCTAGAAAGACAAAGGCAGCAGATGCATAAGAACACCACTCCAAGTCCCACATCTTGATTTATAACTATATCACATTCCTTCGCTGTTGCTGGGTCAAATTCTGGTACTCATATCTTAACAGCACTGTGGATGTCCCTGCTTCCCAAGCACTGCAGCAGTTCAAAAAAGCAGCTTTATTGTCATAATGGAATCGTCTGCTAGATCTAGCTATACAAATAGAGATTTCTTTTTATTAGATAACTCAAGCGTTCCATTGATAAAAGGTTTATTTTTAACAGCCGGGATCAAAGCGCATTGACTCCATTAGTTAGCTGCCTCAGGTAATTTGTGGAGGCAGTACTGGTGGTTTTGCAAAATAACTTATGGAAGGTCAACACTTTGAAGTAACATCCAGCAAAAGAAATTATTTTTTGGATGCTAAATTATGAGGAAACAAAATAGAAGCAGATTGTGGAACTACGAATCTTCTCCTTTGTGTTAATTGTCAAACTGCATTTAACACTTAAAAGACTGCCAGAAATCTTTTGAAATTTACTTTCGTCTAAAATTGAGAGTGTCTTCCTCCCCCACCAATGTTTTTATTGACCATTTGTGAATTATTACCAATAGATTGGATGCAAATTGATAAGTATCTTTCTGATGGCCTCAACGTTTGCAGAAAAGGTGCATTGCATGAACTTGAAAAATTTCTGAAAACAATTTGTCATAATTCACGGTTGATCTTCTGAATAATGAAACAGGCATATAAGAAACATTGATGAAGTCTTGTTCACCATATTAGCATGAGGAATAGGGTTTTTAGATCTCTTTGCATAGAAACCATTTGCGTTTTCCTTCAGTTAGAAATAACCCAGAGAGTGAATTACATCTAAATCTATGTATAAACAGAGGTGCTGTTGTCCAAGAAATTTATTTCCTTAAGCATATAAAATTACAGAATAATTATTTTAATGAACCAATATTTGTTCTTGAATTCACAGAACACAACAAATTGTTAAGCAATGTTCCTTCGACATTTTATGCCTGCAAAAGTATATCCTTGAGCAATAGTGGGTCACAATTTAAGTAGGCTGTTGCTCTCTTAAGAAAATAAGGAAATTTTCTCATCTCTATATTTGACCAGACTGTTCTTTTTTACATGAAATTCACACAGTTGGGTATGATCTGAAACACCCGTCCCCGCTCCCCCCACCTTAACTTTTGAGAGGTGCAGACCCATTTGAAGGTATGAGAAGCTAGTGCACCCTCATTATTGAACATTGGGTGAAAGTTTATTGAGGTGTCCCTGCCTGCTGGCTGGAGAGAAATGGTGAGAGACCCACATTGCCTCTTTTTTGCCAAACCACGGGCAAATTAGATACTGCAAAGCCACGGTGACCCTTCACCTGGAATCAAGACCTAATCGGTAGGACGGATCAGCAGTGCCACAGAGGATATGGTGGCTGTTGCAGGAACAATATTTTCTAGGACCTAAGCACTGTGACCCAGGCCACACATAAGTCATGTGGAGGGAGATGGTTCACAAGATGAAAGTTGGGGATTGGGGCGGGTGTTAGTGGGAGAGAGGAGGCCAGTTAAATGGATAGTAAGAGCAGAAGGGTAGCTCTCAGTCAGCCATCTCTTCCCAATATCCAGTCGCTTAATCTGGCATTGTTGGAGAAACCAACTAACCCATCCTTCGGATGACAAACTGGTCCCAGTTTTAGTTACTGTGTGTGCCACGTACTAATCCAGTGGTAGGGGATCTGAGACTATCAGCACCAGTGATTTCTGGCTGTCAAGGGTTGATTAATTGGTGACTGAAGTGTCCAGTTAGTGGTGGGGAGGCAAACCATCAGCTTCAAAAGAGGCCTTGCCACCCAGAACTTAATGCTGGCAGAGGCAGGAAAGGAGCAAGGTTTAGATTCATCAGCACTCACCTCATTAAATACCCTTCCTGTCTCTAAACTCAACATCAATGGGGGCAAAATCTGTCTAAAGTCTGGTTAGGCATATATGGGCTAAATTGCACCAGGAACACACATTGCTAATCAATCTATTCTCAATTGTAATCTGTTGTGCATCACAAATACCATCTTCTATATTGTACAAAGGCAATAACCTAGGTTGTGTACATTAACAATCAACAACATGTAATGCAATAGCTCATAACTCAGAAAGGATTTGATACTGTGCAACATGGCAGGTTGGTTAGCAAATTGGAAATATTTGGGATTAATAGGTCCTGGTAGCATGGATTAGAAGTTGGCTAAAAGGTAGGAAACTGAGGGTAGGTAAGGATGGACATTTCTCAGGTTGGTTTGGAGCCATGCTATTTCTGATCTATATAGACGATTTGGAGATGGGTATTGAGGCCAAAATCTCTAAACTTGCAGATGATACTAAGTTTGGAGAATGATGAATTGTGGGGATGATGTTGAACGACTTCAGAGGTACATTGACAAGTTGGCCAAATGGACAGGCACCTGGAAGATGAATTTCAATGCAGAGAAATCTGAGGTAATATGGTTTAGTGGAAAAAGCATAGAGATAATATGGACTCATTGGTACAACTTTGAGGGGAGCACAGAAGCAAAAGAATCTTGGGGTTCACATGCATGATTCTCTGAAGGTGACCAGGCAAGTTGAAATAGCTGTTAAGAAGACTTAGAGTCTTAGATTCTTAGAGATGTACAACACGGAAACAGACCCTTTGGCCTAACTCATCAATGCTGACTAGATATCCTAACTAAATCTAGTCCCATCTGCCAGCATTTGGCGCATATCCCTCTTAAACCCTTCCTATTCACGTACCCATCCAGATGCCTTTTAAATGTTGTTATTTTACGAGCCTCCACCGCTTCGTCTAGCAGCTCCTTCCATACACGCATCACCCTTTGCGTGAAAAAGTTGCCCCTTAGGTCCCATTTAAAATTTCCCCCTGTCACCTTAAACTTATGTCCTCTAGTTCTGGACATTCCTACCCTGGGGGAAAAAAACCTTGGCTGTTCACCCTATCCATGTTCCTCATGATTTCATAAACCTTTATAAGGTCACCCCTTGGCCTCTGACGCTCCAGGGAAAGTAGTTCCAAATTATTCAGCCTCTCCCTATAGCTTAAACCCTCTAACCCTGGCAACAGTGTTGAAAATCTTTTCAGAACCCTTTCTCGTTTGGCAACATACATTCTATAGCTCGGAGACCAGAATTGAAAGCACTATTCCAACAGTGGCCTAACCAAATTCCCATGCAGTCGCAACATGATCTCCCAACTCCTATACTCAATGCACTGACCAATATAGGCAAGCATACCAAACACCTCCTTCACCACCATGTCTACCTGTCACTCCACTTTCAAGGAACTATGAACCTGCATCCCAAGGTCTCTTTGTTTGGCAACGCTCCCCAGGACCTTACCATTAAGTGTATAGGTCCTGCCCTGACTCGCCTTTCCAAAATGCAGCACTTCACATTTGTCTAAATTAAACTCCATCTGCCATTCCTCAGCCTATTGGCCGTCTGATCAAGGTTGCGTTGTACACTGAGATAACCTTCTTTGCTGTACACTACACAACCAGTTTTGGTGTCATGAGGAAACTTAATAACCATACCTCCTATGTTCACATCCAAATAATTTACATAAATGACAAAAAGCAGTGGACCCAGCACCGATCCTTGCGGCACGCCGCTGGGCACAGGCCTCCAATCCGAACAGTAATCCTCCACTACCATCTTCTGTCTCCCACCTTTGAGCCAGTTGTTTTATCCAAATGGCTAGTTCTCCCTGTATTCCATGTGATCTAACCTTGTTAACCAGTCTACCATGAAGAACTTAGTCAAATGCCTTTAAAGGATCCTTGTGTTTATAAACAGAGGCATAGAATAAAAAGGCAAGGAGGTGATGCTGCACCTCAGAAATCATTGATCAGACCAATTTCGAGTATTGTTCAGTTTTGCGTACCTTATTTAAGGAAGGATGTTAAAGCCCTGGAGACAGTTCAAAGGAGATTTACTACAATGATATGAGGAATAAAGGATTTTAGATACAAGGAAAGATTAGAGAGATTGGGCTTCGTATCCTTGGAGCAGAGCAGAAAAGATTAAGAGGAGACCTTAGTGAGGTGGTCAAAATTATGAAAAATTTTGACAGGGTAAAGAAGAGTAATTTGTTTCCACTAGTTGGTATATCAGTAACTTGGGGTCACAATTTCAAGATTGTCAACAAGAGTGCTAGGAGTAGGATGAGGAATTTCTTTACTTAGAGTGTTATTGGGATTTGGAATGCACTGCCCGGCAGAGTGGTGGAGGCAGATTCCATTGGAGATTTCAAAAGAGAGCGAGATATGTATTTGGAAGTGATGAAGTTATAGAGCTGTGGAGTCGGGGCTGGTGAGTGGGACTGGCTGGATAGCTCTTTGAGGAGCTGGTACAGACAGGATGGTTCAAATGGCCTCCTTCTATACTGTAAAATTCTTTGCTAATTCAGCATACTTCAATTATGGACTCGCTAATTACGCACAAACTTTAGTCAAAGCTTTAACCTTCTCCAATTGACATGATGGACAATCAAATACAAAAGGCCATATTCGTGAACCAAGTGACTACATGCTTGAATGAACAATATTTCAGAGATTAAATACCTTCATTCAAATGGTGCAACCTTTTTGTCCACTCTTCCCTTTGAATAGAATGGTCAGATTTGCTCCACAAAGCATTTTCATATTCATTCTGATTGGTAGCAAGAGAATTTATCCAGTTCCGCTGCAAATTCACGTTGTACCTGCTGCTGTTTCTGTTTTTGACGTATGATCACTGACCACAGGATGAATGCAAGTTCATTTGTAATCTGTAACAAAATACAAAGGTTACTAATTTGGAAAAGCATACTCTTTGTTTCAGAGCTGTAAGCCATTTAAAATCAGCTACTCTGGAAATTAAATGATGGCGTAACGTTAGATTCTGAACTGGGGCACTCTTCCTAAAAGGAGTGTCTCCACACTGATGTAATCCAGCAAACTCAATACAAAGGTTAATGGGGATTCTATTGACTTGCTGCTTCTGATAGTATCATTGCTTACTTATATTTCCAGGGGTAGTGGAATGAACAGATATTATGTCCATTTAACAAGACTGCCCTATTGCTATATTAAGTGCCATTCTACGACTACTACTGTCCCCTGATAACATTGAGAATCCATTTTTATATACAATTTATATTTACATAACTATATCTGCATCATTGTCAGGCTAAGAAATGGGTTCAAGTAACAGGATCTTGAGTTAACAGGTTGAAATGTGTAAATATCATGCATTATAAAAGGTCAAATATTTGAAGTTTGCAGAATACGCATTACCTGTACTAGCCATCCTTAATTCCTGTTCTTTGTATCTTTTCACGCTCTTCAGATATTTGAAACAGTTTAGAAATGCTGAAGAATCCGGAGCCTAGTATCTTGGACTTAAACTTGGTCAATGAACTTTGTTAGAGACAAAGAAACTGCAGATGCTGGAATCCAAGGTAGACAAACAGGAGGCTGGAAGAACACAGCAAGCTAGGCAGATTCTGGAAGAAAGGAGCAGTCAATGTTTTGGGTATTACCCTTCTACCCATCCAGTCCTGAAGACTGAAGAAGGGTAATACCTGAAACCTTGATTGGTCAATGAACTGCTGTCTGAACTCAAAAATATCTTGTTTCCAATTTGCTCCATTAAGGATAGTGAAAACTTGCTGACAAGATATTCATTTGAGAGCAGCTACTCTTTGTGCATTTGGGTCCATTGCTGTGCAACTTGAGATTTATTTAGAACCAGTTTAGGAAGCAATTTGAGAACTATGCAATAGAGTTCACGGTTTCCGGCAGCCAAGACAGATGAAACCAACAGAATAAAACCCAGGTGTCCCTGGTTTGTCTGATCTAACTTCAGCGGAAACAGAGTTCATGAGAAGTGGAAAACAGGCTGAGATTCACTCATGCCTGACTTTCATTCTTTTTTAACCAAAGTCAGAATTATCACCAAGTTATACAGCTGCAACATTGTCTTTGCTCAACACTTCATGGTAAGATTCAAACACGTTTTTCAAACTTCTGTGATTTGATGGTGTTCTGTGAGGTTTTGTAAAATGCAAATCAGTATTTGATCGGATGGTAAGGAATATTGTTGGCTTCAGTCTCGGTTGGATCTGCTACAATCGGAGCATCTGCACTTTAAGCTACTTTCAAGTATAATCACTTGCTTAATACATTCTTTTCCCCAGTAATCTACAGCAGATGTCGATTTCAACTCAGTGACCAGCGATTTCTGTGGAGCTCAATTGATGCAGAGATTACTGATTTAAGTAATGGCAACAAATGCAATACTGAAATAAGTGTTAAGAAAAATAACTAAGTTTATGTAACTGCAGATATTAAATTGGCAGGCCATTATAAATTCATTTTATAATCTGCAGTTACTATAAAAGGTTTATAAAATATCTCTGTAACCTTGATCCATATTTAGAAGTATGACCTATGTTGTTCATTATAATGGCTTTTATTTTGCTGCTTCTTCAGACCATATGGAAGCTTTCTAATTTCCTGTACTCTCTTCTGCATCCCACACCTTTTGTTCTCACTGGGAGGGCAAGCTGTTTTCAGACCTTCAGTACTGTATTACTGTGCAGAAATGCCCAGGAAGTTAACTTCATTGATTATTGGTATGCCTGTGGGGAAACACCCAACTTCAAATGATCATTTCCCTGTGACAAACAGTGATACAATGGTGGATGCTATCCAAGATACCACGGCTCTGTAAAAAGCCATATTTATTCATGATTTATATCGTTAGAAAGTTGAACAATTATGCTAGGTGCTAATGGTTAGAAATATTACTTCAAAGTTATGTTCCTCTTTATCAGAGTCCTTTGACATGGTGATGGAAATAATAATTTGTTCATAGCTCCCTTTAATACTATCTTGGGAGTTGATCTGATTTTTATAAAGCTGGCATTATGAAGTTTTAACATTGCTAATGTATTCCTGTTGTAGTGAAAATGAAGACAAAAGCTAAATGATCTCCTGTAGAGTTCCCACCAGAATACTTCACATTGCTGGCATTTTAAATTCTGCAGTTGCAACGCTTAGGGTGAAAAATTACCGAAATACTGTAGTATTCTGCACTTGGACACTGTGGGCTGAAAACTTCCAGACTGGTTGCATTTCTGTCCTCTGTCTCAGTTCTGAGTCTGAAACCTGGAAATGACCATGGCAGGACATCAGATATGAACTTACTGTAGGTGAATGATTAACAAGACATCTCTGGTAGCTCTGTCTATCCAATAGGGATAGCACATGGGTTCCAGTGTTGGGAGGTCCATTCAGTGTATTACGTAGGATCCCCTCTCCCAAGCGGACTTCCTTAAATGGTTAATTATTGGTCACTTAAGTGTTGTTTTCTGTAGGGCCATAACTTGGAGACTAGAATGAGGAGTTTAGTTACACGGGGAAGCCTGGAATGACCATCCTCAAACCCCAGGTGGCAAAGACTGAACATGGTACCCAAGAGCCTGCTTTCCAGATTCACTTCCCCTTTCTATAGGGTCTATCCTGGGCAAGTCTTCCTTAAACCCCTTCACATGGCATTTCCATCATGACCGTCTGCACCCCCCTCCCCTGCCAATATCTCATCTCTGCTCCCTGCTGTGAGACTCCCTACACGTACATGATCCTGGACTGAGTCAGGTGGAGATTTTCCACAGGTTAAGAATTTTCAACCCCGCCCCCACCTCCCCACCCCCGCCATCCAGATTTGGGAAGAACTGCCCTGAATGGTGGGATCTTTAATTCTGTGGACACAGGCAAGGTGACATTGAAGCCACTAACCCCAAAAGGAAGTTTGTAGACAGGCATGGACATCCCATGCCAAGGTGAGTTAGCTACAAGGCTTCTGTCAGTTCTGTGGCACTTTAGTCTGTGCTGCTAAATAATTAGGTCCTCCGGCCCTCATTCAGTCCATATGTCCCATCTGTGCCAACCCACCCATCTGCCCATGACCTGTTTGTTGTCTCAGTCCTGACCATAGCTACTGTATGCATGGCTGGAACTACAGAGCTGTTCATGAAGCACATTTCCCTGTGGTTCTGAGGCAAGTCTGAGTAAAGGATGGAAGTCCTGACCCCAGCGAGTTAACTCTGTTTGGAATGTTAAATGTTTTTAGGGAATCTATGCCCTCACCAACTCTCCAACAGATGGTGGAATACGAAACCATGCCATCTGAAACTTCCTGCCCTAGATCTGGGGAGAGAACGACACGGCAGCTGAAAACTGTCATAGAATTGGTCTGATGTAAGCTGACCACACTTCCTTCTCCCCATTCCTCATCCCTCATTTCTAAAGCCAGCTAGGTTGGTGGGGGGAGTGCAGATTCAGCCCCCAGTGGACGATTGATAGACTTTGACAAAAACTACTGTGTGTGCTAGCAGTCCTTTGAAATGAAGAAAATGGTTTCTTGCTTGTATTTTATTGATATGCATATAGCCATTACTTGTCTGAAATTTGAGGAATAATTTTAAGTCATGCTAAATGGGAGAGGGGTCATTCACAAATCAATGGGGAGCAAACTTGGTAGCGAGCAAAGTAGCCAGCAAACCCAATTGGGTCTGCTCCCTGCAGTTTAAATTAAAATCACCCCTTTCTGTCTTGGTCCATTCTGTGTTTAAAATTAAGACTCGATGTACAGTCTCCTACTTTTTTTATCATTCTTTCTCAGGTCCTCAAAACTGACTTTTAATTTTTGCTGCCTTTAAGTTCTATGATTATTTGTATTTAATGGTGACCGTTTCTAATTTCTATGCTGTCTGTTCCTGAGTGTGAGCTGCTGTTATACACCATGCTGCAGTCCTGTACCCTATTGCTCACTTAAAAAAGACTAATGGTCCACTTTGTCTTTTGAAAACTGAAAGATAAAGGGGAAGATTCATTTGCAATAGGTATTTTCAATTAATGCCCTACTTTCTAATAACCTTTACTTTCTGAAAAATCAGCTTTTGTGACAAAATCAAATTCCTACGAGCTTTGTGTTATTTGTTCTGATTGCCCAGCTTGTGCTTTCCACCTTATTTTCCTGTCTGTGGCACAGGCTAAAGGTTGTTTGAGGTACTTTGCTGTCACCAGTCCTCCTTTGTTTATACTGTGTCCAAGTCCTGTGTAGATGGACTGCTTGAGATAGTAAACAGAAAAGGCACCTTTTTGGGGGAACAAGGTAGTTCATTGCATGATAGTGGTACAGTTTCTAGTCGGGCTTTAATTGATAAAGACTGTCATGAGTTGTACAGAATGCAGCTGCTCTCTGTGAAGGCTACTGAAGAATTTACTGTCTCCACCCAAAGACTGTGAGACATCTTCAAGTTTGTTGGAGCTAATGTCACTTCAACATTAACTCTTTGTTGTATAGGATTATGGTTCTAAACTTAACCTAGAACTGCACATTTGAAACTCATCCATGTTTCTTCAAACATAAGTAATGACATGAGAGGCAAAAAAAGGTCCCTCTGTCTTTCTGAAGATGTCCAATGTTGTTTGTTGTTCAAAGGCCTTCTGGGGCTTCAACCAGACTCCCTGGCTACACATTTGACTCTGCAGAAACCGTAGTTTCCCTAAAGGAATCATTGGTTGAAGTCTATTTTTATCACCCTAGTTAAAAAGCCTAACTACAAATTTTGGAATGAAGTATGAAATATACATTCAAAGCATTCCCTTTTGTGATCCTTGTACTACTCACTGCTTTATGGTTTTAAAAAATCTGTCTTACACTTTGGTCACTGGTCCATACCTAATATTCCCCACTCTCTTTTGCTTTATTGATTGTGCAGAATTGTTTAAGCATGGCTGTCTCTGTTCTGGCCCTGTTGGTAGGATTGTGTGGTTGAGGCTGGGCTTGAGCACAATCAAGACTGACAGTCTAGTCTAGGACCAAAGAAGTGCTGCACTGCCAGTGATGCTGTTTTGTGAATGAAGTGTTGAATCAATTACCCCTCTCAAATGGGCATGAAAGATCCCATGGCATTATTTCAAAGAAGAGCTGGGGCTGTGATCTCCTGTCCAATACTTATCCCTCAGTCACTGTCACAAAAACAGATGATCTGACCGTTACCACATAGTTGTCCGTAGGAGCTCGTTCTGCAGCTATTTGCTGTCATTGTCCCTACATTACAACAGGGCTGTAGGTCCACAATTATGTGCTGACGGATGCAGTAAAGCTTGGGGCAGCTGTTGACAAAGTGCAGTGGGGAAGACCACCATCAAAGACCTTTCAGCTGAAGTTAAGTGGGGGTCCATTTGGTTATCGGACACCCCCTTGCTGCCTCAAATACAAGTAAATGTAATCTTGTACAAGTAAGAAATGCCTTGGTTTTGTTTACTGGATGGAGTCAAACTCCAATGTTTATTTGTTTCTTCATATGCTACTGAACAGAACCGAACTGCTTTAGGGACTACGTGTGTGTGTATAAAGATATTTTATGAATAGAATATATATTTGGGGAAAAAAAGACTATACTTAAAAGCAACTTCATTGAGTTGTAAAGCATTTGGAACATTTGGTGGTTATGAAAGCTGCTAAATAAATGCCAATCTTTCTTTGTTGCTAAATAGTACAATGAAATCCCATTGTCCAATCCCACAGTGCACCAGGAACTCAAAGACACCACCCTTCCTTGTATTAAGATGTTGCTGTGAATATAACAGGAATAAATCAAATAAACATCTTTCTGTAATTTTAATGTTAAGATTATGGTAAAAATTGACAGCTGGCTAAAAAATCACAGACTTGGTCTTAATTTTAAACATCAGGTTTAAACATGTTCTTATTATTACTTGTGTTAAAATCTACTGTAAAAATATTTCAAATATCTTAGTATGTGTCCCTCAACCTGCTATTGCAAAATTGACAGGCACCCCATTAAAATAAAAGAAATCAATTTGGGATGATTTGAGTTTGGCATTGCCTGGAGTAAATATTGCAGCAGCTTGTTTAACTGAGGTAACAGATGCGTCTCTCACATATTATAACTCACTGTCTGTCTTAAAACTCATTTGTATTCCATTAGGAGGCTCTACTGCTGTTGAGTCTGACACTCATTAATCAGTTTTTGGTGAGTAATAGAAGTCCGGGCATCGTCTCTTTGGGAGCATATTGAAGACACAATTCATAGGATCCCTTTGTTTTCCGAGAGAGAATTACAGCATGCACCGTCTGCCATATATGTTAAGGTGCTTTTCCTTTTCTGTTTATTGTGGGATCCTATTTTGGTAATCTGTCCTTTGTGGACAGCTGTCTTTCACTTAGACCATGAATCAGTAGCTGATCACTACTGTGTAATGTGAAAATGAAGGTAAAAATGCAGGATCTGGATATACATGTTTATTTCAGTAGCGAATTATTTGAAATCAATGGAACATGTGTAGACCTATCTGTTTTTTGCTTGCCAGAACATGAACTACTTTTTACACTTGGGGAGCAGCCACAATTTTAGCAATAAGACATCCCTAGGCACCTCACAAAAGCATTATAAAACAAAATATACTGAATCACATAACGAGATATTAAGGAAGATGGCCAAAATCTTGCTCAAAAAGGTAAATTTTAGGGAGTTGCTTGATAGAGGAAAGAGAATTAAGGAGGCAGTGAAATTTAGTGAGTTAATTCCAAAACTTAGCACCTAGGCAGTTGAAAGCACAGCTAACGATGATCGAGTGACTAAAATTGGGATGCTCAAGAGGCTAGCATTAAAGAAACACAGCAATCTCAGTAATATGTATGGTTCAGAAAGATTACGGGCTGGGTGCGGTGGGTGGTTGTGGTGAGACAAAGTGAGATTTGCAAACAGGGAAGGCAGTGTTAAAATTGAGGCATTACTTAAACAGGAGCCCGTATGGTCAGCAAACAGAGATGTGATCAGTGATCTATTAGAAAGGTACCTTTGGCTACGTTACCACATTGTAAAAGCATCTCTATAAAGGAAAAGCATAAATGCAATTAAAAAGAAATTACAGCGTTTGAAGAGATGAGCATGGCCCATATTTGGACAATGTGGTCTGAGAAAAGTCTGAAAATACTTTTGGGAACTTCAATTACAGTGATAGGTTGGAAAAGCTGAGGCTGAAGGGTTGGGTATTCAAAATCACTAGGGACTTGGGCATGGTAGGTAAGGAGAAACTTTGTATTGGTAGACACTTTTGCCAATTTCCTTAAATGTAATGATGACATGAGGAAAAGCTTTTTACTTGGTGAGTGGTTATGATGTGGAATGCATTCCTGAGCATGTGATGGAGACAGATTTAATCAAAACCTCAAAAAAAATTAAATAATTATTTGAAGAGAAAACATATTGTAGGGCTATGGGAAGAAGGTGGCAGTGCAGAGAGTGGAATTGGTGAGTTTGTGCAGATATTCAAGGCCAAATGTTTGTCTCTTGTGCTGTAATAATTCTCTGTTTCTATAATCATACATTGGTCAGGTTGGAGAAGAAAGGATAATAAAGAAACATCAGATGTTATTTGACACGGTCACTTTGAATTTCAGAAGTTATATTTTGCAGGGAAAATTGACCAAGCCAAAAGGTTAATTGTTTTGAGGACTTGGGAAAGAATGAATTTGAGGTGATTTTGGGATATGTCTTGACTATAATATATGAAGGAATGAGAACATATTGTTACTTTTGATGTTTCAGAGGAGTGAGAGGTAATTTTAGCGGGGCAGTGGTCATAGAACTCTTATTTTAAAAACATTGTTTGATTGTTGAATGACTAGAACTGAGGGAATCTATTAGACAGGTAGTTTTTACTTGTTCCCATTTAATGCTGTTGTAATGGCTTTTCCCATATGGATAAATATTCAAAGGTTGGTCCAAGGCACCAATTTTGCATTATATGCTAATATCTTTGGAATTTTTGTGTTGGAATCTATTTCTGATTTTTTTAAAAAGGCCTCCTGCTAAGTTTCTTTTTTATGTATTTAATAAAATATTGTGCCTATCACACTCATGACATTCCTGCTACTGTATGTTACTTGGACTTTACAACAGCTTTAAGAAACAGTATCTGTACGTTGAATCGTCTGTAGAGCTCCCACAGTTGAATTCATCATTGAAATTTTGGTTTATAGGATACAGATTAATAATTGGTCTGATATATGTGGATTATAAATGAATTAATCTCTGATTTCAAAACAACAATTTTATATTCTACTTTTTGGAAGAAAAAAATCTCAAATTAAGCTGTTAAATTTTTGGTCCTCTCATCATACAGTTTTTTTCCATTGGCTACTGTCAAGTGAACTGTGAAAAGTAAAACTGAACCTCCTCTTACTCTGTGTATCCTATGATATACAGGTCTTGCGCAATCTGAACTTTAAATCTGATTGGCTAGCCACTTGGAAGAGACTGCAAAAGTGGATGCTTGAGGGTGCTGCCAGTACTTCATTCCAGAATGTTTAGCTCTGCATTGTTTCTGGCTACATGAGACATGCCAAGCATCAGTGGTATCAGCATAGATCTTAGTACAAAAGCAATTTGAAGTTTCAGCCAACAACATTTGGGGTGACACGGTGGCTCAGTGGTTAGCACTGCTGCCTCACCGCACCAGGGACCCGGGTTCGATTCCACTCTGGGGTGGCTGTATGTGTGGAATTTGTACATTCTCCCCATGTCTGCATGAGTTTCCTCTGGGTGCTCCTGTTTCCTCCAACAGTCCGAAGATGTGTAGGCTAGATGGATTGGCCATGCTAAGTTGCCTGTAGTGTTCAGGGATGCCTAGATTAGTTGAATTTGGGGGGAATGGGTCCAGGTGGGATGCTCTGAGGGTTGGTGTGGACTTGTTCGGCCAAAGGGCCTGTTTCCACACTGTGTAGGGATTCCATATACTCTAACCCTGCAGATTGCACTTTTAATTGCATTTTTATTTTAAATTGAGAAACCTAAGTAAAGAACCAAACCTTGTAATGAAGCATATCAGATTTTAGAGAGGGTGGGAGAGAACTGATAATAAAGAACAGTTATAGCTAATGTCACAACTTGGCATTGAAGGCCAGTAGTCTACATAAAAGCAAAAACGAGAGAACAGTAAAAGAAAGAACTTTGCCTGTGCATTTTATGAAATGATTTAAAAATATATTAAATATAATTTGTATTGTTTGATGATACTTAGCTGATCACAAACCCTTGTACAGCGTTTGATTGTTTTTAGCCCTTTGGGTGGAACTATTCCTGGCTGTGACCACATGTATCTTCAGGGCAGTGTCCAAGGCCCAGCATCTCAACTGCTTCATAAAAACATATGAAATAGGAACTGAAGTAGCCAAGCTTGCTAAGATTTAATAAGATCAAGGCTAATCTGTTTGACTTTCAATTCTGAGTTCCCATCTACCGACCACCCCCCACCCCAAACGCCCCATAACAATTGATTCCCCCAACCTATCAAAACTGCATCTACATCTCATTGAATCATAGAATCCTTGCAATGTGGAAGCAGGCCATTTGGCCCATCAAATCTACACTGAATCTCTGAAGTACATTCCACCCAGACGCCTCCCCCCGCTACCCCCACGAACTCACCTCCCCAGACTGGCACCGCACATTTCCAATGGCTAATCCACCTAGTCTATACATCTTTGGACACCAATGGGACAATTTAGCATAGCCAATCCACCTAACCTGAATATTTTTGCACTGTGGGAGAAAATTCTGGCTTAATAATTTTCAATCATTCTGCTTCTGTCACCTACTGAGGCAAAGAGTTTCAAAGTCAAATAATGCTCTGAGAGAAAAAATATTCCTATTCTGTCTACAATAGGTGACCACTAATTTTAAAATTTTAAGTTTAAACCATGCTGCCTCTTCCTGAATATCCAGAGATTTTTTCTAAATGCCCAGTTATAACCTCTGTAGTGATCTAACACCTTCCCTAGGACAGACATCAGATTAATTGTCCTACAGTTTCCTGTTTTCTCCTTCCCTCTTTAACAGAGTCATTACATTTGCTACTTTACAGACTGATGGAACCTTTCCAAAAACTAGGAATTATGAGAAATTGATATGCTGTTTTCATTACGTTTGATGCTGTCTCTAACTTGACTTAACCACAAATGGGTGGGTGCTCCCCTCATAATTCTTCTTTGTTATAGGAATATACTTATTCAGAATAGCCTGAAAGCCTTGTTAAATGTCTACCACTGCAACTCTGTTGATCTACTCCCTAGCCTAGGGTGTGTTTCGCTTCAGCTAGCTCAGCTGATGTCCAGGAACTCCCACATGCTGCAACATGGTCAACCCCTGTTCTGCCATATTTAATGACTTCTAATTTATTGATTAACAATGTTATTCACGTCAACTTTACCACTAATTTGTGTAGTATTTTAAACACGAGAACAGAAATAGTCTTTAACCAATTACTAGGTACTCACCTTTCCCTATATACTGCAAAAAAAAATTTCTACAGGGCAAGAGTGTAGCAAAGTAAAAATAATTGCTCTGAACTTCCCACTGGTAAAACTCTCAGGTTTGTACTCATTTTTTAATCAACAAACTTCCCTCTATCATGAGGTCAGAAGTGGGGATGATTGCAATAATGTTCAATGTTATTTGTGACTCCTCAAGTACCGAAGCAGTCCATGTCCATGTCCAGCAAGACCTGGACCACATGCAGGCTTAGGTTGGTAAGTGGCAAGTAATATTTGTGCCTCCTAAGTGTAAGTGAATAACAAACCCAGCAAGAAAGAATCTAACCATTTCTCCTTGATACTCAGTACCATCACCATCATTGAATCCCACACTATCAATACCCTGGGGGTTATCCTTGACTTGAAACTGAACTAGATCAGTCATGTAAATGCTGAAGCAACAAGAACTGGTCAGAGGCTGGGAATTCTGTAGTGAGTGGCCCACCTTCATTGGTCGTAATGCTTGTCCTCCATCTACAATGCACAAATTGAGTGTGATTTAATACTGTTTCAGAGATAGTAGGAACTGCAGATGCTAGAGAATCTGAGATAACAAGGTGTAGAGCTGGATGAACACAGCAGGCCAAGCAGCATCAGAGGAGCAGGAAGGCTGACATTTCAGGCCTAGACCCTGCCCAGTAGGAAACCAATGGGATCAGACGAGTAGGATGTAAAATGGGCAACTGATTTCATGCTGTCAGTTTGATGTCCTTAATGCAGCTGAGTGATGTCTTCATACTATCAAGCTTATCTGTCATTGTGTTTCTTTTAATTATAAACTTTGTGACAGTGCTGTGTTTTGTTCCTGTTTCTAAAGTATGACATAAGTCAGCAAGCTTGATTTCATTGTTAGCATCATTACATAATTATTTCACAAATGCAATAACGTTACTAATACTTGGATAGGGATAAAAGTCCCCAGCTGGTAATATTCCCAGTGTCTAATATCATTTGCACATACTTTAATATGTAGGTGAGCACCTCATATGTTTTAGCAAGTGTCTGAATGCATTTTCTGAAGAAGGGTCTAGGCCCGAAACGTCAGCTTTTCCTGCAGCTCTGATGCTGCTTGGCCTCCTGTGTTCATCCAGCTCTACACCTTGCTATCTGTGATTTAATACTGCCCACTTACTTGAATGCATGCAGCTTCAGCAACACTAAAGAAACTTTAATCTATCTAGGGTGAAGCAGCATGCTTGATTGGCACCTCCCTCCTCCAATATTCTTTCCCATCACAACCAACATAGAGTGGCAGCAGCATTTATCATCTGAAAGATGCGCTCCAATGACTCGCCAGACTTTTTTCAATAGCATCTTCAAACCGTGTCCTTTACCATCTAAAATGACAAAGGCAATGATGCATGCAAACATCACCACCAACAAGTTCCCCTCCAAGACACACACCCTCCTGACTTGGAATTACGTCGCCATTCCTTTGCTGTCGCTGGCTGAAAATCCTGAAAGTCCCTCACTAGCAGCGTGTAGCTGCCACCACACCCCAAGAACTGCAGTCATTACAAGAAAGCAGCTCTCCACCACCTTCTTTGGAATTAATAGGGATAGGTGACAAATGTTGGCCTAACCAGCGATACCCACTTTCCATGAATGAAGAAAAAAAATAGTTGACAGTTCTGTAAAGTTTTGAAATGTTTTAAGTCTTGTAAGTAATCTGTTTGAATTTTGAACTGTCTCTATTGCTATGAGATAGTTAAGATGCACAACAACTCAATTCAAGCATAATATGATTCCGTTTTTACAATGGAGTTTTAATATTTTTACTTGTAATAAACATAATGAGCTTATTCTAAATAACCTGCCCAGTAGGAAACCAATGGGATCAGACGAGTAGGATGTAAAATGGGCAACTGATTTCATGCTGTCAGTTTGATGTCCTTAATGCAGCTGAGTGATGTCTTCATACTATCAAGCTTATCCGTCATTGTGTTTCTTTTAATTGTAAACTTTGTGACAGTGCTGTGTTTTGTTCCTATTTCTAAAGTATGACATAAATCAGCAAGCTTGATTTCATTGTTAGCATCATTACATAATTATTTCACAAATGCAATAACGTTACTAATACTTGGAAAGGGATAAAAGTCCCCAGCTGGTAATATTCCCAGTGTCCAATATCATTTGCACATACTTTAATATGTAGGTGAGCACCTCATATATTTTAGCAAGCGTCTGAATACAATAAATGTCGCTGCTCATCTGACAAGATGATGATGCACGGCATGAATTCTTTTCAAGAGCCTGTGTAAGTTAGATATGGAGGTATTCCATGTAGGAATAGTAAAGCTAGGATGACTGCTTCGCTTGATATCAAAAACTGTTTTCTCACACTGCTAGAGAGTGGGGTCATCAAGAAATCGTTCAATTGGTGATTGAGATGGCAAAATAAAATGCATTGAATAGTTGATGCAGAATCAGAAAATATGCCTTGAAAGCCTGCACCCTTTCTTCACCTTTGCATGTAAATTGGGAGAAATACAGGGGAATGTCTCATCATTACTACACAGAGGTAATATTACAACTTGTATATTAATGATGAAAAAATGTCATGCTCAACTTCCCAATCTGGTCTCAACTTCCATACATTATTACATTTCTGCTCCACTCACAGGAGTATGTTTGGAATTTCCTTAGGGTCACTCTTGATTTGTCATAGTAATTTCAGTCAAAAATTGGTGGTAACACATTTAATAGACTCTTCACTCATTTTTCACTGAAGTTCCATTTGTCAGTGAGGAGAAATTCCTGACTTCAGAACTTAGAATTGCCAGCATACTCAGGGCTTTGCACCATTCAGCAAATATCTTCAGTGATTAGCTTCACCATTTATTTCTCTGGTTTTTGCTTTTTACTGGTCCTTGTTCCAAGCAGTCGTCTTTCACAGACGATTCGGAAGGTAGCCTACTAACCATTTATTTTTCTGTACCCTGTGCTGGTGCGTATTTTACTGCCTCATTAATCTCAATCTTCTTAAAAAGAAACAGAATTATACAATATTGTACAGAAGGGAAATGGTTCCTCAGTTTTTTTTCCCTAGCAAAATAGATGGCATTGGCTGACACTTTCTGAGTGGCAGTCACTGTGGCATTGCCACTCCTCTCCTATTTTCTTTTTCTGCTCTGACCAAGTTCTGCCTTTATGGATGGTGAAGGAGGGGTACCACAAGTACTTCGGGCTCACTTGTTCACGATTTATATCAGTGATTTGGAGGTGGGGTAGACAATAAAAAAAACCTAATCAATTTCTCATTTCTCTATTCAGTGGCAGAGAGTGACAAGAGAGTGCAACATGAATTCTTTTTGACCAGTTTTTTTCCCCTTAAAAAGGCAATTGAATCTCTCATATCATGAAGGGTCTTGATTAGTGTGTAAGAAAAACGGGTTCAGTCTTTCTGGAATTGGCAGCCGGCTGGGAAATCTGTGTCAAGTGACTCACCTCCTGACTCTTCAGATTCTAAATTCCACCAAGTTAGTCAAACGTGAATTTCCCTTCACAAATTCATGTTGACTATGCCCAATCAGATCACTATCAACTAGATGTCTGTTTATCCCACCCTTTTTACTAGACTTTAGACACAAGTCAGAAGGTGTGTTAGAAGGCTCTCTGCTTGCCTGAGTGAGTGCAGTTCTAACAGCACTGAAGAAACCTGACACCATCAGGACAAAATAAGCTGCTTAATTGCAACCCCATCCATTCGTGCAATATCAATGCTCTTCTCCACTAATGAACAGTGGCAGAAATTTGTACTATTTATAGGATGCATTACAGCAACTCATCAAGGCTCCCCTGACAGCACCTTCTAAACCTACAACTTTTACCAGCTACGAGAACAAAAGCAACAGAGACATGCGAATACTGTCACCTGTAAGTTTCCTTGGAAACCACACACCATCCTGACTTGGAACTACATTGCTGTTCCTTCACTGTTACTATGTCAATATCCTGCAATTCTCTCCTTGACAACACTGTGTGCCTATATCATATTGATTGCATCAATTCAAGAAGGCAGTTCACCACCACCTTCTCCAGGGCATCTAGGGATGGACAATGACTGTTGGCCAGCTACTGATGCCCACGTGTGTGAATTAAATAAAAGAAAATTCCGCATTAATAGGACAGTAAGTCTACAAATGGTGAATTTGAGATGGCGACTGCTCTATTAATCACAAACTTAATTGGCATGTTAAAACCAGTTCCAAGGTCTTTGGTTAGCATAAAGCCTAAGCAGACAAGTTCTATGTTCTAATTCCAAGCATAAAGACATGGTTCTGTCAGGATAATTAGTTGGTTTGTTCCTAGATTAGGACCTTATTTTGAGTAGTATTTGTAGAAATGTTTCTTTATTCCTATCAATTTGCATAAAGTCCTCAGAAATAAGCATTCAAAAAGGGAGATCACTTTGTATACCTCTGTTTTTCAAAGTGGTATATATATTGTTAATTGCTGTACTATTAATCATTTTTAAAACACCATTAGAATCCATCTAGTTTCTTTTTTATGTTTATGTGCATGAAGCATGCAATACTTCCACAAAATTTAAATTCAAGTTTAGTTTCAGATGTTCTTTGACTATATTCAATTCTTGTAGAACATTCACATTGCAAGTTTTCCCCACTTAACACACACTGTGTATGCTACTGGTATTTTTCCCAGATACAAAGCTCAGAGGAGATTTAGTCACAGCATCTATGGTACTTAATGCTGACAGCCTTAATTTCCAAAGCAGATGGTCATTGGATGAGAATCCCAGCTACTTGGATCTCTCTCAGAGAAGTACTGAGCTCTGAGAACAAGTGTGGGTATGTGCCTGTGTTGCAATATGCACCCTTGCATTTCACAACTAGATTACATCCAGGACTGTCGAGCACTTGTGACAGTCGTGCACTCCAACTGGCATTGACATCATCAGCATGCCTCTGTCAGCTAATGAATTTTACAGGAAGAAATACGTATTTTGTGTTTGCTTCCTCCATGACTAAAGACAATAATATAAGGTTAGAACAAAAGAAGGATATATATTTAATTTACTTACATCTTACGTAATAGACTCTTGTATTTGCGTCAGCAAATTACTTCAATGTATTGTACAATATTATGAATGCATGATTATCATTAAATGTGAGTATGATGACTCTAGTATATCATGAGTCCACTGATAAATTGCAAGCAAACCACTGCCTGCACAAAAAGCGAATGTTGACTAAACCCATCCCAAATCTGGAAGCCAATATTTTAATATTACTGAAATTACATATACCCTGAGTGATTCAATCTCTCAGTTGGAAAGGGATTCACAATGGCTCAGTTTAAGTGAGTTGCTATTTGACTAGTATTTTGAGATGAAAAAGTAGCATTGCCTCAAAACTTGTTGGGAAAAGAATTTGTGTTATGCCTGAGTATTCTCAGAAGACAACAGATAGACGAGCATCTCAAGTAAAATCTTCACACTAGCTTTAATTACAAAGTTCAATGCATTGATATTGAGAAAGATTTTATCATGATAAAATATGGATGTTGCTGGAATATAAGTATTTTGTCGTGAACAAGAGTTGATTTTAACTGAATGCATGCATAAACTGTTTAAATGCTGATTGTAGCTCAACTGTTGTGTTTACAGATATTATCTTTCCAAATGTTATCTTTGTTCCTGAAATGGTCTTTTACAAGATATTTTAATGAAGTTTCAAACTACCGACATTGTTACACCACCAAACTAAATGTATATATGGCCTACTTCAGCTGATGTTAAATTGGTAGCTTCTGGTTCAGTTTAATATACATTTGATTTATCTTCCAGACAGAATCAGATGAAATCAATGTTTGCATTCCTGTTGCTTTCATTAATAGTCCTGTTTCCCTATTTGTCCAATACTGCATTTCTATTGCAACTAATAATTAGCATTCAGTTTTTCTAGCTGTGATGCAAAGTCAGAGGATCCATGTTATTGCGCATGCTGGTTTGAGATTTATAACCAGTTTCATATTGATGGTTTAAAGAGGACATTAATGTGAACAAGGCATCACAACTGCATCCTACTTAAAATGACAGGATATTCTAAGTACCTAATGCCTGACATTTCACATCCACTACTGAACAGCAGGTTGTAGAATCTAAAATGTAACTTTGTAATTCTCGCTGAAAGTACAGTAGGAGGTCAAGATAACTGCTCTTGAAATTCAGCGCAGTTGTGTTTTACAGATATCATTAAGCAACAGAAAACTTTGTACAAACTGCCAAAAAGACAATATTAAGGGAGTGCATTGCTTTATGGAGTGTCCATCATGTTCCCTTGGGTGAGATTGGAAAAGACAATGAATGATTTCCCAACATGATTCTTTCTTTGAGTGAAAATCCATTGAAGCTAGAACTGGATCCGATTTCCTAACTGAGCAGATGAAGTACATAGCCAGTGAGAATACAGATATGTAAATCGCACCAATGCAACTGAATGACCAAGGACATGCTTCTGGCCCTGCATTGTGTCTGTATGTGAAGACCATGTTCTTTGCAAGCATATTGCAGATGACTGCATCAAAATGTACTTTTGTTTTTTTATATTGACGTAAGTGGGTAACACGGACTATGGAAAAGTGCATGAAACTTTATGAGAAAAATGAACTACTTTGGGAATTTTAAAAACGTTTTGACTTCAAATTCCATAGGAGGTTTTTTCGTTTCCATGCCATAACCTGCAACTCCCAAGAAAATGAGGAAGAAGAAACACTGTTCTAAATGATGACCCTTTTAAGAATGAACCAGGACGTGCTCCAGAGATAATAGAGAGCAGCTGATGCTTAGTGGAACATATATTTAAGGGCTGATTTTCCACACATCAATATGTTTTAAAACAAAAGGACTGGCTTTCCCCTGGTGGACAGTACTTGTAATTTGTTGTTTTGTAATTAGTTAATTTGGTGATTTGGTGACTTTTTATTTACAGATGGAAAAGGGTTGATTTTCCCCAGTAAGGGCAGTTGGTTTGGAAAGGGAGAGAGCAGACTAGAGTTTGTATTGAAGTATGAAATGTAAATAAACTGTGTGAAAGTCAGACTGAAAGCCTTCAAACTTCTCTCTGCCTCATGTAACTGCCCTTGATGGCCACCCATGAAAACTGGGGGCCACAGTTCTACACCTGATTGATTGTAGTGCAACCAGTGTTAAACCCAAAATGTTGAGGAATTTTCACAGTGTCTATCTAAATTAAGGAAATGAAAATGGCGAGATTCTGTTATTGATGAACAATTCTTTCCATTGTATCACAGCACAGGGACTTGTGATGACATTCTGTAAAATCCCTTGATTTACCACCCCACTGACCTCCAACCTGCCGTGAGCTCTCTGAAATGTTATGGGACAGGCATAGCCAAGACTGCCCATCTGTGCCCCAACTGAAGCCCTCAAGTGGGTACTTAATGACCAAATAAGTGACATTTCATGCCTTGTTTCAATTTTCAGCCTAGTGGGAGAGAAGTGCAGCAGCAGGAAGGAAGTCAAAAAAATGGTTCTGTTTCAGACGAGAGGCTGAAAGTAAGACTCTGGGATGGTGTCCACAGCAACGCCCCTATGTCAACCACCTTCAGACCTGTGCCCTACACACACTCCCTCCCCTTGACACAGACTATCTTGTCCTCACTTTCCCGTGATCCCCACTTCTACCTGGCTCTGGACTCTTGGAACTTTGATTCCAGACTTAGACTGTAAGGTATAGGAGCAGAATTAGGACATTCAGACCATCAAGTCTGTTCCATCATTTGATCATGGCTGACACGTTTCTCCATTCCATTCTGCTGCCTTCTCCCTGTAATCATTTGATCACTTTAATGATCAAGAACCTACCTATCTCTGTCTTAAATACACTCAGTGACTTGGCCTCCACAGCCTTCTGTGGCAATGAGTTCCACAGATTCACCACCCTCTGGGTGAAGAAATTCCTCCTCACCTTAGTTTTAAAAGGGTCGCCCCTTCACTCTGAGGCTGTGTGCTCAGATCATAATTTCTCCTACTAATGGAAACATCTTCTTCACATCCACTCTATCTAGGCTGTTGGTATTCTCTTAAGTTTCAATGAGATCCCTCCTCATCCTTCTAAACTCCGTTGAGTACAGATTTATGCGTTGCTACTCCCATCACCACCAGAACTAGTGACCTGCCAGTCCATCAGATTGGTTGTCACTTCCTGAGGTGGGAGTTCCTCCTGTGTGAGGGATGGAAGTCCCATGTCCAGTCGATTAACACCTATTGGAGTGTTTAACAGCAGCTGTAGCAGCAACTCTTTGGATGGCAAGAAGGAAAATCTGCCATCCTAAAAATCCTATCCAATGAGTTTTCCACTTCTGTGAGATTCTTGATTTGAATTTCATGGAGGCCATACCACTTGCCCCATCAAAGAAAAGTTGGACCTAATCAGACCAGCTTACAAAAGCCCTTCCTTTCTGCAAAAACATGCTGGGGTGTGGCATAAGCAGGTTGGAGGATGGATGTCAACCTCTCTATCAATTGACAGGAGGTTGTGACCTTGAGAGATGTGACCCAGCCTGATTATCCAGCAGCATTATGGTCCCCGCACTCAGTAGTGCAACTTGCCATGACCACAAGCACCTCCACACAGAAGAGCAATTACAACCAGAATGAACAGATTCCAGGATTTCAGATGATTGGGCTGAGCATCCTTACTTCCCAGGGAGGTGGCCAATTCGGATTTTGAACTTTCCCAGAAGAGCCATGAGCCTACTGGAATTCTTGGACCTGATGAGAGCATTCTAAAATTGTTTGCCCTGCAAAGGTGTCTCAATCAAATTCAATCGTCCTCAAACCAAAAGTAAGGAGGGGAGGGTCTTAGTCGGCTGAGACTTTGGCTGCAATGGAATTTGACTTATTTAAGTAGCCTTTGGGAGTGGGCAAAAGGTGAGTAGCATTAATTTTGGGGTCAGGTGAAGACTTGTCTGGGATCCTGCTGACAATTGGGCATGGCTTTTCTGCCACATTCCGTAATGACTCCAAGATGATATAATCCTCTGTGTTGTGCATTGACCGTATAGATGCACATTGTCTGGAGCATTGTGTTGTTGTATTTCTTTGTTGCCCTGACACAGGGCTGTAATTTGAAGCAGCAACATTTTGCAGCGGTGAGGCCTTAGAACCTCTTTCTTATGAGGTGCATTTTCAGATTATATTTGCTACGTAAAAAGCCATATTTTTTAATAAAGACCCTGTAAATCTTGTGATCTTTTAATTGGCTCCAGGGAGTTCTTGGGCTCATCCAGGAGGCCCGGGGTTGGGGGTGGGGGAGAAAGTGGATGGAGATTTCCCTGTATCTAATGGGACTTCTGATTGAATCAGTGAGGAACTAAAGTCCCTGCTTCTCTTTAGACCCTGCTGCCACCTCATTGTTAGCTTTCCTTGATGCCACATTTGACTGATGTCTCCCAGAATATATCCAGCCATAGTTGGTCAGTGAGGGAGTGGGGCATTGTGTTTTGGAAGAAAGGCAGGCAGGAACAAAGTTGGAGGGGAGACATATTAGACTGGGTGCTCTGGATGCAGGCCACTTCTCTCTCTCTCTTTCTATCACCTTCCCTCCCACCATGGCCCCACCAAAAGCCAAGGTTTATTCACAAAGTTGAGTTGAAATTCTGTAATAGTTATATTGGTGATCTAACTAAGGATAGATGCTTTGTTCATTTTTCCTTGTCTCATTGTCTTGCAGTTTCCTGTTCAGCTGCTGACGAGAGATACCCATTTTCATTTTCAGTGGGTATTTTGATAGGGGGTGGGTTAGCTCAGTTGGCTGGACAGCTGGTTTTCATGCAGGTTCACCTCAACTTCACCCTTCACCTGACACATAGTGACCCTCAGATTAAACCCACCACCAGTTGTCTCTTCTTCTCTAATGAGAGAGCAGTCCTCTGGTCCTCTGGGACTATGGTGACGTTATGAATAGGGGTAAGAACACATGAGATGATTTCCCATTGCCTTCCTTGTATGCTTAAAGTCATCTTCCTGATGGAACCTCAGCATGTGAGCAGCCATTATATCTCGAGGTTCTAAGCTCTTCTGTCATCACCACTGAAAATTTGCTGGTCCCGCTAATGGACTTTGCTCGTGACCCCGCTCGTAGACCCCTAACCTGGGCCTGAATCAACTTGCAAATGGGGAGAAATAAATCCTCTTGGGTCTTAAATGACCATGCTACCATGTACTGTGATTAAAATAGAGGAACATCCAATTTATTTCACAAAGATTTTTCTCTTCGTCTTTGCTAAACACCAAAATCTATTCAAGTTTTCAGTCTGCTTGTCTAATTTCAAACCATAAGTTTGTGTCCAAATTTTCCAGTCAGTATTATTATAACACAGGCAGTAACCCATTTAAAATAGGTTAGATTTATTTTAATGCTGGTGGTAATCAAAAAAAATCTAGGTCAATCTATTGAAATGCCAGTTGTGCTGATAGTCTGTTCCTCAATCAGTTAAATAATTTAATAACTTTTCTGGATTATTCACTAATTAATTAAAAAAGAAAACACTCTGGGACACAGTTTGTGGTTAGCGGCAAACGAACAGCACTAGCTGTTTGTTGTACCAGCGCTTGTTCATAAATTTTCTTTCCACTGGGTTTTGCATTGGAAGTTCCTGTCAGACAATCTAAATAAAAAGCATCTGCATCTGGGGGACCCACATAAAATTCAATATATTTAAACGATGAGTCTGATGGTGAGATACCATTACCACTCACTATGAAAGAAAATTTCTGTATTTTCTGAGTTTCTTGGGATGTGTCGTCACTGAAAGTAATTGTCTGATTTCTACATAAGAAAATTGTGCTAACTTTTTTGTAGCTGCCATATGTAATTCATATTTCATCACAAAACTAAGCTACAAATATTAGAAATGCTTAGGTTTTTCTTGATAAAAACCTTGTACTGAAGTGGCAGATGCTACGAGGATGCTGATGAGGTGCTGTAATTGGGCTGGAAGTCCGCTGAACTGTGCCAGTAGCAATCAGCTGGGGATCATGCTCCTATGTGATTATTTTCAATGATAACCAGCTTGAAATTGAGCGTGTATGGGATTTTGCTGTGATGCCTCAATGGTGATCAACATACCAATGTACATTGAAGTGAAATAGTACGGAACAATTAGAAGGAATGAATGGGAAGAAAATTGAAAGAAAGGCTGTTCCAGCTTGCTATTAGAAATATGAATTTCCTTTTGATGTTGCACAGAATACGTAAATTATAATCTTAGTTTTGTAAAACAAAAACAAGATATCCTGAAATACTCAGCCGGTCAGATCATACTTGTGAATAGAGAAACAAAGGTAAAGTCTCAGATTGGCGACCTTTGATCAAAGCTGAAATTTTTGAGCAGTTCTGATGAATGGTCCTCAACCAGAAATGTTGCGCAGTATTTCCTGACCCCATGTCAAAGTGGTGTGACAATCCATTGGGACAGTTTCCTGCATCGTGATGACTTTCACAGAGGCAGGCTGCCAAGAAAATTGGCAGCCCAGTCCACTGAGGCAGACAGCCAGTATCTTCAATTAAAGTACTGAACGAGAGTCATTAAGCCTTGCAAACTGATCTTTCCTAGTATTGGACAGGTGCCCACAACTAGGTCCGAGTCCATCAACCTGGCAGCAGGTTGAAAGGCCAGAGGAGTTTCCTCTCAAACACCACATGATGCGGCTGTGACCATAATCATTCCCATGGCTGGTGGTCCTAATAGCTCCAGGCTGTCGTTTTTAAAAACATTTTCATTGCACATCTGGAGAATACTTTCCTCTTGAGGCACTCTGGTGCACATCTTCCTGTCTCAGTTATGCCTACCTGTTTTGCACACCACCTTTGTACATTGCTGCGGTTCACTAATTAAGTCTCTCTCATTGTGGAAGGGCAGCAGTTGTAGAAGTGGGAATTGGGAAGTTGCGTCATGCGTGATTGTGTGGGCACACAGGGCTTGACTCCCCCGTATGGTACTCACGGTGGCGTCCAGTCCCCACAGGAAATCTCAGTCCTTTAGCCCTGTTTTTCTCTCCTCAGATCCTGCTGATTTCTTGAACATTTGCGTCATTTCCTTCTTTTTATTTCAGCATAAGCTATAGTTTGATTTTATATCAGTTTTATTACTCCTAATGGTACCATATTTCAAGCGTTCTGATTGGCCATTTTGGTTCTCCACACCTTGGGCTTACAGTATTGTCCAGGCTGCTTGGGATATCCACAGTGTGGAGGCAAGGTACGTTTTATAGAGGAGTGAGCAAAAATTAGAAAGAGAGGCAACATAGATGTTGCTGAGATAGTAAGAGCTGCCGATGCTGGAGTCAGAGATAACACAGCGTGGAGCTGGAGGAACACAGCAGGCCAGGCAGCACCAGAGGAGCAGGAAAGTTGACATTGTTCAGCAGGATCCCGACCCGAAACGTCAACTTTCCTATTCCTCTGCTGCCTGGCCCACAGTGCTCCTCCAGCTCCACACTGTTATAGACGTTGCTGACATAATTATAGAAGAAAGTGTTAGGGTCATTTCCAAGACCACAAGAAGTAGGAGCAGGAGGAAGCCATTTGGAACATCAGCTTGATCCACCATTCAATGAGGTCTGATTGTGGCCTTAAACTTCTTTCCCACTTTGCACCCCTGCCTGCCTACCTCCCCCACCACCCCCACACGCTCTCAAACCACATAAGCCATGACGTGAGCCTTCCTGTGTTCAGAGGAAGCGTGACCGGATCCAAAACTATAACAGTGAGTATCAAAGAGCACCCCACTCCCCCATTGAGGACTGTGACAGTGATTAATGCAGAGATGTTTCCTCTGGGGGCTCTGATTTTTTTTCTTCAGATGCTGCCACACCTGCTGAGCTTTTTCAGTAACCTCTGTCTGTGAGCCATGGCCCCCTTGTCTATCAAAAAATCTGCCCAATGCAGTTTGAATATGTTCAGCAACCCAGCCTCCACTGCACCACCAAATGAAATGTGGTTGTGGTGGTTGGATGTTAGTCATCTCACTCTAGGACATTATTGTGGAAGCTCCTCAGGCTGCTACCCCGGATTCAACTCTCTTCAGTACCATTTGCAGTTCCTCAGAGACTGAAGTAGTCTGTGCATACGTGAAGCAAGCCCTGAATAACATTCAGACTTGACCTGATAAGTGGCAAATAACATTTGGACCGCACAAATGCCAGGCTATAATCGTCATCAACCAAAAAAAAATGTAAATCGCCCAACCCTTGACGTTCAATGGCATTATCATTGCTGAGTCCCTTGTTGTCAACATTCTAGGAGTTAATTTTTGCCCAGAAATTTAATTTGGCCAGCTGTATAAATACTGTTGCTGTAAACAGCAAATTAGATAAATCAAGAGTATAATGTAAAATTCTTCACTTGCCTGTGTGTATGCACCTCCACCAACATTCAACAACCTTGACGCTATCCAGGAAGAAGGATTGGTACTCCAAACCATTTTAAAATTAACTCACTTGAGCCCAGACTGCAATGGCAACAGTAAGTGCCATCTACAAGATGCAATGCAACAACTCACTGTGACTCCTTTGACAGCACCTTCCACACGCATCCTGTAGCACCTAGAAGAACAAGCTTAGCAGATGTACACAGGAACATCACACCCTGTAACTATCCTTCGAGGAACGCCCTCCTGACTTGGAACCATACCACAGTTCTTCACTGTTGCTGGTCAAAATCCTGAAACTTCCTTTCTAGCAGCACAGTGGGTGTACCTACACCACATGGACTGTGACAAGAGTGTGTCTCATCACCATGACTGAGGCAGAGAAATTCCTTCACGTAATTAAATTTTTAAAAAATGTTCCAGACAAGAGAGTGGAACAAACCAGCAAATACTCTGGTTTCTGAGATGGAGGGGATTATCCTATGAGGAGATACTGAGTAGACGGTGTCTGTGTTACTTGGCAGATAGAAGAATGAGAGTTGATCTATTTAAAACGGATGAAATTATTAGCAAGGTGAACACTCAGGTTGTTTCCTCTGGCTGAAGAATGTAGGGTCACAGTCTCTAGATAAACGATTGGTTATTTAACTCTGAGAAGAGGTGAGTCCTTGGAAGTCCCTGTCCCAAACAGCTGCGGATTCTGAGTTAGTAAGTATATTCACAACAGCAACTGATGGATTTTGGGCACTAAGGATGTGTGAATCGTGCACAAAAGTGGAAGTGAGGTAGAAGATCAGCCATGGCCTAGTGAATGGCAAAGTAGAATTGAAGGACCAAATGGCTTACTCCAGCTCTTTTTCATATTTTCATATGTTCTTACTGTCAAAACTAAATTGGGATTGTTTGTAGGTTGTTTGTGATACATTAACACTTAAATTGAACTGGATAATAATTAAAAGCTTAATTCCAGATTAAAGCATGGCTTACTCAGGATTTCCTGAAGATTTTAGAGGGCTCTGTTGGAACTAGTGGCAATATTTACTTAACAGCATACAAGAAGCATCTGTTTGGGCATTAAGGTACTTCACACAACATTAATGCTGGTCCATAAATTCTGACTCAGGTTTATAGATTGGTTAATGTACTGTGAGAATAACACCATTTGAATGACTTACAGGGCGAACTAATTGACTTGTTATACTTTGTAATCCGAATACTAAAATGCATGGCCCATCAGTATTAATGGGCAAATGTTGTGGACTGGCACTGCTAGTGCTTGATTGGAGTATGGATTGGAGAATAGAGAACAAAGACCAGACTCTGGAATTGCTTCAGCTTCCATTCGGGGATACAAATCTTCGCAAATTTCAAGCACAAAAAGAGGCCTTTTGGCTAATTGTTCTGCCTGTTTGCAGTAATCTGAGAATAACCTCTGCAGTTTTTTTCTCTTTTGTGGTCCATGCTTCACAGATTCTATCCAATTTTTGCTTATTATACTAATTTTAGTTTTAATCAGTTGATCAGTTTGGGAGTGTTACAGATCGAATACACTGACTGGTATATACAGTTCTTCATTTCACATTGCAATTTGAGGGAAGCTCTGTGCTGGGAAGGTGTTTTTAATATACCCCTGCAAGCAAAATTTAAGCCAGGTACCTGTACCACCAACAGAGTTTATTTAACCCAATAAAATCAAGAAACTCGGCAGCATTTGCATTGATTTAGGAGCTGTTGGAATAATGAGAATGCTCTAAGCAGGGGAAGGTGGTGGTGAATCTGGCCTACATCAACGGTGGCAACTTGCATTTCCATAATGCATTTAATATATCAAAACATCTTGTGACAATCACAAGAATATGGAACAAAATTTAACACCAAATTAGATGAGGACACGTTAGCATGGATTCTGAAAATCTTGGCCAAAGGTTTTTTTAAACCATTAATGTAATAGTATTAGTTGTGAATAGATCAGTTGCATTCCCAAAATAATGCACTCCTCCTCCGAAAAATAACCTTCCCTTAGCCCTGTCACCATTTATTACTGAAAGTGCCCTTGTATAAAGATGAATCAACGGTTTTATTAGTTGTGATGGAAAACCTTTAGAAAGGGAATTGATTTGTTATCATTTTATCACTTCTTTTGGTTATTTGATCTCAATGGGTGAGCCTAAGATCTCTGCCAGCTCTGCTTTTGTACAGGGCAGTGGAGGAAATGTGTGACTTTGCCATGTCTCACTCGGCTTAAGTTCATGAATTTATCTGGCTGCAGCAACCAATGTCACCACTGTCAAAGCTGCTACTTGTTAGCTGAATGAGGAATGATAGTTCCCTATCCATTTGGCATGATGCTTGTTTGGCTATGATGGATATTGATGCATGCTCATGCCTTCCCTCTCACACTATGGTCCTGACTTCAGCTGTCATGTACAGCAGAAGCCAAAAATTTCCAAAATTTGGTTATGGCTAGGTCGAATGAGGCAGAACAGAAGTTTGGAACTAAGTTGAGTCTTAATGCTTGACTACCAATTTAAAAACAAGGGAGGGATCAAAATTAAAAGAAGGAATTAAAAAAGAGGTTTGGTTTTACTCATGCAGTTTTGACACTCTCTTCATATTAGGTTTGCCTTGAATTCTTTTTTTTGACCATAATTACTACCTTTCTTAAATTCAATTCAGTGATGATATGTTTTGCTAAGTCGAAAAGCATAATATATATTTAAAGGCTTTTATTGGTAGAAATAGATAAAGGGAATTTCATCATCTGGTTACCAAGGCCCTATCTGATTAGGTGCCTAAGAATATATTTCAAGAAATATAACAGTTTAAAACACACATTTGAAATTTTAATAATAAATTATGTTTATTATAACCTGTATTGGAAGCTATACAGTAAAGTAGTGTTTTGTTACTGAGCTTTTATGGCCTATTTCATAGCTATTATTTTTTGGCACTTACAAAGATGGCATTTTTTACGCTAGGACATTTGTTATTCTGGTATATTCATAGGTCCCTGTAAATACCGTACCTCATTTACAATTGTACTTACTTTAAATCTGAAATCTTGCTGGTCCATAATTAAAGTGGGGAGGCAATGGCCTCGTGGTACTATCATTGGACTGTTAATCCAGAGACCCAGATAATATTCAGGGGTCATGGATTCGAATCCTGCCATAGCAGTTGGTGGAATTTGAATTCAACAAATATCTGGAATTAAGAGTCTAATGATGACTCTGAATCCATTGTCGATTGTTGGAAAAACTGATCTGGTTCACTAATGTCCTTTAGGGAAGGAAACTGCCATCCTTACCTGGTCTGGCCTATTTGTGACTCCAGGCCCACAGCATTGTGACTGACTTTTAACTGCCCTCTGGGCAATTAGTAATCGGCAATAAATGCTGCCTAGCCAGCGACACCCTCATCCCATGGTCGCATTTTAAAAAATCAATTTAAACAATGACAGTGCAGGTCTGCAATATTGTTTATACCCATATGTACATCTTAATGCTTTTTTAAAATGACAATTCTGTGTTAAATGTTTTCCAAGTAGGGTATTCTTAAAATGAATAAACAAAATAAACACTAGCTGCAACATGAGAGTGTTTATGTCAAGCTTCAAAACACTGAGAACCTGATAATATCACCAGAGATTTATTAATATTCAACGCCGCCTAAGCATGCTTTCATCAGTATGCTAAACATAGGCCAGTAGACTGATGCATGAACACTGCTCAGACTGAGACAATCTCCAAAGGCAATAAGAGACCACTTAAGATTCAAGAAATTTCCAAAATCCCAAGAGAAACTCTCTCCTCTTGGCTCTGTGCTCATCAAGTCACATCTCTAGATTTCCGAAAAGGCAGAAATGGGTGATCATGTCATCAGTTATTAATTTAAATACTGCTATTTGCCTTGTTTTAATGCACTTAGTGCAGTAACGTATCTTTATTACTTATGGTTCAACAGTATCCATTCTATGTCCACAAATTGCAGTCTTGCTTTTGTAAAATCTTTTTGTTTTTGAGAACCTCGCTTTATAGTTAAAATATTCTGGAAGGCACTTCGTTGTGAAGATGCTGAAAAGTGCATATGCTGGGATAAGCTGGTGCTACTGAATGAAATGCACTACATGGAAAGGGGATGCACAAATCAAAGTGCCTGAATATGTTCCATACTCAATTTATGTTGTATGTGAAAATTGGAGCATAAATCCCCTAATGGGAGTTACCAAACTGCTGAGATAAGTACCAGCCAGATTAGAAAGCAAAGTGGGCTGAATCTTTGGTCTTTCTCGCTAACTTCATGACATTCTCCTCCTCATCAAAAAAAGACAAAATTTAACATCTTCTAATTTAAGATTTGTCTTTCCTGCTGCACCATTTGATAGTCATGGTTAAACTTTTACATCTGTTCCACTTTCTCATCCTGTTTCCTAATCCCCGTAACTCTTAGTATCCAAAATCTTGTCAGTCTCAGCCTTGAATATTTTCATTGATAGAATATCCCTGGGGTTGATAATTCCAATGATTCAAAACCCTCCTCTTGGTCCTCAGTGCTTGATCCCTTGTCCTAATGCTAGTGACTATTCCTCCTGGCTGTGGATTTTCCAAGCAGTGAAAGGATCTCTCAACAACTTCACTGTAAACCCTTCACCCTAAATTTTATGTTTCATTTAGAGCAATCCCATTACTATAAATGTTAGATAATACAAGCTCAAGTCTTTCAAACAATCCGCGTAAGATATACCTCTCATCTCAAAATAAATTTAGTGAGCTTTAATTGTAGCTCCTTTTGAAGACAAATATAGACTTTCTTAGGTAAAGAAACCAAAACAGTATATAGTAACGAGATGTGCTTACACCAATGTCCTGTATAATTGGCGCAGGATCTCTTCTGCTGCAACCACTTTGCAAAGATGGCTGATTTGCTTTCCTAGTTGCATGTTTTCCTGCATGATAACCTTTGATTCACACTACAAGGTGCCTAAATCCTTCTGTACACCATCAACTAATAATCTGCCATGGTCTAAGAAAAATTCTTTTGTCCATTGTTCCTAGCAAATGTGTAAGTTCACACTTATGCACATTATATTCAATACTTTGTCTTCTTAGCAATTATAAATTCAATAGCCTCTTTCAGCTGTTTTTAGTTTCCAACCATCTTACTTTCCCTCTTAAATTTGGATTATCAACAAAACTTAGATTATTACAATCATTTCCCTCATTAGAAATATTTAAAGCCTAAACACTAATCAGTGCAGGACACCATGTCATCCTAAAAAAGTTACCCATTTATTCTTGGTCATATTTTCTTTGTCTGTAATCAATCTTCAGTCATGTTAAGATGTTAGCTTACCCTCATTGCATAAATCCTACTTGTGCACAGCAACATATTGTGGCAACTAACCAAATTCATTATGAAAATGCAAACATGCTACCTCTGCTGGGCCTCACATATCTACCCTGCTAATTGCATCTTCAAAAAAAAACTCGATTTAGTTGAACACAATTTTCTTTCATAAAACTGTGTTGATATGTAATCATAAAGTGATTTTTCAACTCCCCTGTTATCATATTCTTAGTAATATTCAAACATTTTTCCTACTGCTGATGTCAGGCTAACTGCCTTGGCTTCTTGTATCTCCTCTCTTTTCATTGTTGAACACCACCTTCTCAAGGGCAACTAGAGATGGGCAAGAAATGCTGGCCAGCCAGCAAGGCCCACATCCCACAAATGAATAGGGAAAAAAAATGTTACCTTCCAAATTCCAGGGACCATTTAGATTTTAGAGATTTTTGAAAGTTCAAAATGCATACTTCCATCATCCCTGCAGCCACATCGTCAAAAACTCTACAGTTCAGGTCATTAAGTCTAAGAAATTTGTTGGCTTTTAATCCCTTGAATTTCTGGAGTGCACTTCTTTACTTGAAAGAATTATCTTAAGTTCCTCACTCATATTAGACCTGAATTTCTAGCATGTTCTTTGTGTCTTCTGCTGTCTAGATGGACAAAAATATTTGTTTACCTTCTCAGTCATTTTCTAATACCCCATTATATTTTTTCTTCTGTCTGCCTGTAAGGAACCCAAGTTTACTTTTGCTAATCCCTTTCTTTTCACATACCGGTAAACTACTTACAACCTGTTTTAATATTTCTTGCTTGTCTACATGTGTTCTATTTTCTGCTTTTTTTAAAAAATCAATTTCTCAGTCATTTTTGCTGGTTTTTAAAACTCTCCCACCATCATACTTGACTACTCTTTGACAACATTATAAACCTCTTCATTTTAAGATCTGTGGTTAACTTCTTTAGGTTTCTATGACTGTACCACTTTCTAGCTGCTGTTTTTATTTCTTCAAGAAATTTAGACTCATGGAGAATTGTGAATTATATTTTTGAATGTTTGCGGCCGTATCATTTAATCTAATTCCCCAATCTATCTCAGCCATCTTCCTCCTCATACTTCCCAGTTGGCTTAGTTTAAAATTTAAGATTGGTAATATTTACTTAAGAGCAAGATTGTGTGGCGAGTTATATCAGAAATCGCATCAATATTGAGTTGCTAATATTATGCAGACTGATAGAAATATGGGATGGAAAATCATGGGGTTTTCTGCAGGTTAATCTCAAGCATCTTTTAGTAATCACCCTAAAGTAACACAGCATTGGTGGTATTGCAGTACTCAATACGGAGAGAAAGAATTCTTGAAAATGAGTGCTACATTTTATTTTACACTTTATTTCAAGTCTGTAACTATTAGGTTGAACGTGATCCTGAAAGCAACGCCAAAACTAGAAATCACTAATCAGAGTGACACTTGCTGCAGTGTCACATGATGCACATTCAAAAGAATTAAAATCGCAATCTTATTGAATTGTTTGAACATACTCAGTATTTCTGAAGTGCTGAACACTGCATTCAATACTTTGTCGTTATTGGCCAGCAATGGACCAAAAATATCCTGTCTAAGGCATAAAAGAGGTAGCAGTTTTGAGCACAGTGCTTTTTTTTATTCTTTCATGGGGTATACTGGCAAGACCAGCATTTGTTGCCTGGCCCTAATTGCCCTTTAGAAAGTGCTGGTGAGCTCGAATCACTGCAGCCCATTTGGTGTAAGTACTTCAACAGTTTTTTTTGGAAGGGAGTTCAGGGTTTTGCCACAACAATAATAAAGGAATGATAACATAGTTCCAAATCAGGGTGGTTTGTCCTTGCAGGAAACTAACAAGCGATGCTGTTCTCGAGTTTTTGCTGCCCTTAACCTTTTAGGTGGTAGAGGTTGTGAATTTGATGGTGGTGTCAAAGGACCCTTGTTACCATTTAAAAATGACTCACCAATGTTGCCATTGTGCATCAGTAAAGGGAGTGAATTTTAAAATGGTGGATAGTATGTGAAGAAACAGTTAGGGCAGGATGATGGTGATTTTCTTGTATATTGATAGAGCTGCACTGATCAAGGCAAGTGGAGAACATACCATCACACTTCTGACCTGTGCATTGTAGATGATGGACATTCTTTGGGGAGTCTGGAGATGAGTTATTTGCCACGAAATTCCTAGACTCTGACCTGCTATTGCAGTCATGTATTCATGTGGCTAGTCCAGTTCAGCTTATGGTCAATGGTAACACCCAGGATGTTGAAAGTAGGGCAGTCAATCATAGTAATGCCATTTAATGGCAAAGGGCTGTGTTTAAAGCCTCCATAATTGGAGATGGTCATTACCTTGCACCTGCATAAATGTGGATGTTGTCCAGGTCTTCCTCCATTTGGACACAAACTTAGATTTTTAAAACCTGATAAATGTATCCAGATGCTAATTGAATTCATTTTTTGAGTTTGGTGCCTGGCCCAAACAAACTCATTGGTTATTAAGTTTATGTGTAGTGGTACATTCTGCAACTTCACATCCATAGATAGCATTTTCTGGATTTGTAAATAACACATTCCTCAAAGGTTTAAAGAATATTGGTAAATTCATACTAGTTGTATCTGACAGTAATGCATTTTGTTGATATGGAATATATAGTTACATTGAAAATGGTCTCTTTGAAAACCAGGTTGATACAGATGTATACAACATGTGCCGTATGTTCCAATTCAGAGTGAGATTGATGCCAGACTAAAGCCAGAACTGAATTTCTTAGCATTTAATAAGACAAATTCTGCGTCAGTTGTCCTGTGTTTTGTTATTAGTCCCTTCCTTTGATGAAGCACTTTGTAGTATGTCTTAATGCATTCCATATGTGGTTCAAAAAAGAAAAAGCAATAAGAAATCCATTAACATTTTTCTTGCACAAATTGACAGTTCATCAGTATTTTCTTTTGTTCATTGTTCTTATTCTCTTTGATTCCTTTATCTAACGTCTAAAGTTCATAAAGTAGGAAGCAACAGAGGCAATAGCAAAAGTAGCATCATCCTCATAAACAATACTTAAGGAGTAAAACAATTGCTAACAGACACCAATCAGTTCTTGATCTGATCAAATTGTTCTCAGCTTGCTCGCTGAAGAAACATAATGTCTGTATCTGCAATATCTTGCTGTTCATGTGACATGTAGCTACAGTTTAGTGGGTGATAATGCTGTTATTTATCAAGAAGATTTTGGGGAAGTAAGTAAAACTGTCAGGTTCTTTGTGTTACATTGTTGCTTATATATTCTGTACTGTAATAAAGCTGAACAATTGCTGTAAGTCTTTAGCCAACTTACTTGATATCTACTCCTTCAGCTGATGTCAGTTCTAACTTGAAGATGATTTTAATTGCTGTGGGATATTTTCTTACGTTGAAGGTGGCAAATAAATATAAATTGCTTATTTAACTCTCAAACAAAGTTATTTTGGATGTATTTGGCTGACAACCAATGTTTTGATTTCAAGATAGATGCTTCTTGATATTCAATTTTTGGAGGTGAATATCATTGGCAAGGCTGCTATTTATTGGCCATCCCCAGGGAAGGTTGCCATAGACCACCTTAGAACATAGAACATAGAACAGTACAGCACAGTACAGGCCCTTCGGCCCACAATGTTGTGCCGAACTTTTACCCTAAACCTAAGGTCTATCTAACCTCCACCCCTACCTTAAACTATCATCCATATGCCTATCTAATAGCTGCTTAAACGCCCCTAATGAGGCCGACTCCACTATCCTCTCCGGCAATGTTTTCCACGCCCCTACCACTCTTTTGAAGAAATGCTGACCTGGGGGCAAAGGCACTCTCACGATCCTGTTAGATGGAAACTTCCAAGATTTCGACAAAAGTCCAGTTGGGATGTGACTTGGAGACGAACTTGGAGATGATGATGTTCATGTGTAATTTCTGTCTTTGACCTTTTGTGTGATGTAGTTAATGAATTTGCGATGTGTTCTCAAAGAAATCTTAGTGAGTTGCTGTGTGCGTACTATACACACTGCAACCTTGATGCGACAGTGGTGTAGAGACTGAGTGTTTAGTCTGGTGGGTGGATGGTAATGAACCATCATGGATAAAGTGCATACATTGAGTGTTGTTGCAGCCAAACCAATCAAGCAAACAGAGTGTATTCTATTGTGCACCTAACCTCTTGTGTTGTAGGTGATGCAAAGAATTTAAGGAATTGTATCAATTTGTTACCTTAATTCATAGAACATTTTTCAAAAATTTTTTTACTTGATTTCCTGTATCTCCATGTCAAGATTATGACAATGTTACTTTTCGCCTGGTTTAGTCAGATTGTTACCGAACGAAATACCCTTAATGGATTTTAACCTAATTTAAGAGTAAATTATTAATTATTTTTAATACTTAGCATTATACGTAGAATCCCTACACTGTAGAAACAGGCCCTTTGGCCCAATAAGTCCACACTGAACCTCAGAGCATCTCACCCAGACCCATCCCCCTATGACCCACCTAATCTACACCTCCCTGAACACTACGGGCAATTTAGCATGGCCAATCAACCTAACTTGCACATCTTTGGACTGTGGGAGGAAACCGGAGCACCCGGAGGAAACCCACGCAGACACGGGGAGAATATGCAAACTCCACACAGACAGTCACCCGAGGCTGGAATTGAACCTGGGTCCCTGGCACTGTGAGGCAGCAGTGCTAACCACTGTGCCACCGTGCCGCCCCATAATCGGAAAACATTTCAGCAGTGTATAAGAATCATCTGGAGGCGAAGGAGGAAAAGTCTAATTGCATTTCTCTGAGCCTTAATTTGCCCTCGACAGGCTAGATTTTTGTAGAGTTCGGAAGACTCCACGAACCTTTATGGGACCTGGTTGCAAATGCTCTGCCCTGTTTCAAACAGATATATTTTTTGCTGACATTTGTAGAGCAGTAGGATGTGAGTCATGGAGATGGGAAGCACTACTTCAGCAAGAATATTTTAACTTAGTGCTGAGTTCAAACAGATCCTGTTTTAGCCTTTCCATGGGCTTTAATCTGCAGTGAATGGGTTATAATATGATGGAGAACCAAGGTGGGACTCCGAATCACCCTACCTCAGCACTTGCCTGTCCTTGTGGTGATTTGTGAGTTAAGAAATTTGAGGTACGTGCCTTAGAAGAGAAGCTCTGGGGGCCATGTCGTTTAAAGGTTCCTTAAATCCATTAGGAAGTGCCTTTAGGAGGTTTGTATGCTCCCTTAAATGTCTTGACTCCATCTTTGCAGATGTTCGCCTCTTTCAATATGTTTGGTGCCTTCCTGAAATTAACTTTCTCCATTTTGTTTGGTCACAAGTTAGACTGTCCCATATGTTCGAGAGTACTTTTAATCCTATTCAGGAATTCCTGTAGTCACCCTGGGAGTCTCCTGCCAACACCAAGTTCTGAGATAAGCTTTCTTTCATTCCTACCACCATTCCTTCCTCTGCATACCTCATTGGTTGCCCAATCCAGTCTCCAGACAATTAACAATCTGACCTTGTGAGAAGTAAAGCTGTGTCTGCTTCTCTCAGGGAACAGAATTGGAACCGAAACACTGCTAACAGTCTTATTCTGTTGCAGGGCAATCTTCTGTTTCAAGCTGACACTTCTGGTGCCCATTAACCTCACAGACTGGATGATCCAGCTGACTTGTTCTGAAACACTATTCCAATATCCATCTCCTGCCCTGACGGAAAATTCTCCCTTTTGTACATTTTAGAGATTGCCATGAATGCACAACAAAGGGACCAATCAATACTAGTTTGGATGTCTTTCTGACATCCTTGAGACGTGGAATATCAATCCCCAAATCTGGCACTCGTTGCATCCGTTTATCACCCTGCATGAATAGAAATGAAACTGGCATAATGAATTCCAATTTCGTCCCTTCCACTTCCCAGCATTTCCCAAAAATGTCATAAATGTCATAAAACTGTATGTAGACAAATTCTGACCAGCATTTAGATTGATGTATTGAAATATTCCTTGTTGTAAAATAATTAATATTGAGTATTAGAATAAGCGACGGAGTTTCAGTTAAAACAAAAGAAAAAGGACAAGGTGCTCACATTCTTAATAAAACTGCTTAATGCAAAAATTGACTTCTATAAAGCTGTAACACATTTTAAAAAGTCAGTTGGATCCATCCAGTCTGTGGGGTTAATGGGCACCAGAAGTGTCAGCTTGAAACAGAAGATAGCTGACTGTTAACAATTTGCATAAACATTAGTTATGTCAGTTAGTTGCGTGCACAATGTCAGAATCTTTCTTCATAGTGTGTAGTCATGCTTTCTCAAATTTGAAATGGGTGTTCAAACTTATTAGGCACAGACCTAGATACAGAAGGGAGTTTAAAGACTTTTTTTCAACCTTTTTTTTGACCCTTCCTGAACTTCTGATTTGCTACTGTTACTTTTAGTAATATGATCAGGAGTACTATGTTTCTTTTGGTCTGCAGTAGTTGATGCAGGGGGCTTCCTTACGGAGGTGACCTATAGTTCCACCCATTTGAGAGAAGAAAACCTTGACCATCGGAGGTTGTATGGGTCTGGCTGCTCCAGAGGTCCAACATGCTCATCTGAGAGCCTGCGTCTAAAGTCAGGTGCATGGATATACTTGTCAGAGGAGCAATGCGTGTGCAGGTTTCAATTCCCAGTGTAGTTTGCATGAATGTGAAGCCTTGATTAATAAGAACACTGGTCTGATTAATACTGATGAATTCATGAACAGATTTTTGGTGACTCAGGAAATATGGGACATGGAGAACAGATGGGAAAGTAGAGTGAGACAGACGATAAGCCATGGTTGTATGGAATGTTGAAGTGGATTTGAGAGGTTATATGGTTTACACTTCCTAATAATGTACCCAAGCTCTTCAAAAGCCCTTCCAAACATACTATCTTCACATTTTACACAAAAGATGCAAAAGAATATGCTGGTTGCTCATGTTGCTTGATCAAGTCTCAGTGCAGTCCATGACATGAATGTTTTGACAACTATCCAGGAAAATGGTTCTAATGGCTTTTGGTACTAGCTGTGCCAAATACTATGGAACATCTACAGCTAGAATGCATTATTGGATGTACAGTCAGTGGCAACAGTAAGGTGAACCTTGTAAAACTGTTTTCTATCTTTTAAGGCAATACTGCCCAAAAGTGAGGGTACATGGAAACTGCAAGCAGATCCATGTAGCCATCTCATGTTTCGCCAACCATCACACTTTCAGTCAGGTGCTGGGATGTGGTGTTACTTACCAGCATACTCCTTTCCATGTCTCTCTACAGCAATTTATTTTGTTTCCTGTTTGCCAGGCACTACGTTTTCTTCTTATTTTTCAGTTCCTGCAAAGGCATAACAAAATACTTTGAGCTTTTCCAAGGACATTATGATGTTTCTATCTCCTCTACGTGCAAGTCAGTTTTGAGGAAATTAACTATTTACTGATAAATCATTCCTCCTCAATCTTTGTGCAAGACCAAATCTGTACATGAAGCTTAATTAATTATGTTTAAGAAAGACTTGCATTTGTGGAGGTCTCTATATTTCTAGTTAGCTTTATATGATAGCCTCATATCATTCAGGATGTCAGTTTGCCAGGATTGGAAAATCTTCCTCTTTATACAATTGACCTCAATAATCTTAGGAAACAAGTGCCGTATGTGGTTCAGAAAGCAATATATATCAATGCCATTTTGGTACGTTGCTATTTTTCAACATTGCTGTTTTTCAATGTCTATCCTTCAAATGTGACTGAATCCTTCAATATATTTAAAACTAACATGACATAAGTTTGCATTCAAAACTTGTTCCTTACCATTTCCATATGTAAAGAATCTTGCTGGGACAAGGAATGGTGCCTAAGAGAAAGGGAGCTGTGGGTACATACTCCAGCTTTGTCATGGAATATTCCCACTCCTCATTGTTCAGTTCTTGCACTGACTGCCATCGATTGCTAGTTCTTTGTTATATTTTTGCCTTTTGCAAATACTGAGAATTTAATGAACATAATCAAGGTATATTCTGCTGTGCTGACTATACAGAAAAGTCACATGCTCAAAACAGTGATTAATGAATAACATCAGTTTGAGGAGCTGTATACGAACAATTTTCTATGGTTGGGAGTCTAGAATCAAGGGAGCATTAGCTTAATGTTCTTGCACTGTGTAATCTTAAATGTTATAAAATCAGAACATTTTTAACTGAATTAGAAAGAACTTTACATAAAAGGCACCAAAATCTAAAATTTGCTCCCTCTGAAGATTTGAGTACACTGGGTCAAATGAAATGCTCAAGATTAAAATCTATAGATTTCTGTTTGGTGAGGGTATCATAAGATATAGAACTAAGGGATCAATTGACTTCAGGTGTGGGGTGACCATGATCTGATTGAATAATGGAAGTTACTCAAAGGACTGAATAATCAAATCCTGTCTTTGTATTCCTATAAGGAATCCAGGTCTGATTTTGTCATCAGTCACAAAAAATGAAAAGCATCCCCCAGAGTGTCAGCATCATGGCATTGCACACAGTCCCTTGAACTTGCTTTACAAGGTGGGTGATAAGTTCTGGGACAGTCTTTCTCATCTGAACTGCAGCGCTAAGGGGAAATGCTGAGCAGAGGTGGAACACTATCCCACAGGAAAGGAAAACAGATGGGCAACTGATCTACCTCAGATCTATTTTCAACATTGCTATTCAGCAAGACTGTAAGTCTGCGGTTCTATTGATCTTTGTCTGCAAGGGGTATCATAGCCTACTCTAGTATTTGCAACATTTTCCGCTTTTGTGACAGCTTATCCACTTGTTGGTGGAAAGGTAGAAGGACAAAGATGTGGAAACCAGAAAAAAGTAAAACAAGTAAGAGGCATAGAATAGACAATATAGGGAAATAACAGGACAAGAGAGAATAGAGCTGGCAGAAGGATTAAAAAGACCTAAACTAAAGAACTAGAGGTTAGTTCAAGTTGTATACATGAAGTATTTACTATGTCTAATAAAATTGATGAGTTAGGAAACGGTTTTCTGTAAGGAGGATGTGATTTAACAGGATGAACAAAGATGTGGCTTAGGCATGAGCAGGGCTGGGAGATGAACAATACTGATAACAAAATAATAAGGATGTACTAATGGGGAAAAGGAGATGTGGTATTAGTTAAAGGCTCTATATAAAACATACAGATTGCAAAAAAATTTCAAGTATTTGGGCAGAATTAAGAAATTTGAAAGCAGCTTCTGCTCTTTTGGGAGTTCATTATAGACTGCTCTGCACTGACAGTTTTAGAAAAAGATTCGTAGCAAAATGAGGGAAAATACAGAAGAAGGGGTGACTGATTATTGACAGGTATATTAGGTAATAGTAATCTAGCATATAAGGTCAGGTTTCCATGATAAGTTCATGACTGCTTTGTAGATGAGTTATGATTTTAGCCTTGCCATTAGTGAAGCTATTCTGTGGTCCAACAGGTTTATTTGAAAATGCAAGCTTTCAAAGCTCAACTCCTTCCTCAGGTGCAGTTTGAGAGAGAGAGTATAAGACACAGAATTTAAAAGCAGAAAGGTAACAATCCTAAAACTGGCTGCTTCTTGTTGAATCTTTAATAAGTTAGAAAGGAGACTACTGATTAAAACGCAAAATCCAAATTCCTTTCAAGTCTTTGTCCCGAGATAATTAAAGGTTCTATCAATGTATACAGGAAGTGACACCTCCGGTCACATAATGCATTTTAGGTGTGAGGTCTTGCTTAGAATCTGTCTATCTTTTAAACTGGGGTCGGGTTTTTCTTTAAGCAAAACAAAACATATCTGCAACTACACTAACATCTTGGAAAAAATAATTCACGTGTGTGTGTGTGTGTGTGTGTGTGTGTGTGTGTGTGTAGAACGGTGGGGTCACCTGTAGTGTGACATGATCCCAAGATCTCTATTGAGGCTGTCCTCGCGGGTATGGAATTTGGCTATCAGCCTCTGCTGTGTGTCTCGAGATATGACTGATATGCTTCGTCATCTAATACTTCTCCGGAACAGAGAAACTATGCTCTGTTCTTCGCAGCCTTCATGACGATGAGTACCTCACCATGATCTTCCCCACGCCTCCACTTCTCGCCTTCAAACAACCACCAAACCTTAAACAGACCATTGTTCACAGCAAACTACCCAGCCTTCAGGACGAAATCGACCACAGCACCACACATCCATGCCGTCGCAACCTCTGCAAGACATGTCAGATCATGAACATGGATACTACCATCATACATGGGAGCATCACTCACCATGTACACTGCCGATACTCGTGTGACTCGGCCAACGTTGTTTACCTCATGATGCAGACAAGGATGCCCCGAGGCATGGTATATTCGCGAGACTATGTAGACTGTATGACAACGGATGAATGGACACCACGCAACGATCACAAGACAGGGGTGTTCCCTACCAGTGAGGGAACACTTCAGGGGTCAAGGACATTCAGCCTCCGACCTTATGGTAAATGTCCTCCAAGGTGGACTTTGAGATACACAACAATGCAAAATTGCTGAGCAGAGGCTGACAGCCAAGTTCCAAACCCATGAAGATGGCCTCAATTGTGAGCTTGGATTCATGACGCATAGCACCATACTATGTCCTCCCACTCTCCCTCACGCACACTCTCTCCCTCACGCACACTCTCTCCCTCACGCACACTCTCTCCCTCACGCACACGTGAATTATTTCATCCAAGAAGTTTGTGAAGTTGCAGATACATTTTGTTTTGCTCAAAAAAAAACCTGACCCCAGTTTAAAACATAGACAGATTCTAAGCAAGACCTCACACCTAAAATGCATTGTCTGACCTGAGATGTCACCTCTTGTATACATTGATAAAACTTTAATTATCTCAGGACAATGACGTGAAAGGGATCTGGATTTTGCATTTTAATCAGTAGTCTCCTTCCTAACAATTAAAGATCCAACAATTTTTAGGATTGTTAACTTTCTGCTTATAAATTGTGTTTTCTACCTTCTCTTTCAAACTATGCCTGAGGAAGGAGCTGAGCTTTGAAAGCTTGCGTTTTCAAATAAACCTGTTGGACTATAACCTAGTGTCGTGTGATTTTTGACCTTGTCCACTCCAGCCCAACACCGGCATCTCCACATCATGATTTTGTTATAGACAATAAACTGGATTAAGTGGTTAAGGTAAGGGGCAGAGAAATCTCAGAAGCTGTGAGCATAACGCAATTATAAAAACTGAAAAGGAGAGGGAACAGCCAAAGGTAAATATATGACTTTAAAATAAATCATTTCCATGACATAAAAGAACAACTTGCCTAAATAAATTTACAAGGAAAATTGGCAGGCAAGATCTACAACAGCAAAGTTTCAACCGTGAAATGATTCAAGCATAAAACAGATGTACCAAGAGCAACATAGAGCTGTTGCAAAAGCTGGAAGGCCTGATATGTAAAAAGTAATTAAACCTAAAGTTGGACTTTAATAAAGGTTAGGACACCTCTCGGACTAATAATACCAAAGAAATGAAGCAAGATGTGGAAAATATTCGGATGACTAAAGAGAATATCGGACTAGGTTTTATAGCGTATTCCTCATCCTCTTCACGGCTAAAAGTTAATGTGGAAGCCTGCCCATGAAAAAAGCTGCCACCCTGTCGCCATTTCATTGCGGGGAATTAATTAGCTGAAGGTGAGACTCCCTGTAGAAGGCAGGGGCTTGTAAAATACAACATGTGGCCTTCCTTCCTGCCCACGATTTTATGGAGGGGGTGCCATGATTGATTGATTGGTTTGATTTATTGACATTTGAACCTTAGTACAGTGAAAAGCTTTGTTTGCGAGCAGTACAGACAGATCATAGTGAGCAAGGACATACAGACCATATGGTGAAAAAACAACTTGGACAGAGTAAGTCATACAGGTTACACAGCACAGGATGTGCACTAGACAAGGTCAGCATTAACAAGATCATCATTATTTGAAGTTAGAGAGTCCATGCATCAGTCTAAGAACAGCAGAGGCGAAGCTGTGCTTGAACCTGCTGGTCTGTGTGTTCAATAATTTGTATCTTCTGCCTGACAGAAGAGGTTGTAAGAAAGGGTGGGATGGGTCTTTTGATGTTGGCAGCCTTTCCATGGCAACGAAAACGTACAAATGGAGTCCATGGATGGAATGATGGTCTCTGCTGTGCACACAACCTTGTGTAGTTTCTTACATTCTTGGGCAGAATGGTTGTCATACCAGGCCATTTTGCACCCAGATAGTATACTTTCTATGGTGCATCCACAGAAGTTGTTGAGGGTCCTTATGGACATGCCAAGTTTCCTGAACTGCCTGAGGAAGAAGAGGTGTTGTGCTTTCTTGACTGTCGGATCTACACGGAATGTGCAGGACAGCTTGTTGGTTATTGTCATTCCTAGGAAGTTGACGAGCTCTACCTTCTGAACCTCTACTCTGTTGACTTAGATGGGGGCGTGTACCCCTCCTTTCTTTCTGAAGTCAACGATCAGTTTAGTTTTGCTGACATTGAGAGAGCGATTGTTATCATTGCACCATGACACCAAGCCCTCTATCTCCTTTGTGTATTCTGACTTATTGTTGTTTGCTATCTGTCTTACCATGTCATCAGCAAACTTGTAGATGGCATTTGTTTGGAATTTGGCTACACAGTCGTGGAGACATTAGGGGGCAGAGAGCGCATCCTTGGGGGGGCTCCACTGTTGAATGTTATCGTGGAGGTGGTGCAATTGTCTATCTTCACTTATTGCAGTCTATGGGTGAGGAAGCTGAGGATCCAGTTGCAGAGGGTGGAGCCTAGACCTAAGTCTTCGTCTTGAGGGAATAATGGTGTTGAAGGCAAAGATTTAGTCAATGAGCAGGAGTCTGACATAAGTGTCCCTGTTGTCCAGATGGTCCAGGGATGAGTGCAGCTCTAGGGAAATGGCGTCCACTGTGGACCTGTTACGTTGGTAGGCAAATTGAAGGGGATTGAGGCAGGCTGGGAGACTAAAGTTGACTAGAAGCATGACCAGCTTCTCAAAGCACTTTGTGATTATGGAGGTCAGAGTTGGGTGGTAGTTCTTAAGGCACGTTGCATGTGCTTTTTAGGTACATGGATGATGGTGGTTGTCTTGAAGCAGGCAGGGACTTCGGCTTGTAGTCAGAAGAGGTTGAAGGTGTCAATGAATACCTCCGCCAGTTGGTCTGCGCAGGATCTAATTGCATGGCTGGGGACTCCATCCGGTCCTGCAGCTTTCCTTGGGTTGACTCCCAGGAAGACCGATTTAACGTCTGCAGCGGTAACGGAGGGAATAGGTTCATCTAGGGCTATCAGGGCAGGTAACTGTTTGCCACTGGCATTCTGCTTAAACTGAGCATAGAAAGCATTGATCCAGACAACCTACCCGTTTTGGGATATTGAGATGTACACCCTTGGTGCTATTGTCAATTAATGGCCACTTAAGGGCCTCAAACTGTCTCCACCACTTTGTTTTCTGCTCGTGGTAGGAATGGCTTAGACCAATATGGCACCCTTGCAGTTTTTACTATGTGGGCAGGTGTTGGACATGGTCGAAGAGGCCATCTGCTTGTCCAGACTCACTAGTGGTACATTAAATGTCACTATAAACAGTGACAAAATATAGAAAGGAGGATTCGAGGCCACACTGTATCACAACCATTCCTCTGTGTCTGGGACCCTTCAAACATATCCATTTAAAGCAAATAATATGGAGGGTTCCACTGCAGTGAAGCAAATTATTCAGGAAATGTTAGACAATTAAAAGTCTAGTCTAAATTCTGGGTAACTATTAATTTGACAACCCAACTCATGCCCCCCAACACATCTTGTCACACACTGTTGTCCACATCCCTCACACCCCAAACCCTGAACCAACATACTCCCTCACCACAAGACTCAACAGCCAACACCAGCCCACCCCCTCCCCAAAACCCTAGACTCAGCAAAATCCAAGTATGCCCTGCTTTTTCCAGGACTTGACAACACCCCTCTCTCCATCGGCAACATCCGTGTAGCCCCCCCCACTGTTTTCAGGAAGTATCAATACCCAACACCCTCTCCCAATACCTGACACCCTCTCCCTCCTTGCTGGGACTGAACACTCCCTCTCCACTGCCACTGGAGCCGGCACTCCCACTATCCTGTGCCAAAGCTGACATATTCCAAGCACCCCCCACCATCCCCACCTCTACTAACCACCACCACCAGCCAGATATACCAACCCCACCCATCCCAGCCTATTCAATCACTTACTGGCATCCTTCCCATCTTGTGACCTGCACCCTAACTACTTGGAACTCTATACAACTCCCACCTGGTACTTTAACCTCGCACTTATTTTAAATATTTATCATTTCTGAGATGCTGTCAAAGTCGATATCCATGCCACTGGACCTTTAAATCACAGAATATGGCAACTACAGCTGAAGAAAGGGGACATTTTTGGACATACTGTATGCTTCTTATTTCGGCATGATTCATGATTGGATCCTCCTGCCGGAAATGTAGACTATTTTCTTAACCTAAAATATGACAGTGGAGTGACAATGTGATTGTGATTGCCACGGGACTTTTGGAAAACCCAGCATTATGTCATGTGGAGTCATTTTTTTTTAATTGAAAGGATGAATTACATCTCCAGGTTGCAAGGACCATTATTCCTCTCTGTATGTATAAATGCAAAACTTACCAGAGAAAAGTATTTCACTGGTTTCTGTAATACATCCAAACAGCATGAATAGAATTCACCAGAAACTGGATATTTAAGAAGAAGCAAAATATCAAATATTGGTAGACAATATAAAAAAGTGAAAAGTAGTGAAATGTGAGGAAAATGATGTGATTATACCATAAGATAGTAGATTGTGCAGAGATAGTATCAGAGATAAATAGAGCACAGAAGACAACCTATGGCGCTGGTGTCACCTTTGGTTGAGCTATCTGCTCTTCTAATCTTCCCGCGTCGCTCTATAATATTTTTCATTCAAATGTGTATCCAATTTGAATGTTGCCATTGAATCTATTTGTCTGCTGTCTTTAAGGCAGTGTGTGCCTGATCATAACAACTGAATTTCTTTCTGCAATTGATTTGCCTCCAATTCACCCTTCTCCATAATTACAATTTGTTTTGTTGTCCCGGAATATCGCTGGTTAAAGAGAAAGGTGATTCCCGTTTTCAGGAAGTATCAAATTTTACCCTACTATTAACATAATCACAGGTAGCAAATTGTGATTTAATTAGCATGGATATTTCAGATGTTATGATGTTAGTTTGTCATTGTACCACATGTCATGAAGTTTCTATTAAATGCTTTTCATTACATTGTGATATTTCAAACTATTTTGTTTTTAAATTTTGACAAGTGCAGCATGAACACTGTTTTGTTTAGTGCTACTGTATTTCAGAATTGGGTCATGAAGCGAGCGCTAGGCTTTTATTAACACGTGCAAGGGAGCTAATGCCTTTTTTGGACAACTGCCAGGAATGTCTAAATATCCTCTTTCTGGTGAATTCTACTCATGCTATTTGGGTGCATTACAGAATCCAGTTGAAATACTTTTTGTTCCCTTGTTGCACATGAGAAAGTATGCAACGTAAATTAATTTCACTCCTGCATGTTGTTATAGCCAGTTTGGCATAGAATTTCTTGTATCTTGCTCAAATTAGGATAAATGAGATAAAATTAATTCAGAGATATATACAGTCTACAGGCTAAGAGGGAGGATGTTGATGAATGAAGAGTATGTATCAAAATATAACTAACACTGTTGAACAGCTGTTTTCTGCATAAACTGTTGTGTGACTGTGTAGCACAGAATATTGGAGCACCGAGAATTACTTTTGATTTTAGTCTGCCAACTTCTTTAAGACATCCCGCAACCCAAATTGAATATTGTTTTATGATTAGCCAGCCTTATCAATAAGAGAAGCAATAGAAATAATGAATGCTACAAGTTTATTGAGAGAAAAGAATGAAGATTCACCAGTTTGCTGAATTTCAAATTATGCATGAAATGAGCAACACTGTAAGGAATGTCTGGTTTGCAAGCCAAAAGATCCTGTTTCTCAATGGCAGTCAGTTCAGAGATTTTAAAATGATGGCAGTTACATGTGAGACTGCTGCAATATTTACAATTACGAGTCTTTGATATTCTTATTGTATTACTTTTCCTTTTTCCTTCTGTTAACATCACTGTACCACTCGATACGCTGGCTGAGAGAAAAGGTCCAATGAGAGTCAACCCAGATACTACTGTATCACCAGCAGTAGTAAAGACATCTGAGTACTCTGGGAAGTGTTTGCCCTTTGCCCAGTACTTGCCAAGAATGGCACAGCTGAGACTGTGAACGAATGATAGATATGAAGCTCTAACCTGCTTGACAGAACAGAACAGTTAGAAAGCATGGCACCAGAGCACTTTTACATAAACTAATGAAGTTTGTAAATAGCATCAGTAGCATCACACCCTTGGGATAAATGAAATTTGAGCATTATCATTAAGGAGGCTGGAGTAGTTTCAATTTTCCATGCCTGTGCATGGATCATCTTGTGAATATAATACTTGCTCAAATTTTCTGAGGCACCGTTTCAGTTTTTAAATATCGAAGATGGACTCTTGTCTTTGAGGTGGAATCAGTGATGGGAGTTTAATCAGAATTGACACAACTTATTTGTAATAAATGATAAATTGTGTAGAAATATAATTTCTAATTCTGTTTCCATAATAATTAAGCCAATAAAATGAATAGAGTAGACCTGTTCTCAACTGCTGACTGGACTGTCCAGAGATCTCCGCATGCATTATGGAACTGTAGATGTATAATTCATTTCTAGGAGCTAATTAACTGTTGAAACAGAATTCTTCTTACTCACATTGCAGTGAATCATAATTTTGTTTTTATAAATGGTGCCTTGGTGCCTGTCAAAATTTGTGTTGTACCAACTGGATTATTTCTTCCTTTTCTCACATTGTGTGGAAGTACGATTATCAAAACTGGATTAACAGATTTGAGACAGAACTTGATTCAGCTGAGATTGTAAATCCTGGTTTTTAATAATTGCTAAGGGTTTAAAAAAGTGTTGAGGAGTTAGTTAAAGATACAGTGGAGCGGATCTAAATACCAATGATGTGAGGGAATTTGTGAGTGTGGGCAAAAAGATATTGAAACGAGTGATCAGCAGTGCTTGTACTAATGGCAGTGCAGACATAATGTACTGAATGGTCCGCTTATGTTCCTATGCTCCTGTGTTGCAATAATGAAATTTGTACTAATAGAAGAAATATGCATGCCTTTACAATTAGCTGATAAATTTTCTGTTATCCGCAGCTCTTCTCTTTCTTAACCAGACCTCTGGAGTCCACTAAACAAGTGGTGAAGTTTTAATTTTCTTTAATTTGCTTTGTGTGGAAACTAGCTGAATAGGACTCTTCCTCCAGGCGCTACAACATTGAAGACCACTGCTGGCCTGCACACTCTTCTCTCCTGCTAAGTTCCTTCCTTCCCAGGTCCTACCGAGGAACGGTTGTTAGCAAGTTGCCTCTGGATCCTGTTTTCCAGTTGCAGTGTTCCCCAGAGTTACTCCAGTAAGGTTTCTATTTGGAACAAACTTTGTGCTTGCAGCTTCTGGCATCACTTCAAGTTTGCTGCCTATTCTGAATCAGAAAATGAGTCAAACCACTTTATACTCCTTTTGATATTGGTGGCCTTTATGTTTGTGTGCAGAAACTGAACATATAAGGGAGAGTGGATAAAACACTAGCTGCTATTCCATCACCAGGTAATCCCGACCACCTACCCAATCCTTGCATCAAGTGTGTGATTACCATTATAAAGTACGAGAAGAAATTTCTTCCTTCACCCAGAGAGTAGTCAGCCTTTGGGAATGTGTGCCACAGACCGTGGTTGATGAGAAAATGATCAAGATGAAAAGTATGGAATTATGGCACATTTGTGATGTGATAGAATTTCCATCCACATTAAAGATGTGTCCTTGGCCGTTTTGGTCTTGGGTTAATTTAAATCATTCCTTTTCCAGAAGTCCAGCTTCAAATTAGTCCATCTAAAGCTCAGGTAGAAACTAGTTGGACAGGAGCTTAAGGCATTTCACTGTTTGATTGTCCAATCCTGACTTATTAAACAAAATGTCAAATGCAATACAATGTATTGAAAATGGTAGCATATCATTATAGTTTTACACACACCTTTTGAGGTGAGTAGAAAACTGTGTTGATGTCCCACCTCAGGATGTGATGATCAAGGAAGGTACATTTATAACACTGCTAAGCAAGTTATGTATCAATTTGCAAAATCTTCACAACACATGCAAAAGGTGGGCAGTGAAAATGGGAGAGATTCCTGGCTAGCCCATGTGATGGAAAGAACATTGGATTCTCTACCATCATTATCCATAGCTACACATTTCCGAATGCATGTAAAAAGTGCATGGCGCAACAGCAACATGGACTCTGTGAACGAACTGTAACATACCACCATCAACTTACTTAACTAAGCATAGTTAGCCTAGCCTTACTTCGGCTTATTTGCTTCTGCACATCACTGAAATAAATGGAATAAGCAAAATGAATGATTGAAATGTTTCAAGGATTTCAACTTCCAAGGTGAGCTCAATGCAACAAAGTCAGGTTGATAATCCGTGCTGATTTACCTGTAACTGGAAGTATTTGAGACCCACAGACCTTTACACCACAATTTATACAATATATTCCTGGGCAAGATCCCTTATGAAACTGCCAGCAATTGTATTTGAAACTTGAAATATCCTATTCATGATGCTTTCAAGCATTTGGAACATATAGTCGATGATAATTATTGGTGACAAAAAGTAATAATCTTAATAACTAATCTCGGAACATACTAATGAGTGGTAGATTTTATTGATTGGACCGATTTTGTTTTTGTTCCACAGAGCTTTATATTTGGAGTATATCCTCAGGCTCAGAAAAAAGTTGGAGTGATTTTTGGTCAGAGTTCATAGAATTTGTGTTGAAATGTCTTGGCCAACTTTGTTTTGCTGACAGCTGTTTTAAGATCTGTAGAATGCTAACAATTCACATACGACAGTAAGTGAAATCCTATCTATAATCTTGATGCCGAAATTAACTGGGGTATTTCTGAGATGTCACATATTCCAGTTATTGGAAATAGCAGGAGCACTATTTTCGGATTTAAATCTATCCTTTCCTGACAGCTGTGTTGTTCCAGGTAACTGCTTTGTGTAATACTAATATTCGGTGGCTGTCGTAAATATGCTGGGTCATATTTTGAAAGATTTACATTGTCCAAATGCTGCAATATTTTTGCAATATGTTAAATTCCGTGATCTAAGGATAGTCAATGCCCATTATAACCACAATACACACGTTGTCAATGGCTTCAGTTTAGGCAAATACAGGAGGTGGTGGAAGGTAAAATTATAGGGAAATAAGATAAAATCACAATGGTAAATTTAGTGTCGTTTTTGCATTGGATTCCTGAAAGTAGCAACGAGGAAGCAAGAGACAAAATGACAGAGTTTGGTCATAAATCATACTCTGGAGTGCCAGTGGTGGAGATGTTTTATTCAGTGATTGACTGGTAGATGGTTGGTTAGCTCAGTTGGTTGGATAGCTCATTTGCAATGCAGTGTGATGCTAGCAGTCCAGGTTCAATTTCCACATTGGCTGAGGTTACTATGGAGGTCCTATTGTCTCAACCACTCCCTTCACCTGAGGCGTAGTGACTCTGCGGTTAAACCACCAGACAAGCAGCCCTATTGTCCTCTGGGATTATGGTGACTTTACTGTTTAGTTCTGGGAAAACTCTTGCTCTGTGCAGAATTGCTGATCACTGTGGTGAAAGGGTGAGCTGCAGTATGGATACTATGAGTTGCTTCGTGCTTCTCAGTTATGGAAAGAAAACCTGGCTAATATTTCTGCTGTACAATTTCATTGAGTGATTCTGTATGAATATTGGTTTTTGGCTCTGAAACTCCCATTTTTAAAAAAATAACCAGTTGATATTTGTTCCAGAGACTCCTTGTTGAAAGCAGCTACTTCAGGTCGGTACTAATTGGTCTCCAATGTCTGTGAAGCCAAGTTACAATCATTGCCCTTTCTTACTTTGTAGCAATATAAGAATGCATTTGATGCTGATAATCTGTAATGCTATGATTGAGATGACACCAAATGTTATTTTAATCAACCTGTTCAGCTATGTTATAACACGCTTCTGGACAAGTGGAACTTAAAGCCATAGCAATGAATGCGTAGAATTGATAAGCTTTTATAAGGCAAGCAAATGCTAATGTATTTGAACCCGCAATGAATGCCGTACATTTATAGGGTTACCGTTTCTATGAAATGCTCAGCAAACATTTATTTGGTTGAAGCCACAAAATACTGCAAATTAAGTGTAATATTATGTCCAGAAAACTGTGGGCAGAAAATTGTGTTTAGTGTTTGCCCTCAATTGCTTTCTGTGGCAGAGAACTCCTCAGTCTCACCACCATCTAGGTGAAGAAAGTTTTCCATCTCTCAGTTGTAAATGGGCAACCCCGTATCTTTAAAATCTGGTATCCGGTCCTGGAGACCTGGGACATTGGGAACATGGGGATCACCAGATTTCGGATCCCATTTGGTTTCCACTCAGGTGATGAAGATTAAAATGACTCCACCTGACGTGCCTTCCTCGACAAAGGGGGGAGAAAAATGTTCTAAACCGCTTTTCATGAACATTGCGTTTCTTTTAAGAGCAACTAAAGAAACAACATAAAAATTCAAGTACAGTTGACAATGCCAGAATGTCAGTGTTCAAAATTGTAGATGTTTATAATATGAATTTTTTTTTGTCAGCATGTTTATGATATACAGATGTTTCATTGTTTGTAACGTTATGGTGTTGCATCCAACCACATCTTTTTTGTACATAACTCGAAAATTAGCAGTGAACTTTTCTTGGTGAACAAAATACTGACAAATAAACAAATATCATCTCTGGGGCAGCAGCTTCAAAGCTCAACTGAAGTGTTTCTGAATTAGAACAAAATGAAGCTCTAACACGAGTTAAATCTGAACTGTACCACTCTGCATCGGGAATGATAAGTCAAAGAATATCTAAAGGGAAGGATGGAAAATTGCACATTATTTGTTTTGGGAATAATACAGTTTTCACTGATCTTGACTGGAATGTTTCAGTTTGAAAAATAGACATTTGGCTCAATTGCAATTTGGAAACCTGGGCCTTAGGTTGGGGAAAAAATGCGCTGTACTCTGGGATTTGTCCCAGTTGTTTTCTGAAACTTTAGGTTCACTCATCCTCAGCCCTCACATGCTCCTGCTCGTTTGCCAAACCTGTACATGCTAAATCATTCCATACCCACTGCCAACTCATGCCAATTGATACCCCAGCTATCCCCATGACTACTTTTAGCTGTTACACCAATTTAGCCAACTTTATGACCTCACACCCATTGTCCTTTGTCTTTACACTCCATGTTTACTTACCCAATATGTACAAGGCCGCCTTGTTATGCTATGATTAGCATAGAGATTAAATATCTATTACAGACCACTATATATTGAAAACAGCTCCCATCTGTGAAAGTTAATTTAATTTCTCAAAATAACCTGACAGAGTTTGGAACTCGACAGACTTAAGAGCGTAATGACCTTACCACAGCAAAAATAAGGTGTGTATTTGAATTCAGCAGAGAGTTCAGGTTTCCTACAAGCTGGAATCACTTCCATTTCCTGTTACCCCTATACTGGAGAAAATTATTTTCATGATCAGAAAAGGGGGCAGGACCTGAGAGTCCAGTTCATCTGCCATTTTGAATATGCCACGGTAAAGGTAAAGTTGCTGTAGTCCTACTGAACCCATGGGCCCTTTGTGATTCTGTAAATATCCAGGCCTTTAAAGTATTTAAAAAGAACCCAAACAGTGAGTGCTTTTATCCAAGATCTTTAGAGGAGGCAAATTTCCACTATTGTGCTTATGTGTGTGTGACGTGTAAATCTACGCAATGAATGCTGTTTTCCATATTCCTTAGTGTTGTTTAAATTATTCAGTACAGAGAAACTGTTGATCACACGAATCACCATGAACTTTATCAATGGAACAGGCTGGGCTGAAGTTTAATAATAAGGTTGATTTGTCTTTGTTGTGAAAACTAATTCAATATTCAGTTTTCGGTTCCTCAATTCGTGAGTTTAGATCCAGATTCTGAATTATCCAAACATCTCATAACTAGTCTGTTCATTTCACACAAGTGACTAAGAAGGAGGTGCAAATTACATGACAGAATGGTCTTTCTTATTGTGGTTTGTGTGTTTTTAAAAGCACATAACACACTAAACAGAACAGTGGAAAGTTTTGGTGTATGCAATGACAGAACCAGAATTTTTGATAGGTTTACTGGTATAAGAGGTGAAACAAAATAAATCACTTAACTGATATGTGTAAATTTCAACAGAAATCAGCAGATTGAGATTTTGTTTAGTGAATTGGAATTTAACAACTTAATTTCATTCAGGTCATGCATTAACTGTAGCCGAGAAAGCAAATAGACCACTGGCTGTCAAATCCCTCTCCGTGCTCCTCTGACTCAGCTACAAAGACATGCACCAAAAAATGGACCATTGATAACTATTCTTTAAATTTCCTCTGTCCAGCAGAGTGAAGTGTTTGTCCTTTGACTGAAATGAGCAATGTGACATTGGTATGCTAATGTCCTTTCATTCTGTAATTATTGTGTACTGCTACTGCAATTATTCTATACTAAGATATTGAGAAATGAACCAGTGACAGGATAGGGTATTAGATAGTTCTGGTTGAGCTAGAATTACCAGAGGCATTCATCTAAATTTGTAGTGCTTTGTATGATTCTATCCTATTGGCCATATCATAGAGGCCCTTGTAAAATAAATTCACTTTCTTTTCCTAAGACAGAACTGATGTTTCCAAATACTCAGGCAGGACTGCTGAGCTGCTTCCATTTTGGAAGTTCAGACAAGACTACGGTATTGCAGTTGTATGGACAGTAAGTTTATTTGATTAGCAGAAAGAGATGGCAAACATTTCTCGGAGAAAAATAATGAGTAAGTCACTTTTGGAAATGGGAGTCTGTCATTCAATATTTATTCTTGATGAGAATTTAGGCAATGGAAAGCACCAGTCACCTAACTATTAGGTTGTCAATCATGAGAATGCTTCACTTACTTTTGTCAAATGAGCTCCTCTTGCACTTAAGTCCTGTTTAACTAATAGAGTGTGGAATTCTCTTCTCCAGAAGGTGGTAGATGCTCAGTCTTTAGATATATTCCAGGCTGAGAGAGCTTTTTGATAGACAAAGGAGTCGAGAATTATAGAGTGCAGACAGGAAAGCGAAGCCGAGACCACAGCCAGACTAGGCATGATCTTTTCTGAATGTGGATCAGGCGCGAAAGACCAAGTAGCCTACTTCTGCTTTTAAACCCTACACTCCTATCAATACGTATGTTAAAATTAACGGAGCACCGTTACCGCTTTGCAGAACACCTACGTTTGGTTCGCACTAAACAATTGCACCTCCCAGTCACGAACCATTTCAGCTCCGTCTCCCATTCCTCAGGTGACATGTCCATCCTGGGCCTCCTGCAGTGCCACAACGATGCTACCCGAAGGTTGCAGGAACAGCAACTCATATTCCGCTTGGGAACCCTGCAGCCCGATGGTATCAATGTGGACTTCACAAGCTTCAAAATCACCCCTCCCCCTACTGTGTCCCAAAACCAGCCCAGCTCGTCCCCGCCTCCCTAACCTGTCCTTCCTCCCACCTATCCTCTCCTCCCACCTCAAGCCCCACCCCCATCTCCTACTTACTAACCTCTGTCCTCCCTAGACTGACCTATCTCCTCCCTACCGACACTCACCTTTACTGGCTCCATCCCCGCCTCTTTGACCTGCCTGTCTCCTCTCCACCTATCTTCTCCTCTATCCATCTTCTATCCCCCTCCCCCCTCTCCCTTTTTATTTCAGAACCCCCTTCCTCTCCCCCATTTCTGAAGAAGGGTCTAGGCCCAAAACGTCAGCCTTCCTGCTCCTCTGATGCTGCTTGGCCTTCTGTGTTCATCTAGCTCTACACCTTGTTATCACCATTACAAAAAAATGGATTTCAATGTCAGAAGCAAAACACATCCTAACTCATTTAGCAAGTGAGTGCTCATTCTCTCAGATAAATCAATGCAACCGAAGTCCTAAGCAATTTGACAGAGGTATATTTGTTGTTTTAAGGACCATAGTATATTCAGGCAAAGGGGAGCCATATGCAATTTATAAAGCATCACATTTGATATTTCAATACTACATATCTTTCCTCACAGCTTTTGTCTCCATGATTGCCCTTTCTCTTGGCCTCCCCATGCGTGCACAAGATGCAGGTGAAAGGTACCCAGGTAATAGTTATCACTTCTACAGAGGACTTCTAAAGCTAAAATCTTGGAGCTGTGCATAAACTCTGGCTTTTTGGAAAAAATAATTTACAACTTTGTTTGAAGGGAAATGTCTGATCTCCATTTGGCACCTGCTCACAAGAAGGAAAAGAAATTTGGGCACAAACTCTACTAACCACTACAGATTTGAACTACACAATGGAACAACAATTCATCAAGTTTAATTTCACGTTGGTCAGTAAAGGTTTTACTGCTGGTAGCCCCGCAATTGGAAAAATAGTATTAAATTGGAGAACATTCGGAAAAGAATTACCAGGATGTTGTCAGGAATGGAGGGCCTGAGTTATAAAAGTAGGCTGGATAGGCTGGGATGTTTTCCACTGGAGCTTAGGAGCTTGAGGGTGACCTTTATAGAGCTATATAAAATCATTAGAGTCCCAGAAAAGATGAATAGTGAGGGTCTTTTCCCTAGGGTGGGGGAGTTCAAAACTAGGGGGCATATTTTTAAGGTGAGAGGAGAAAGTTTTGAAAAGGTCATGAGAGGCAACTTTTACATGGAGAGTGGTTCGTGTGTGGAGTAAACCGCCAGAGGAAGTGGTGTATGCAGATACAGTTACAACATTGAAAAAACATTTAGATAAGTACATGAATAGGAAAGGTTTGGAGGGATGTAGGCCAAAATCAGGCAAGTGAGACTAGTTTAGTTTGGGAACATGGTTGGCTTGGATTAGTTGGACTGGAGGGTCCATTTCTGTGCTGTATGCCTGAATGACTCTCTAGGACGCTAGAAGTTGCATAGAGTTGAAATAGAACAATATACTTTGGTAATAACTAATGTACAAATTAGTTTCAGTGCGGTATATTTCTGAAATAAAAAAAAAGTGAAGCCATCTTTTCTAATATATTGCTTGTAATGCTTGCGTGTGAACTGTAGTTTAATAATCCTCTGACGATTTATCTAAGATCACCATCATTTATATCTGCAGTTTAAATTAAGGCATATTTTTCGTATATGTCAATATCCCAAGTCATTATTTTTCAAAGATTAACATGGTTTGGTGCTTCAGAAAAATCAATTACTCATTTCAACTGATTTCCAAGCTTTGGTTATTCTGTTACTTCAATTTTCTACAGCGGATTTTGTCTGGTTCCAGTTATTATTTCTGCTGTCTTTGAGCTATGTTATCAAACAGCCTCAACCCAGAAAGGGCATTGAAATTCTGTAAATGCCTTAATGATGCAACAACGTGGCCACATGGACCATTAATCCAATAATGTCCTAAATTGCAAGAGCTTCATCTATCAACCTCTAGACTTTGTTGACCCAGTAACACATGATCATGCAGGTAAAGGCTTGCTTTTAAAGCAGTTTTTCTTCAGCAGGTGCCAAGTTTCACAATGCTGGCAATCATTTATACTTTCACAGTCCTTGATATCCACCAACATCTTTATGCTATTGTCAAATCTTGTACTTGCACTGCCCCTTAAACTGTCGGTGAATTTCCTCCTTTGACTTCCTGTCCTCTTCTACCGTCAGTTTTCGCATTTATGACCAGATGTTTTAATTTCTCCCGCCTACATGCCCAAAGAGTTACATTTGTCTTCGAGTGATCAGATTGTTGTGTGCCTGTTTTCACAAACTTCATTAGTTGTGTGTATTGTCCAACTAATCCTTATATCTCAGAAACCACATTTCAATTGCTTTTAATTTATCTTCCATTAGTTTGCTTGTATTCAAATCTTGCATCCATATACTGTTATAAAGCTGTCAGAACATTCTGGTAATCTTTTTCCGCTTTCCATAAAGGTACCTTTTTCGAACAAAGTCTGACATTTTTGCGAAGGTTTGATTTTCAAGTGACTTCCTGAGATCCTAATCATGTTTCCCATAATACCATTAGACATCCCTTAGAAAACCATTCTGCTTGTTATATTTATTTTAGTTCCATGTTATGCAACTAGGTGTAATCGTTTTCTGTGATATTGCCATGCACAATGTTTTGTTGAAGTGTAATGGTAATCCATGCCTGCTACAGTTTGTTAGAGCCGTGTAGCGATCTTGATAGGTTTTCCTCTGTAGCTACCACACTTAGTGTGGTATCTACGTACCTCAGATTATTTGTTTTATGCACCTGCTGAAATTCCTGTTAACTCTGATAGATGTATTATAATCTATCACTGTCAAGAATGTAAAGATCTGGAGACAGAATAGAACCTTGTCACACTTATTTTTTGTAGCTGTCCATTGACTATATTTATTATTTATTCTGACTGCTGTTGTTTGGCCCTGACCTAAGTTTGATCCAGTGTTAAATCTTTGCCTTATAGGTCCAAGTTGTGCAAACTGCTGCTCATGCCTCACTCTGTAAAATATATTTTAATAATCTATAAAACATAGATATACATTGTTTTGGACTTCTGTTGTTCTTTCCAGTATTGTTCTTAACACAGATATTGCATTTATTGATTCTTTTGCTTCAATTAATTTCTGTTGTTCTGATATCTCTGGTCTAATTCTGTTTTGTGCCCTGATACACTCATCATGATAATCCTTATAGTGTATTTGACTATGTGACTCATGACTGACTGTTCTATGAACTGAACTCTTTGCTGTACCTGGTATTTTACATAAAGCTATAAATATCTTTACGAAGATCTTCTGGAATTAAGCCAGAATCTTGAATTTTGTTGTGGAATGATGTCATCATCTCGCATCCAAATTCATCTAATGTCGGAATGGTTTCCATGCATGTATAATCTGATTCTGTGCCCGTATCAACTAGTACAATGGTATAGACAAATGGAAGATGATGTTGCAAAAAAAAGTGAACGATGTGAAGCTGTTGATGATACTCAAATGATGTACAACAAGCTGAAAGAGGTTACTGACTCTAAAAGCTACTGTACTGTATGAAAATAAAATTGTATAATGATAATATGGGGAAAACAGCTATACAGATGTAAATATAGAAGAACTATTTGCTGATGAAAAAAGAAAAATCAGCCATTAAAAAGGCAGTAGAAGGACTGCTAATAATGAAAATGGAAGTAGTACAAGTTATCGAGAAAATTTAAAACAGTAAAGTTAAAGATACTACTTGAATTAAAATCATCCTAAACTTCAACATCCACCGCTTATGGAAAATGCCTGTGGTCACTCACCATGTTTGGTTCCTGGTATTGACTCACTTCATGGCCTTCCACCTCTCGTCCTCCTCCCATGTCTCAATTGAATGACGTGATATTGTCAAGTACAGTTTACACACAAACTACTTCTGTGATATTTCTACAGAATTGATGAGAAACAACAATAATTCAATAAAAAAGTTACATTAATAAGATCCAGTTCAAGTTTTCAAACAGGTTTATGACTTTACAACGTACAGTATGTTATTAAAGTTACAAATTAAATCCAAATGAACCACATTCAATTTACTGACACCCATATCCCAATAATGACATGCAACATCGGTGAACTGAGGGTCAGTTCTTGAGTTAAGCCAAACTTTCCTTCCTGCCAGACCAAAATTCAACATGCAACATAAAATTTCCCACCCTATAATTTACTTTCACTTTCCCTTCCCTAGTTTGTGTTCCTCTCCAACTGCTTCCCTTCCTCATCCCCAGATTCCAAGTCACTCTGGACACAGAGATTCAAGGTGATTCCTTTTTTAATCTTCAATGATATGATCTTCAGAGATGGAATCCCAAATGATTGGGGCAACCCAAAAACAAGGTTCTTTAACTAGGGTGTTGTGCATGCCGCAAAATATGCATGCAAGCTTTGTTTCTTCCATGTCACCAGCAGTAGAACTCAGAAAAATGACCTCCTAATCTGGCAGACTGTTGTTAAAGTGAGATGGTTGGGACTCCTACCATTGGACATTTTTAATATCCACTATACAAGTTAACTCCACCTTCAGTGGATCAAGCAGTAGCATAAAGTATGGATAAACCTAGAAATGTACTTCCCCTGTTCAGTGTGGCCTGTAAAATGAGTGTATCAGCACTTACTCCTCAAGTAATTCACAAGTTTAAATATTGCCAAAAGGAGACAACAAGTCAAAGATTTTCCATGTTGCACTCATCAAAACTAGGACGCAAGACTTAAAAGAGGGATACAAAATTATACTGCTTGAGAAAAGGGTGCTAATTGTTTTGGGCTATCGTTGACATGAAGATGCAGTAGGAAAAGTTTAATGGTTTATCCTTGTTCTTAGGTCGATAGAGGTAGACTCTGATGGTCAGCGTGTTGTGAGAATGTAGCAGAGACTGGTAGTCTCCATGACACTGTTCCTACCAAATGAAAAAAGATGAAATATTTGTATGAAATTTTTGTTTTGTCTACACAAAACAAGGTCCCCCTTCTTAATATATGTAACTTCCAGCATATGCAATTGCAGTACACTGTGAGCCAAATGATACTCTTAAACTGGGCTTTTGGTGTGATTGTTAGCGTGGTCTAGATTATTTAATAGATGTTGTCCACCAGCAAAAAGAGGGAGAAAGTTGTCATGGAGACAGGCAAATTTCTGCTGCATTCCTATGGCAACAACACATTGACCAACCAGAGTGTACCAGCATGATCTGAGAACTGAGGTTGATGTCTGTTACTGCTGTACCTCAATAACAATCATGGCCCAGCCTATCAGCGTTTCTTCTCATGATATATAAACTGGAGTCGTATTGTTTAAGTCTATTCAATGAATCCTAGTCCTGATGATTGCAAGACCAAAAAGGTTTTAATTTCTTGTCATCTCTTTGCTGTATTTAAGTTTGCCATTATCAAGTAATTGTCTCGTTTATAAGTTTCATTCCATTATTATTGAATCAGATCATGCCCAAGTTGTCAGGAGATGCATTTCCAATTGCAAATTGATGAACTTTTTTGCCTGGAATTTGGACCTTCAAGACCTTTAAACCATTTCCATTTTTTTTTTGAAAAAAAGTTCTCTTTAGGGATTACTCCATCCACAGTGACAAAAGCATCCAATTACCAACTAACTATAAACACACTAAATATAGTGCAAGCCAGGTATCTTGTTTTAATACTGTTCTGGAATGAGGTTGATGATTTCTTATTGATTTGCAAATTGTTTGGGTTCTCGGCGGTTCTGTCAATTTTGATGATAATATTGTAAAAGTGTTGATTATTTTTTTCTTGTATATTATTATATAATTTTGTTTAATAGACAAAATTTTTCATGATTTCAGGGTAACCATTATTTATCATATACCTTCTGGAGCAATTATACACTTTTACAATAGAGTACATTATTGCAATAGCAATTGCAATTTCTTTCAGTGGTACTTCCAATGAACAATAATTTTATTTAAAATCAGGATTGGTGATAGTCCCTATGCTGGTGAGCATGTCTTCCTTTTGATGTTTTGTTATTGCGTGAATAAGTTGTGTAAATTAATCCTCAGTTTCAACAAGTGAATTAGTCATGCAGCACATTTACTAGCAGTAGCACCTGGAGTGTAGAGCTCAATGTAGGGATTGTGTATGTGACAAATGGTATTGTACAGGTTTATTTTCATGTTGTGATTAAAGCTTCTGGGACTGAGCATATAAAACAAATTGACAACTGAGGAAATACTACATTATCAGAATTGCTATCCTTCAGATGAGATGCAAAATTGAATCTTGTCTACCTAGTGCAGATATGCAGGTAGATTTTAATCCCCATAGAACTATTCAAAATGAAAATAGTGAGTTTCCTCCAGTGTGTGCCCATCATTCCTCCCTCCATCAACATCATGGAAAATAGATGAATGTTCATCCTCAATGATGTTACATGATCCTATTGTGGACAAATAGTTTTTTGCATTTGCCCATCTAGCAGTGGACATTTGTACATCAAAATGAAGTAATTGGGCTGGATTTTACCAGCCCTGACAGTACAGGCTGGGAGATTGCACGGCCAGTACAATGGCAAAGTTTGGCAAAATGTGGAATTTCAGTAGCATTTCCGCTACAGTGTTAATTTACTAGTGTTAGGAAGGCTAGAGCTCAGCTGAACCATTTTCGTGAGTGCCTCTTCCAGCTGACATGTTACCAGTATGGATGGGTCTTCCACTCTAAAGGGACGCTGGCACTGACTCCTTGTGGCCTCCATGTGGGCTTGGTCTGAGTGTGCCTTCATATTCAGGCACACTGTGGTGCTGTGAGGAGGCCTCCAGCAGCAGAGGTCACCTGAGCAGCAAACCCCCTCCACCTCCTCTTAGCAACCAAACAGTGCTGTTGAATTGGAGGGCAATTTGTTTCCATGGAATTCTGTTCTTCCAGAAGCAGTGCTACCAGTGGTGCTGTTGAGATTGTTGAGCAGCTAGCTGTTCCATTTACACTGAGTTCCTGGGGTGAGGGAGGAGGGTAGGACTGGTGGCCATCTTTAAAAAGGGCACCAGCCTTGACTGCATTTAATGCGTTGCCCAATGAAGAAAAATGTAGCCAGTGAGCTTGCAGTCAGCCAGAGTGAGATTGCCCCAGCTCTGCAGCATGATGTTGGGATCCCTGCTGCGCTAACAATATTCAGTACAATGAGTGTAAGGCACTTTTAGATATTTCTGAGACATCAAAAAACATATTACATAAATGTACATCTTTCTTTGATTTGTAAAGCCAACAATGGTAAAGATGGGAAAGTACATTTGCCGACACATTATACTCTTGATTATTACACGTGGGTTTATGAAGCATTACATCATTCCTAAGCAATTGGCAGTGATAACTTAACCCTCAAAATCTGATATATTTTACCAATGATCAACAAGTAGAGTTCAAACAGCTGCAGTAGGCTGGCTTAAAAGTGAAAATTTTAATTCGTGATGGAGAAATTTTTTTTTGTTGCCCTACTTCAGTATTACCCATTTTATTCTTCTAAAATGTTACATCAAGGGCAATATTGTTAATTTTCAGTGTAGGTTTGCCCTCTTTCTAAGGTCATCTTACTTAGTACCAGGAAAATTTCTGCAGCACTAGGTGCTGCGGCTTTTGTAGGAAATGTTTTAATTTGCTAAGTAGCAGGATAAAAAACAGTTAGTTGCTGCATGTCCCTTGGTTGCAACCGTCATAAAATGATTTTATTGACACTTTGAGGCTAGTAGTGTGTATGTGCTGCACTAAGATAAAGCAGGACTTCAGTTAGAAATTGTGTAAAGGTGCAGAACTTCACAATTCAGTCTTACAAAGAACGGGCAAATACCCAGGTCATGACCCAATTGATCTGAAAGAAGATGAAGTAACTCAATGTGATGATTTTACTTAAAAAAAATTCTACAAAAAGAAGTGCTGTAAGAAGTAGGACTTTAACTTTTCAAGTGACATAGAATTCTTCAAAGTGCTCAGTGGGTTAACAAAGTACTTGGAAACGCAACACTGAAAGCTATTCAGGCACGTCAGCGCTTTGTAAAGTCTGCTGTATATTAATTAGGATACTGTATGACTGTGATGCAACAAGACCGAAGGGGAAATGTACGACAAAGTTCTACTTTCACTTAAGGACCCCAAGAGTTACATCACTTTTGTGTTACATAGAAACTTTAAGAGTAGTGCTGTATTTTGTTATCTAGGCATTCATTTACATACATAGCTTGTTTGGTGGGTGTAAAAATAGCCAAGCAGCGCCTGAATTGGGAATGGTTGGACTTTGCTGCCAACTGTGTAGTGTTTCTAGCTCTCATTCTTTCAGAGTTGGGTGGCTTGCAGTGAGTGTGAGGAGTGGCTTCGGGTAGCAAAGTGGCGGTGACCATCTGGATTACCTGCGTTTGGTTGAAGAGCCGGTGGCTGGGGTCTTTCACGCGGGTAACTGTTGACGGGGAACAGCTATGGGCAATGCACCACTTTGCCATTCTTGTCATACAAGTAAGGGTATTCAGAGGCATACGGAATGGCAGAACATAGACACATATCCAGATTATTACTCTGATATAAGCAAAGAACCCGAGGCACTGGTGAGTCTTGAATGAATGAAATCGAAGTTATCATATTTAAAGAATGACCCTGCTATATAATGTTATGTTGTAGTGAATAAATTACACGAGATTCTTTGAGAATGCTGCAATAACCCTCTTGCAAGGAAATGCTGCTGTATCTGAGTTTCTAGGAAGCTAGAAACTTATTTAATTTTGCTGTTACATCTGTAGTGATTATAGAGTTATGATTTCTGATTTTGCAGATGTAATGTAATTAATTCTGTAATTAATTTTATTATTATTGGGTCTCATAAGCATTAAAATGGAAACTTCCTGTACTATTAACTTAATTTGTTTTGGATGCTGCTGAGCTTTGTTTTACTGCAAGTGGTTAGGAATCTGGTTGCTAGGCAGAGGTGTTGGTTGATAGTGGATGAATAGTGAAGATGTTTTATTGTATACATTTCCAAACAAATCTTTTTAAAAATACATAGAACATTACATTGTGATTTTGGGAGATTGTTATATTTATTAAAAATTGGGGAAAAGCAAGTGCGTAAATCAAGGACAGCCAGTCCCATTGACTTTAAGCTGTTGTGACAGCTGGATCTTGTGAACTGAATGTCACTTAGTAAAAATAGAAATATTGATTTGGGCAACCAACAGATGGAGGAGTGAACAGTATATCAGTTTGGTTGGAATTTTTTTTGTCCCTTAGTTTGTACAATACATATCCATTATGCTAATTTATTTTAAAAGTTACTATGTGTGCAATTTGCAAAACTGTTTTATGATATTTTCATGCCTGCACTGCAGAGCATAGCTGAGTAATACAGTAGTTTAATTACATGCAAGCTTAAGAGCAAGCAGTATTATCAGAATGAACATCTTCTGCAATAACTCCAAAGTAATAAAATCCCAGTATCCCTTATCAAATGTAATATTTAGTTGTAATCTTGGCAGGATTAATATTTAACAGGAGAATTATTATTTCACATTTTCCAAATGAGAAATGTGACTCCAAGGGCAGACTGTCAGTTTAAAGTCTGGTGAAAGGTGTGGTTCTTCAGAGATTTTAAAGGATTATTAGCTTTTCACCAAAAGCCACATTTCAATCCATTGAGCATCATGATGATGGCAAGATCTAACATTTTACATAATCTCAATTTATTTGTAGTTGTGGGCCTTGCCTGTGACGAACTAACCCCAGACAAGGGGTTTCTGATGGAATACCCCAAATTGTCAAGCTCCTGAGTAAGCAAGGATCAAATGGTTCCCCTTTCTTATTCAACCCCCTCCTGTTGACAAAGGTTAATTTACAAAGAGAACCCACCCCTGTGGATATCTTTATCAGACCAAATGAATTCATGTTTCAAAGGCAGCCAATTTAACCAAACTTTGAGATCACAAGAAGTGAGTTTATTAGTTACTAAACAAATATGTACAGACTAGAAATGACAAGTTAGTCTAAAACAGATAAAAGTTAAAAGATATAGATAGTAAGAACTGCTGATGCTGGAGTCAGAGATAACGCAGTGTGGAGCCGGAGGAACACATCAGGCCATACAGCACCAGAGGAGCAGGAAAGTTGACATTTCGGGTCGGGACACTTCTTCAGAAAAATGATTTTTTTGAAGATTTTTCTGAAGAGGGGTCCCAACCTGAAACGTCAACTTTCCTGCTCCTCTGATGCTACCTGGCCTGCTGTGTTCCTCCAGCTCCACACTGTGTTATCAAAGTTAAAACATATATGCGTTAATTTCCATAGGCTGTTTGTGAAGTGTAGATAGTGGAATATATGTAATCGAACAGTCAATTTTGAGACTGTTGGCTTTGCAGGTGGTTTGAAATTCTTTAGGCCCCTGTTTTCAATTTTTGGCTGGCTGGCTGACTAGATAGTTTGTAGCACTGATTGATTCTCATAGGAATTTACCTGCAATGCAGGGGTGACTAGTCAGTGGTTCTTTAACTATGACCTTCGCAGCATATTAGCACTTGAACCTAGGTTAATACAAATGAGTACATCAACCCACTAGTGCGCACAGCACCTCAGTTCACTAGCACATCATATCCAATAGCAGGCACAGACTATAGTTGAACTGGCTTTTAATCACCATTCTTGTGTATTCTTAAAAATGTGAAAAGTAGAGTTATGCCTCTAGCCCAGACTGCTGTCTTTGTTCCCCCAATAACGTTCACAGTCTGGGATAACTCCCAAGAGTTTACAGTTCAGTTTGTGCATTTTCTCCCAATGAAGCTTCATTGTCACCTGCAGGTGAGATGTGTCAGTGTTCCTCTCCAGTCAGCCACTGGATTTAAAACCACAGACAGTTTGGCTCTATGTGTCCGCCTTTTCTGTTTCGGAAAAAAATCATTGGAATTGAAGGTTGATTTGTCCATAGGTGATCTGGAGTTATGGTCGGTTGTGATGATATACCTTAAAATAAGTCCTGGAAGAACAGCCCGTGTTGGAATACTAGAGTGAAGGACTGTCTCTCATCTTCAAGTCATTGACATATTAGAATTATAGATTTTCCAGAATATTTTAGACGAGTGAATTTCTAAACCTTGTCCATGAGAATTCTCACCATGGCTCTTGATGAAAGTCTCAAACTGCTACACCCACGTTTCTGGTTTAATTTCAGCCATCTATTGTGTGATAATAATAATATCCCCTGATATTGACATTGTACTATGTCGTAGAATTAATGAATTGGTCAACTTCCCTCCATTTTACATGGAAAAGTAACACACGCTGAGAATGGAATAATTAAAATTCATCAAACCATTGTGTGTTTTCGGTCCTAAACTGACTAGAGGATGAACGAACAAAGAAAGTAGCTTACAACAAGATTTTTTTTCACGTTTTCTTGAGTTTTAAACCCTGTTACAATCCCAGACCAGACCCTAAGTCTAGTTAGGGATCAGTAACTTTTTGTTTAAAGTTGATGACGTTTAGAAATCTCAAAACCTTGCAAATTGAATAAATGCAGAAGATGCAATAGATATAAACAACCAAATGCAAATTTTACTGGACCAAGTTTAACAAAAAAAATTAAATCACTGACAATCTTTGTCTTGTATGCCAAAATCAATATGAGGCAAGTATATATTAATCAGCAAATTGTGGTCAAGCACATAGCCTGCACATTAAATGGCATATATGACCAGGGTAATTTTTAAAAAATTTGACAGCAATCCACATCATTAAATACTGTGAGCTGCAAAAGTCACAATAACTTTTAGATCTTCCTCTGGAGATTTTGCTTTTGGAAGTTTATGCCAATTAACTCTTCAATGCAGCTCTAACTTGGAGTGCCTGAACACTTGCTTAGCTTTGGGTGGCTCAATCTCGTCTTCTCAACATTGCGCTAACACTGACTCCATGGCTAATCTTGTGATATTTCAAGGCTTCCCAGGACCTTTCCCTGCCTTGCATGCAGTTCCAATTCACTACCTGCAACCGTCACCTCAGGAGGTATCTCCTTCTCTGTTGCCTCTGTCAGTTTTGATACAGAATTCCTGGGTCATTCTCATTGCCTGCCTATCTTGATGCCATCTCTAGTGGTTTCTTTGCCTGGTTGCTGAATGCAAAACTCTGCTTCAGTTGCCTTCGATTACTTTTGGTAGCAGATATTCACCAATCACGAACATCCCTCTGGGTCGCATAGGTTCACTATTGTAGGGGTCATTCTATGTCCGTGACCCCTGGTATTTGCACTGCACTTCTGATGATCCAGATCGCCTTTAAGTGCAAAAGGAATGCAGGAAGAGCAAAGAATGTACAGCTGGAAACACTGCTATGAACTCTGCATGCACCAAGATTTGTTTGTTCGCCAGGAATTGGTGTTTGCAACCTTCACTCGGGAAAATCCAGTTGGACCCCTACCAACTAAGTTCCAATAGCAACACCAGAAGTATTTGAGTGATTTGATTTCTGCAGCATATTTTCCATCCTGCATTGCACCTCAGAAACCACATTTGAAATTGAGATGATAACTGTCCATGATGCTACAGATAGATGATTGCATAAGGTGCTCCAAAGTGGCGCCAGAGACGGAAGCTCCATACATGAATGCTTTGATGTTTTGCATGCTGAGAATTTAATCTGCAAGCATCCTAACAATGAGCACTCTAAAAGGGAAGTTTAAAATGTTTGCAAGAGGTCCAGTGGATTCAGTAGTCATTGTGAAGCCAGTGTAATGTGAGGTAACATGGTGGGGAGATGCTTTTAACTCTCGTGCATTCAGTGTAATTCTTCTGATTTCTGACTTGCAGTATACTTTTATTCTATTGTGCATCTGATTCTGCTTTGTATCACTCTAGTGATAATGTAAAAGTACAACTATCACAGTTTTGACTTCACTGAAACCAACATAGCTGAATTCATTTTTAACTCATCAACAAATGTGCTTGTTAACAACAAAGAAGATTTTCTTGGTGTCCTGCATTTTAAGAACAAAATGCAAACTGAACTACGCGAAGTGCAGAAAAGAAATTGTGCTACAATTAGGTGGAAATAAAACAATAGGGCAGCAGCGAAAACCTTCATATGACAATAGGATCGGCCCAGTGTGCGCACTGTGTGTGTGGGATGGCAAATGATAGTGCATATTATCAAGATTGCTGCCTGCTCGTTTGAAGGCTCGCTTGAGAACTGACTTGCTCGGGATTTGGGTGGCCACTGAGTTGGATATTTAACAAAATGTTTCGAGCAGAGATTTTTCCAATTGAATGAGATGGTGATAATCACAAATAACTATGCCTATTAATCTAGTTGCGTTAAATAGTTGCAATTCTTCCTCATTATGCTGCAACACCAATATAGACCAAATTCTTGATACCCTCTTTCTGGGTCAGCACCTTGTCGCTGTTAATGACACCATCATATGTATAAATACATACAGTGCTCATTATTTTTAAGCCCAGGCATAGCTGTTTCAGTTTGTGTTAAGTTGTTTTCACGATGCAAAAACATGGTCGAGCAATTTCTATTCCTTGTTTGTTCTGCAGTATAGGGAGACAATAAATACTGTGTAATGAGACAGCTAAAAAATAATCTATTTGCATTTTCATTATTGGAAATTTGGTTTAGAATGAAAGCTCATCAACAGGAAAATGTGCGTTAACAGCATATCTAAATTAATTTAAATGTACTGGAGGTACTGAAAAATAAGTGTGCAGTTATTTAGTGGTCTACAAATTTAAGATAGAAACATGGAAACGGTGAGCGAAGCCTTATTGAGACTTTTAAGTTCTTGCCTGATGGCTGGAGCGTAGGTCACAGATCCCCGGTGTCTCTTCCTGGGAAGGCTCTCTGCCCCTCAGCCAATCACAAGGATACTGGTGCACATCGTCTGGAACCAGTCACGTGGGCACATGTTCTGTCCAGTGAGAGCTGCCACTTCCTTGATTTAGCAGCATAATTGAGGAGGCGCTGGTTGGTACCAGAAGGACATCCCCTGGACTTTTCAAATATATACGTCGAGGATATTAGTCTGCACAGTGGGGAGCCCCAGAGGGTCTTGGTAGGAAATTCAGTGGTGCTTTGCTTTGAACAATGAATGAAAATGATATTTCACTTAAAGTTGACTTTAATTTCTGAGTAGGCGATGGAAGTTGCGACTCATTGTTCATTGATAGACCTGATGGTCTCTGCTGCAAGAGAGCTGTGGAGATGAATAAATGGGATGCATTTGCAAAAAAAAAACTCTGCAATGCTAAGTGTTGGAGATAAAAGGTACTGCAGATGCTGGAGAATCTGAGATAACAAGGCGTGGGGCTGGATGAGCGCAGCAGGCCAAGCAGCATCATAGGAGCAGGAAATCTTGACGTTTCGGGCCTAGACCCTTCTTCAGAAATGGGGGAGGGGAAGAGGGTTCTGAAATAAATAGGGAGGGGGGGGCAGATAGAAGATGGAGAGAGGAGAGGATAGGTGGAGAGGAGGCAGACAAGTCGAAGAGGCGGGGATGGAGCCAGTAAAGGTGAGTGTAAGTGGGGGGTGGGGTGGGGGGCGGTGTAGGGAGGACGGACAGGTCAAGGGGGTGGGATGATGTTAGTAGATAGGAGATGGGGGTGGGGCTTCAGGTGGGAGGAGGGGATAGGTGAAAGGAAAAAACAGGTTGCTCCTTCTGCAAGCGGATCTGAGGCGGTACTGTGTAGTTGGTATACGTAGCATAGCTGCTGTCAAAAAGTACCACATTTCAGGGATGTACTTTTTGCAATAAGAAAAGACAACAGAGCAAATAGTACATAAGGGGGAATGGGAAGGACATACAGCATTGATTCAGTGAAGGAAAATTAAAGAATTGTTTGAATTCTTAACAAGAACAACAGAAAGCAAGGAATGAAGAAAGACCATCTTCCTAAAAAATAAGCTGTCTCTTTTCACAGAATATAATCAGTTTCTTCATTGATTTTATTTGAGACATTTAGTCTCCGGAGAACATCAATCATTAGTTTCTTAACCATAGAGTGGGGAACATTTTATCCTTGAACAAATGATTCCATTATCATGACATTCCCATGGTCCTAATGGCCTATAAACTATTATATTCTAACTCGTGTTGGATCATCCTGTATCTATATCTATCTTCTTTTAACCCATCATTTTATTTTAACCAAAAATGTATGCAGCTGTTATCACATTTGATGACAGTCTTTTCCAAGGTTTCTGGGAAAATTCTTCCTTGGGTGGTGGGACAAATTCTTTAGAACTCCCAGCACTTGTTGATGCTTGTTAATTTTATGTTTGATTCTTCTGGTTCGGTTGTACAACGTTAGAGCACTTTTTCAAAAAATCCACTTTCAAGATTCTGTTCCTGGCAATTTAAGAGTCAGAGAAGATTAGTTTGATTTTTTTAGCATAATTAATGCACTAGGGAACACAAATTGTTCAAGCAGGGATTGGCTGTGAAAACACAAATGAGACCAAAGTTACTTAACCTTTTGTGGTTCACTTCCCTTGCGATGTTAGGTGATCATGGCAGGAGTGATAGAAATTTGACAAGGAAATGAATGTGCCAGCTCTTGATTTTATGCTAAAATTTCCTGTTGAATCTCATGAGGGGTAAATTTCTGCACTTAACTGAAATGCCACAGATATTGACAAACAAATTAATATCTCTAACTCTCTGACTACCTTCAGTCCAAATAAACATTGTAGAAAATCTGGGATATCAGTCACAGATCACAGTAAGCCATATTCGAGTTTCATAATTGTCAATTCAGTTTAACAAAATGAATATCAAGTCGCTTTCCCTGTCAGTTGGAGAGTTAAAATATGAATGTTTAACAAGCAACTTCATTTTTAATTGTGAAAAAGAACAAGAATTTTTAACATTACATTCTGTTTTGATCATTTGTATACCACAGGCGTTCTCTTAAAGCCAAACGGTATTTGAATAAAATATGATCTGGGACAGTTTACAAAGAAAAAGTCTTGGCACATTAATGCACAGGTGTCCAACAATATTGTCAAAGCCTTTAGAGAGATGAGCACCGTGGAGGCTGAAATGCATCATTTCCCACAACGCTTCCAAGTTGATTTAATGCCCTCCTTTTCTGCTACCCTTTTTTTGTGTGGTATTGTTGCACTGGCCCTGGTGGAGAGTGCTTGTAATTTGTTAACAGTTTAATTAGTCAAATTGTAGATTTGGTGGTGGTTCTATTATTAGAAAAATGCCTCGACATCAAATGTACTACAAAATGTCAGTGAGCTATGGCAAATGACAAATGTAATTAAATACGTTGCTACCCTTAAGCTTAGAAATGCTTGTATTTATATAAACTGAATTTATAATTTGTACATTTTAATAAGGAATGAACCATTGCCATACATTCAATCTCTGTTAAAATCTAGTATATTTTCTAATTTCTGTCACTCTATATGATGTCACTAGTATACTATATATTTATTTTCCCCTGTTTCTACAGCCATTTATCCTGCACACTGACAAAATCATTGGAGCCATTGCCTGTTTCCTGGTTTCAGGCACTAATTTTCCATCCTGCTTCACTTCCCTTGAATTCTCTCTTAGGCTTGTAACAATACAAATCTTAATCTTTCTTTACTCACCATATTTTGAAAACTACAACTTTAATCCTACAGTGAAGTGTTAACAAGTTTAACACCTCAGTTTTAGTCACTATCTGCTACTGGATAGGATTAGATTACTTGATTTAGTCTATGTACTGTGCAGAAGCAAATATCTGAAACATAGAAATTTATCTCACTCAAAGTAAATTCCTTGCATTCTTAATTGTTCCCTTTGCACATTCACATATTTTAAACATTTTTTAAAAAAAGGATAACCAAGTGTAATCCTAGTTAACAATCAAAATATTTCTATTATACCATTAAATACAATTTGACTGTTTTGCAGCTTTGCTACCTTTATCAGCTGAGTATATATTAATATTTAAGCACCATAATTTCTGTTAATGAGGCTGGACATATGGGAAGAATGCTTTAATTCTATTTGTATTCATGTAAGTTAATAGTTGCTCAAAAATGGGAGCACTTGTGGCTTTCAATGTCGTCAACATATTGACAGAACACAAAATCATTACGAGGACAAACTGTCCTGGTATTAGGTATACACTCATGTTTTTGAATGTGCAATGATAATTCAGAGGTAACGTACCTAATTATAGATGATCTATGTCATATTATATGCCTCACTTCAACCTTGGGGTGAAATATTGTTTACGTGATGTGTTGAGTGGCTTGAAGCAACAGTAGATGTGGCAGCAACAAGGTCAGGAAGATGGTGCTTGAGAGCAATACTTCATGCTTGTAACTGACAGCACATTTCTCAGGATCATTAGAAAATATTCTGTATCTTGGAGACAATCCTTCCTATCACCCGCATTTATTGAACAGTGTTTTGTGGGAGCCGGCTTTTGGGTTTGCAGGCCACAGGTACATGTAAAATGGAGGGACTTTGCATAGCCCAACTACCAATCCTGACCTGTTTAAAATTTTAGAGGTGCACAAGGTGAGCTCTTCTGAATTAACATCCTCAAGTGGTCAGTTTTTTATTTGCTCCTGGCAGGAGATGTTCACCGATGGGGTCAGGGATGTGATTAACTCAATAGGTGACTCTTCATGTAACTTGGTAGGGTGACAATGCCATGAAACAAGATGAGGGACACTCTGACTCTGGCAGGAGGTGCTGGTGACCATGCTGATAGGGTTGGGGGCGGGGGTGCTTGCTGGTGGGTTGGGTCTACAGGTGAGCATAAGAGTAGGGAGGAGGAGGTTGGTGGTGATCATGAAACTGGTGGAAGGTCCAGAGAGCTGGGAGAGTGGTAAACCCATCAATGTCTCCCTTTTCTAGTCGGCTGTGATTAACCACTCCCCCATACTGACTGCTGCCCTAAACCAAGTTCTGCTCCAAGTGCTCTATCAGGATTCCCATCCCAACAAATTCAAATAATCAGTTAGTAAGTCATAAATATGCAGGTAGAATATGGAATTAAAGCACCACTAGATATATTTAGTCTCAGGAAGTTGGGAATCATGGATCATCTCTTGACCTTCGGATTTCCTTGCAATTCACTAAAAGTTAACAAACACAAGCATGAAATCTCGCAACCTAAATTAAGAAATGCAATAAGTCCACCTTTGTTTAAAAAAAAACACCTTATTTCTAAATTGAAGCTTCTGCAACCTGAATTTTGACTGCCAAAGGTGTAGAGTTGGGAAAATTCCTAGGTCCACAAACCTGAGCCAGTTAAAAATGTCCCAGAAGCTGGGATTTCCATTCCACGGCATGGGTAAGGGTGAATATTAGCGGTCATAGTGCAAAACTCTGGAAAGAACGTGAAGGCTTCCAGGGATAGAGGTAGACTGGTAGAAGACCTACCTTGTTGTGCTGTCATTTAGTTGGAACTAGTTAGTAGAGTTGGCCGAGTGTGTGATTAAGAATAAAACCAGCATCAGTTCAGTCTCCAAGATAACAAGGTGTAGAGCTGGATGAACACAGCAGGCCAAGCAGCATCATAGGAGCAGGAAACGTCAAGCTTTCCT
>JAHRHZ010000125.1:7357464-7407344 GCA_024137785.1 Ginglymostoma cirratum | reverse complement strand
TTCCTACTCCTATGATGCTGCTTGACCTGCTGTGTTCATCCAGCTCTACACCTTGTTATCTCAGAACTGCAGATGCTGGAGAATCCTATTATCAGTTCAGTCTCCATGTTTGCAGAGGCAAAAAATGCTTTTCCTCGAGCCATGAGGGTTCTGGTCAGAGTAAATAGGAAGCAGATAGATGGGGAGAAACTGTTCCCACTCAACAAGAGATCGAGAACAGCAGGGTCAGGTTTAAAATAATTGTCAAAAGGAGAAATAGCAATATGAGAAAAAAAGCTTTCCCATGCACTGAGCAGTCAGGGTCTGGAATCCACTGTTTGCGAGTATGGTTCAATCTTTGCGTTCATAAAGTGATTTAGATAGTTACTTGAAAGGGAACAGAGTGTGACATTATGGGGAGAATGAAAGAGAATGGCATCAAATGGAATCCCCGTGTGGAAAGATGGTGTAGACACAGTGGGCCAAATGGTGGTCTTCTACGTTGTAATAATTATTCTGTGATTCTGTAATGTGAAAAGACTAAAACAAAATAGCTCACCAGCCGTCACCTCCCCTTTCACTCCATATGTCCCCCTCCATGCCACCTCATATCCTTTATCGTCTTTCCCCAAGGTGCCACATACCCTCTGTGTCAGCCAATGCCCAGGTACACAACACACGGGTCCTCATAACCATAATGCCAACTGATGCACTTAGCTGGCTTCCATGGCCCTTTATAGCTCCTATTCCAACTTGTGCTGAGGAGTGCATCCACCACTCACCCGCTATTTTTCTTCTTTGCACCTACCAAGCCAATTCATTCAGTATTTAATAAGGACAGACCTTGTGACCTTTGTTCTTGTGTTTCAAAAAAAAACCCTTGTTTTAAGAGAAAGAAATTCAATAGATTTAACTTTGTCTAATCCATTAGAAGAAACGAACACTGGAATTCGTAGTCCAACTTGAAAGAGTTTATAAACACTTGGAGCTGTCAAATTATGAAATTAAATACCCCTGACTATAATAATGAAAGCTTGTGAAATTGATCATGGAGCACTAATCCTGTAATATATTCCTCAACCTTATGTCAAAAAGAGTGAAATAGTAAGCACTGATCTTTTTCGAACACTTCAGACAATTTTTCTGAAAGGGCAGGGGCTTTCAATGCCTTAACAACTTGACAGCTGCTTTACATAGTTCTTGTGACAGTTTTAAAGCACGTTTTACTTAAATTTGTGTGCTTCTAACATGTAATAATCTGCCCTTTGGCACAGCTCTCAAAGGACTCCTTCCAGATCTAAAGTGCACAGGCCACGTTTTGGGCATTGCATTTGGAAAAATCAGATCAAGCTGAGGCAGCTGCACTTCAGCTTTTGCAGTTGCCTCTGTGAGCCGCAGATGTGCAAATTGGAGCTCACCGCAATTTTTCTTCACTTGCCCCTTCCCTTGTGAAAATTTGTATCTGCTGTGTTTGGGGGCAAAACTTGTGAGTTCACGTCTCCACTGGTGTTTCATAGTGATCAAGAGGCTCCCTGCCTCCAAGAAAATTGAGGCCTAAATCCCTGGGCATTCTAGTCTGAATGATCCGTGATGTAATGCACATCCTTACCTTTATGTGATCACAGAAGAGTTTCCAAGTTTTCTTTTCAAAAAATTAAAAGGATCCCACATCTTCATTAATAAGTGGGATTAACAACTTGTTAAATGCACTTTCCATGCCCACCTCACCACAGAGAGAAAATTGTTTGAAATCTGGCATTTTTAATCATGGTGGGTCTGGTAAGTTGGGAAATTTCCTGCCACAATGAAGAAAATCTAACACCCAGATCTTCAAAGAGAATTTGTACAATTTGAAATTACCATTTTAAAATACATAAGAACAGCTGCTGATATTTTGATTGAATCTGATTATATCTGTAATAGACAAGCAATTAACAACATTGTCACAAAATCTTTTCCGGTAAGAGCTTTCCTGTCTTAGAGTGTCATTGACCATTAGTGTCTAATATCTGATGCCATAGAAATTCTTAGAAAGCCTGATTGATCTAACACATGTTGCCTTCTGCCAGTGGGAGCTGCATTTTTTATTCACGATTGGATTTGCAATTTTTTTTCCCCCCTTGTATTTTATTGTCTTTTGGTAACAGTCAAGTGAGTTATCACAGTCTTGCAGCGTCTGAAATTTGTTTGAGTGGATTTTTGTGCATCTGATTGAAATAGTGTTATTACACACCTTTGAAGTGCATGAGACTTGAACGCAGGCCTTCTGGCTCAGGGCCACTGTGCGACGGGGGCCGTTATCTGACTGATAGGACTCTGGCTTGCAATTGACGCTCAGCACCATGCCCTGCCGAGTCGTCATGTAACCCAACCCCCACCCCGCTTCCATGTCTCCTTTTTGCCTCACTGAATCCTGACAGTCCATTTCCACTTATCTTCTTCCAATTGGAGAGCCACCACATTGAATTTAACCTCTAACTGTTCTCTCTGACCCTATACCCTAGCATTACCTCTTAATGATGCTCACCCTGCTCCTCTATGATGCACCTGTGAAGGTTCAGTGGTGGTCACTGCTACTAACCAGCCTCCAACCCACCATGACCTCTGATGCCCTCTGGCAGCTGGCACATACTGCACAAATTGCATTAACGTTTTGTTGTGCCATTCATCAAGCTGTGTTTCTGCAACCACCTCCCTCCCACCCCCAACAGCCCCACAACCTAGACAGATCCTTCCTGACGAAATGACAAGCAACCTGTCTCTGTCTATGCTGCAGAGCATTGTCACCAAGGCAGTATATTGTGTTTTTGACTCTAGCTGAAGCACCAGTGTGCCAATGGGCATTCAAAGTAAGGCAGGGATACCATGAGCGTGTAGGTAGGTGCTTGGTGAGCAGGTTCCAAAAGGGCAAGTGCGCAATCTGGTTTATTCTGTGAGCTGGCTGTCTGTCCCTGTGTACAGTGCTTCTGCTGTAGCCTTTTAATGCCAGTTACCAATATGCCTTGCAAGTCTGCACTTCCTAATCAATGTGCAGGTGGACCATAAAGCTGTCTTGAGGGTTTGGTACATGCCAAATGTCATTGTCATGGACAAGGCTGCAATGTGGCCGATGCCTGTGGATCATGCCCCTGAGTGGCAGATTGGTGCTGAGCCACACGGAAGTTGATTGTAGCCAGTCGTGGGCAGTTGTTTCCAGGTACCTGCTCTGGCTTCCATGTCCTGATTATTTGACAGCCAGCTTGTTTGGTGGGCTCTGTAAGATAGAAAGCTGAACACTGATGAGTCATATTGACCTGTTAACAAAACTTTTAACAAGCTCTAATCCCCACAATTGGTGACTTGTCGCTGCCTAGCGCAATACCCGTCACATTGCTAATGAATGCATAAAAGATGGAGTGAGATGCTCCCAACATCGAGATGGGCCTCCAAGAATTCTCATCTGATTTTGCCACAAATCTCGCTATAGCTGATGTCACTTAGACCCCTGTAAGATTTCATTCTTTGACTCTTGTTAAGTTGGACATCGATCAATTCTTGATGAGCAAGGGGGTGAAAGTTTGTCATGGTTGGCAGGAATGTGGAGTAATCAGAGCAGCCACAACCATATTGAATGACGGGAACTGGCTTAAAGGATTGATTGGCCTACTCCCACTAATTAAAGTGATCGTATGCTCTGCTTATTGTGCAGAGCATAACTAGAGGTCGTTATATGATAGTCACCAAGTGGTCTAATTTAGACTTCAGAAAAATGATGAGAGTGGTGTGAATGTGAAATGTGCTACAGGGAGTGAATAGTGTAGATGCATTTAAAAGGGACAAGTGTAGAGGAAGAAGGAGGAGGATTTGTTAACTCAGTTGGCTGGATGGTTGGTTTGCAGTACAGAGTAACAGCAACAACATGGGTTCAGTTCCAGCACCAGTTGAGATTACCATGAAAGGCACTTGTTTCTCAACCTTTCCTCAGGTGTGGTGACCCTCAGATTAAAACGCCACCCAGCTCTCTCATGGATGCAGGATAGCCCTACTGTCTGGTAAGATTATGGCAACTTTACCTATTAGAGAAAAAAGAGAATAGATGTAACAATAACAGATTTAGATGAGGAAAGATGGGAGAAAATACATGGGATGGTCCAGATGGTTGGGCAGAATAGCCTGTTTCTGTGTCTTAGATCTGATTGTTTTATGCCCTTTCTAAATTTGAACATCTTAACTAGTAGAGGAAAAAATTGACTGAAGGTGTCCTACACCTATGGAATTTGAAAGTGGCCTCAATATGGACTCCTGGCCTTGAGGTGAATCCATAGCAAACTTCTGGGACTCCCGGCCTCAAGAACCTTGAAGTATAGCCCAGCATGATCTGGAGGCTAGGTCCCAGCACGCACTGGGTTGGAAGGACTGTTTTTCTGAACTTTTTATGTCTTTATTTTTCTAATTTATTCCTATGATTTTGTACTTTTGTTCCTAAGATGGCATGAAGCTCATAATGCTGGACTTCTTATTCATTTAAAAAAAGATCTTTCCAAGGAATTTGTATTTCGATCTGTATCTAGGTATATTAGTACCTAAAATGGCGCTGTAAGTGGCGACTTGTAAATTTTTCACTGTCCTCATACGAATACATGCGACAATGAAGCTAAAGCTAAGTTAAAGCTAACCTAGTCACTAATCTGTTTTTCTAACAGAAAATCTGCACAAATTGCAGTATAATGGTAAAATAAATCACCCATCTTTGCATATATCCTGTTTTAACAAAGCCATATTGACCAAGATACGAAATGTGCTTCATGCTTACTTTTATACGTGGTAGCTTTAATTGTAAGTGTGAACATTTAGCTGTGTTACAGTTTTATGTTTATTGTAGTTAAAGAAATCTAATTGAACGATCAATTATTTATGCAGGAAAATAAATGAATTTGTTACATTTACACTCTCTGCTAACTTCCTAGATAGAAAACAATCAGTTCTCTAGTTCAATTTTCAGCACTAACTCTGCTCTCTGGACGCTTTATCTAGTGCTTTTTCTCAGTTCATTAAATATTTGCATTTTTATTCATTCAACATGTAAAAAATCCTTTTAATTATGAAATCAAGTCATAAAAGCGTCAAAAATGCAAATAGATGCAGGAACCAAACAACCTAATGATATTAATGGTTCAAAATGTGCAGACTGTTGAGCATATCAGTCGTTGTTTTTGTTCCATTGGTATGAGACAAAATGGAGATGTCTGGATGGTGTTTTGTAGAACCAGTTGAATTTTTCTTTAACCCTTGCCATTGTTCTTTCCTGCCAATGCTTTGAAATAGACATAAAAACATAAAATCCTGCAGCAACTCTGCAAGGCGGGCTACATTTGTGGCCAGAGGAACAGAGTCAACCTTTCAAGTCCAAGGAGGCTTCTTCAGAACCCTTTCCGTTGAAATAGACAGTTTAAAGCTTTGTGTACATTCACGTCATCATTGATCTGTTTCTTTTAAAATATATTTCTGTTAAATAACTGCAATAAATGTACAAACTTCAGTTAATCTCTGCTGTAACAGCCCTTTGTAGCAAAAATGGATGAAAATGCTTTATAATTTAACGTCTCGCTCATAAATATTTCAAAGCAGAAACCCATAAAACAGTAGGCCATGTTTAAAGGTTCACAATGCTAGAAAAGAGCTCCTTGGTAAAACTGTATATAGACTTATAGTTGTTGTAATTTGAAATGCATCAACTTTAATTTGTATGGATACAGTAGACATTTTTAAATTCATTCTTGGGATCTGGCTATCTCTGACATTTATTACTTCTCCCTAATTGAATAAAACTGATGGGCTTGCTAGACCACAAGAGAGGCCAGTTAAGTGTTAACCACATTCTACTACGGCTATACAAGGGAATGTACATTTGCGCACATTTGTATTCCTTCTGCCAAGTTTTTACCCACTCACTTAACCTGTCTAGAGCCCTCTCTTGATGCTGTGTCAGCATCACCTCTTAACTTCCAGCTGTGTTTGCGTCATTCACAAACTTAGCTATAGTACATTCACTTTTTTCATTCAAGTCACAAATATGTATTGTAAATCATTCTGGCCCCAGAATGGATTACTGTGGCAGTCCACTGGTTACAGATTGCGACCCTGAAACTGTGTTCTATTAGCTAGCCAGTCCACTATCTATGCTAATATACTACCCTTAGAAACATGGACTCTTATCAAGTAATCTTTATGTGTGGTAACTTAAGAAATACCATTTGGAAATCCAAATGTATTACATCTACTAGTTCCCCTTTATCAATCTTGATTGCTGCCTTCTCAAAGAATTCTATTAACATTTATTGGGCATGATTTCTCCTTCAAGAAACTATACTGTCTTTGCTTGTTTATATTATGCACTTGTAAATGTTGTACTAATATAATCTTTACAATAATAGACTGTAATTTTTTTTCCAAATTTTTCCATAATTTTTCCAAATTGTTGATGTTAGGCTAACTGGCTGATAGTTACCTGTCATTTGTCTCCTTGTTACTTTGACTGTTTCCAGTCCTTTTCCACAATACCATGATTCTGGGAAGATTATCACCGGTGCGTCCACTACCTCTGTAGTTACGTCCTTTAAAATCCTAGGATCTAACCCATCAGATTCATGAGACTTTTAGCCTCATTAGTTTCTCTCATACTTTTTCTCTTGTGACAGCGTTTATTTGCTCTGACGCTCTAGCCCCTTGATTATGTAGTTTCTTTTTGAATGTTATTAGTGTTATATTTTTGTAAAGTTACTGTGAAGACTGATACAGAATATTTATTCAAGTCCTCTTCCATTTCCTGGTTCCCCATTGTTATTTCCCCAGCCTTGTTCTCTAAGTGACTATGTTCTTTTTGGCCACGCTCTCTCTTCCTTTTTCATAAATTAAAAGAAGGTCACATCCCTTTTTATATTGCCTGCTGATTTGCCCTCATATTTTAGTTTCTCCCTCTTCTTCATTTTTTGTCATCTTTTGTTAGCTTTTAAAAATACTTAATCGTCTAGCTCTTTGCTATTTTTGCCACTTGTTTTTTCCAACTTGATACGATCCTTGACTTCTCTGGTTAACCGTCGTTGATTTATCTTTTCCCAGAATTCTTCTACCTCATTTGTATATATCTTTGCTGGGAGTCACAAAGTATTTTCTCAGATGTGACCTTATTAAAACAAAATTTTGAAGGGGTTTGGCAGGGTACATGCTGAGAGGGTGTTTCCCCTTCTAGGACACAGTTTACAAATAAGAGGCCTTCCATTTATGATGGCAGTAGAGAAATTTCATCCCTTTGAGGATCTTTAATCCTTGGAATTTACTTTGCAAAGAACAGTGGGAGCTCAGTCATTTGATACATTTAGGTTTTTGATCTAATAGGGAGCCAAAGGTTATTGGTTGGGGTGGGAGGAGGTACTGGAAAGTAGAATTAAAATCACAGTCAGTTTAGCTGTGATCTTATTCAATGGCAAAGTAAACTTGATTGGCCTAATAGCTTACTCCTGCTTCTTCTCTTTACTCAACAGAGTACTTCTCAGAAACATGACTTTCCTGATCTGATGTTAACCAGTACCGTTGCCCATTAAATTGACTATTTTTGTTGTAGGACTGTGTTTCTCCTTATGCTGCTTCTGCCAGTTTCTCCATCCTATTCATATGAGTAGGAACTGACTTCGAATCTTAGGGTCATGCAGCATGGAAACAGACCCTTCGGTCCAACCAGTCAATGCCAACCATGTTTCCAAACTAAACTAGCCTCACCTGCTTGTGCTTGGCTCATACCCCTCCAAACCTTTCGTGTTCATAAACATATACAAATGTCTTTTAAATGTTGTAAACGTACCTGCTTCTACCACTTTCTTTGGCAGTTGATTCCACACATGACCCACACTGTGTTGAGAAAAAATGGTTGCCCCTCATGTCCTTTTTTTAAATCTTCCACCTCACACCTTTAAAATATGCCCCCTAGTTTTGAACTCCCCACCCTAGAGAAAAGACCTTGATGTTCACCTTTTCCAAGCCCCTCATGATTTTATAAAGCTCAATAAGGTCATCCTTCAATCTCCTACGCTCCAGTGAAACACCTCAGTCTTTCCAGTCCATGTCTATATCTCAAACTCTCCATTCCCAGCAACATCCTGGTAAATCTTTTCTGAACACACTCTCCAATTTAACTTTATCCTTCCAGCAGCAGGATGACCAGAACTGTACAGTACTACAGAGAAGCCTCACCAATGTCCTGCACAACCTCCATATGACATTCCAACTCCTATACTCAAATGTCTCAGCAATGAAGGCAAATGTGCTAAATACTTTCTTAAGCACCCTGTCTACATGTGATGCAAATTTCAAAGACATAGGTACTTGAACCAGACTTGCCACCTACACCAAATGTTGTGAATTATTACGGACATTAATTTTCAGAGAGCTATTCATTACCTTTCAGGTGAAGGTATTAATCTCATCTTTGACACAGGGCTTCTGCTTGGTAGACTGTGTTGTAATCTTCTACGTGCTCGATCTAGGAGCATCATTTTAAAATAAAATAATATTTAAATCCTTCTCAACTCACCATGAGCAGAGACGTCAATTGTAAATTAGCGTGATACTACATTTTAATATTAGTAACAAGTCAGGAATTCTATTTATCAGTTCTGGGCGAACGTTTGCTGCCTAATTTGCTAATGATATACTAAAAATGTAAAAATTTCCATCTTCTGAGTAATGTCTAGAAGTCGTACTAAGATCACACCCACACCCTTGATGCCACATGGAGAATTCTAGATATGTGGAATGATGTCAACATTTGGTAACGCAGGGTAGGTCAGCTGTCTTTGATATGATAAATGATTCTCCAGGCACCATGTCACATGGCAGAGTAATCTACTGTAGATGAGCAGTCATCAGTATTTCAAACCATATGAATTACTCAAACATTAGTGTGCCTTTGAATGTGAATCCCTTCTTATCTGACAGAAAATGCCTATGAGTTCGTAGAAAGGGCCTTTTGACTTGAACAAAGATTGTGGGAGGCAGAGGTAGGAGCAGCTGATTGGGTGAAAGGGTGGGTGCTTCAAGATGGAGTCTGTGTGTCGCTCTTGCTCGCTCGCTCTCGCGCTCTCTCTCTCTCTCTCTCTTGCAAAATAAAAGAAGCATCATTGTGGAAGGGCAGCCATTTGACAGCCTGTGGCTATCTTTCAGTTGTGGCCCTGGTAGACATGCATTAAAAATGATGAATGCTGGAGGCACCTGATTTGACGCGATGACTGCACATTGGTATCAAAAAGCCCACTAAGGGGTTTAATCGCACTGCTTGTGCAGATAGTTGCTCACTGGCTCCAATCCCCAAGTTGGCTGGTGGAAAGATAGATAATTTTGGAGTATGCCCAGGATATTTTTCTCCAGCAATATGTCCTTGATGTAACAAGGAGACAAGCTATATTGAAATTGATAATTAATAATGAGCCAGATTTAATTAGTAACTTAATTGTGCATGAACATTTATCAAATAGTGATCATAACATGATTGAGTTCCGTGTAGCATTTGAAAGGGAAAAAGACGAATCAACTGCTGGAGTTTTAGATTAAAGTTAGACTGACTTGAATGAGATGAAACATACAGTCCGCAGTAAATCAGGAAAATTTGCTAATGGGTCAAATGAAAAACTTCACTTCACAAAAAAAAATAGGTATGGACAACTAAAGAGATAAGTGACAGCATAAAACTAAAAAAGTCTTGTAAACATGCAGTAAACAGCACAGATCCTGCTGAATGGGAAAGATAGGCTAGAAAGGGCCAGCTACTAAAAGGACTTATGAACGGAACCTTGCCAGGCGCATGAACTACAGCATTTCTTCTTATTGTTTTTTTACATAAAAGGAAGTGAGTGATCAGGAGCAATGTTAGTCCACTGAAGACCCAAAGTGGGGATATTGTCAGTGACAATGAGGAAATGGCAGACACATTGAATAATAATTTTACCTCCGTATCTACAGTAGAAAAGGAGGATAGCTTGTCAGAAGTCCCGATGAAATTAATAGTGGGGTTGGGAACAGGGACTGAATAAAATTAATGTCAGTAAAACATTGGTAATTAATGGACTTAAAGAGTGACACATTCCCAGGACCTGACAGTTTCCATCTGAGAATGTTAAAGTAAGTAGGGGAGCACATTGTAAATACACTCACTATATAATCTTTCAGCATTCCATAGATAGAGTTGTTGTTCCTCTGGATTGGTAAATCACACATGACACTCTGCTTTTCAAGAAGGGTGATGGAGGATGACTGGGGAATTACAAACCAGTTAGCCTACAGTCTGTGGTGGGAGTTTATCAGAGTCTATAATCAAGGATGAGGTAACTGAAAGCCTTTAAAATTTTCTTATCGGGAAAGCTAGCATGGATTCATGACGGTAGGTCAAGCCTGACAAACCTCATTGAATTTTTTGAAGTGGTGACTAAGGTGGTGAACGTGAAATGTCAATGGATGTTGTTTTTGAGGATTTCTAGAAGACATTTGGTAAAGTCTCACATAACAGACTGTTAACTGAAGTGAAAGCCAAAGGAATTGAGGGCAAATCACTGACATGGCTGGACAATTAGTTGAGTAACAGGTGACAGAGTAGTGATAATTGGTAGGTGCTCAAATTGACAGGATGTGACCAGTGGTGTCCCACAAGTGCCCGTGTTAGGAGTCTCAATTATTACAATTCATGACTTCGCTAATGGCATAGGAAGTCTCATGTCCAAATTTGCTGATGATACAAAGTTAGGCAGCATTGTAAACAGTGTGGATTGGAACAACATTCCAAAGGGGTATCGATAGGTTAAGTAAAAAGAAATTGAATGTGAGCAAGTGTGAATTTATCCATTTTGGACCAAGGAAGAATAGACCAGGGTACTTTTTGTGAAGTTAAATATAATGGATGTGAAAAGTGACTTGCCATCCATGTGCATAATCTTTAAAATACCACGACTAGGTGCAGAAAATAATCAAGAAAGCTAATGCAATGTTAATCTTTATGTCGAGAGGATGGGAGGACAAGGATGCAGAAATTATGCTGCAGTTGTACAAATCTGTGTTAGATATCACCTGGAATACTGTGAGCACATTTGAGCACCACATCTTAGCAAGGATATATTGGTCTTGGAGGGAGTATGATGTAGGTTTACAAGATGATACCTTGACTTCAGACCCAGGAAAGAGCAGAGATTATACAAACTGGGTCTGTTTTCTCTAAATTGAGAAAATTATGGGGTGAGCTGGTCAAAGTCTTCAAAGTATTAACAGAAGAAGACAGGGTAGATAAAAATAAAGTATTTCCACTGGTTGGGGATTTCACAACTAAGGACCAGAGTTTGAGAATTAGCGATAGACCATTCAGGAGAGTTGTTATGAAGTGCTTGCACACGCAAAGTAGATGTTTGGAACTCTCTTCCATAAATGGCAGTGAATGCTGGATGAGTTTTTAATTTTAAATCTGAGATAGATAAATGCTTGTTAAGCAAAGGTATTAAGGTATATGGAGTTAGGCCACAGATAAGCCATGATCTCATTGAATGGTGAGGAGGCTATGGCCTAATAGTATTATTCTGGACTGAAAATTCAGAGACCCAGGCAATATTCTGGGCACCCATGTTCAAATCCTGCCATGGCAGATTGTGGATTTGAATTCAATAAGAAGAAAGATCTGGAATTAAGAATCTAATGACGACTGTGAAACCGTTGCCAATGGTCAGAAAAACCTATCTGGTCCTTTCAGGAAGGAAACTGTCATCCTCACCTGGTCTGGTCTGTGTGTGACTGCAGACCCACAGCGATGTGGTTGACTCTAATTAATTAGGGATGGGCAATAAATGATGGCCTAGCCAGTGACACCCTCATCTTGTGAATGAATAAATGAAAAACAGGCTCGAGGGGCTGAACAGCCGACTCCTGTTCCTAAGTTCCTTTCAAATTGAAATTAAGGTGAATCGGCTTTTCCTTTTCCTAGGATTACCAAGCAAATGGACACTGTGGATGAATATCTTCCTTTCATCCTCCAAAAGCAAAATGCCACATGTCTATCCAAATCCAAGGGGTGGTTGTGGGGGTGCAGGGAGTGGGAACAAAAATAAACATTTTGGAATGTGAGGTGCTGCATTTTGGTAAGGTAAATCAGGGCAGAATGTATACACTTAAAGGTAAAGTCCTGGGGAATAAAGAGACTGCTGGCCTTTATTGGTCAGTGCATTGAGTATAAGAGTTGGGAGGTCATGTTGTGGCTGTACAGGGCATTTGTTAGGCCTCTTTTTGGAATGCTGTATTCAGTTCTGGTCTCCCTCCTGTAGGAAAGATGTTGTGAAACTTGAAAGGGTTCAGAAAAGATTTACAAGGATGTTGCCAGGCTTGGAAAATTTGATCTGTGGGGAGAGGCTGAATAGGCTGAGGCTGTTTTCCCTGGAGCGTCAGAGGCTGAAGGGTGACCTTAGAGGTTTATAAAATCATGGTGGGAATGGATAGGGTGAATAGCCAATGTCTTTCCTCAGGGTAGAGGAGCCGAAAACGAGAGGGCATTGGTTTAAGTTGAGAGGAAAGATTTAAAAGGGACCTAAGGGGCAAAGCTTTCACACACAGGATGGTGCGTGTATGGAGTAAGCTGCCAGAGAAAGTGGAGGAGGCTGGTATAATTACAACATTTAAGAGACATCTGGATGGATACATGAATTGGAAGGGTTTAGAGGGATATGGGCCAAATGCTGACTAATGGGTCGAGATTGATTTAGGATATATGGTCGCATGGATGAGTTGCTTGGAAGGGTCTGTTTCCATGCTGTACATCTGTATGTCTCAGAGATGTGCAGGAAGTCAAAGTATGGAATATCAATCCTAATCAGTATTTGATATTACTTATACAATGCAAAATTAAATCTCAAATATAGGCTTGGTTAAAATGGATAGTTTAAGCAAATAGATACAAGATAGTTTGCAATCTCTTCTGATATATTTCTACTTCTGCCTTGCTTTCTGCTTCTGTCTCCACTCCTTTCTGCTTCATTCTTTGATCTCTTTGTTTTCTAGGTCTTGAGTGGTCGAATGTGTGATTTTACATGGGATGGAATTAATCATACATAGAAATGTATACAAAACTACAACACCAACATGTCATTTTGTGTCGTTTTGGTATTTCTTCCGTAACCAAGACCCCACCACCCTTGCAGTCCTACTGTCATCACATTCATTACCCTTTGGTTTCTTAATCACTCCCTCTGTTTACTGAGTTCATTTTGAATGAATTGCTCAATCTCCATATCCTTTGGCCTCCCTTTTGTCCTGCTGCCTCTTATTTTTCTTGGCTCTGGCATCTACCCTAACTGACCATTATTCCCTTACCTGCTATTTTACCCATTGTTGTATATCATCCACTAATCATCATCCTGTTGCCTCCCTGTAAACCCACAATTATACTAACTACCTGTACAATTGCAACAGCTGTTCCTTGTAGTATATCACATCCAAACTGTCCCAGTTCTATCATGATATTCACTAGTATTTGGCCTAATATTCGCTGCATACATATCACTGGGTCAGTTAGTTCAATTGGCTGGATAGCTGGTTTGTGATACAGAGTGATGCCAACAGTGTGGGATCAGTCCCTCCCACTGCAGCTGAGGTTACCATGAAGGATGTTCCTTCTCAATCTCTCCCCTTGCTCAAGGCATGGTGGCCCTCTGGTTAAACCACCACTTTAAGGAGAGAGCAGCGCTATGGTCTGCTAAGACTATGGCAACTTTACATGTCCCCTTAGTATATCATTGCAATTGCAATCACCTTTCCAATCTGGTACAGGGCTTGTTTCCTTTTATTCTCCTCCCCATAACCATGCCCAGCCTTTCCTTTGTTCCAGTTTTATTCATCTGCAGTCTCACAAACCAACACATGTTTGAATTTCTCACATTAATAGATTAATGGACCATGATACTCTTAAAAATAAATTTTCACTTTTCCTGTAGTATGGTAGTGACCATGTACAAAATGTCTGCGGGCAGGTTAGAGCAATATTGAGCAGGAGCGGTGCAATAGTCAAGGGTCAAGTGGAATAGCTGGTTTGAGCCAACAGAAGAACAGCCAGAAGCACAGCAAGGGAATAAGGTTAGAGAAGGTCACGTTGAAATTAATTCATGAATTAGTTAAATGAGTTTCAAGGATTATAAATCATTTATGATTCATTCATTTGACTATTGATGGAACTGGTAGACAGAATTTGGTGCATTCCTGGCATCCATTGTTGCTTTGTAGTGGACGGGGTTTTGGACGGGGTTAAACACCCTTGTGCGACCAAATCAAGCTAGTGGTAATTTATTCACCCTACGGACTGTCTTCATCTTCTCCCCTTCCCTATAGGTTTACATAATTTTTAAATTAAGTTCAATTTTAACTGGACTAGATTCGGCTTCCTTAAATTTTGGCAGGTACCTGAAGCTGCAGTGATTTTAATATCTTACCCCAAGGCAGATTCCAAGATGGAATTGGGAAACTCATTGGGAATCTGCAGAAAATTTACTGCCAAGCCTAACCATAGGCAGTTATCCAGACTCAGTTCTTGGGACCTGTCTTAACCAAAAATATGAGCTGGATCTTTAGAGGCAGATAACAGATGTCAACAAGTCTCCTGCATTAATGCACCCACATTAGGAGAACATGCATCGAGCTGTATGATTTCATTCCGGCCCTTGGAAGCAGATCAGAAGTGGCCACAGGTAAAATAAGCCAAGCTTGATTCTGCGGGATTTTGCCCCAGTGGTGTTGTGAAATATTTGGTCCTCTAGCCTTCCCTCCGTGTACATTCTAAGCAGTGCATCCACTCCACGTGGCCCATCTGTGCAAAATCATGCCAATCCAAACCTTCAATCCATACGTGATGACCCTACTACCTACCTGCGTTGCATAGGTATGAGTGATCACTGGGGGTGGATCAGAGACATGTTGGCATTGGCAGGGCATGGCGAAGCTAGGCTGAGGACTAGAGGGCTTAATAATGAATCAAAGAACCAGGACAGCCCCAGAGAGCTAAGGCAGGCTATCTAAACCAGTCTGCCTTGACAGTCCTTGAGGATACTGCTAAACTTTTTCCAGGGGCAGTGGGCCCAACAGTTCATAAATCATTCTAAATTCTGCCTTTTCCCCAAGATTTTCATTTCCAGAATGCTGAAATTAAATTTATTTCCACAAACTGTAGTGAGACCACGATGCAATGTAGTACTCAGGAATAGTTTGTTTAGAGAGATAGATTTGCCCAGATAAAGCAACTGACGCTGGCATATCATCAGAAGAAGCTAGTGTGAGATTTAAAAAGGTAACTCGAAAAGAGCAACATTTTTCACACTGTTTTCAATAGACTGAGTATACTTCTCTGGGATCTAACACAATGATAGGTCATTCTACTATTAAATAATCTGATAATTTTATGGATTTTTGCTACAGTAGCAGACTAGACATTCACTGTTCATCATTTTAACCACCTTTTACATGTTGATAAATTTGCATTTTGCACTTTGAAGGAGGATTTGTAGATCGTTCCATCTTCTGCCACTCACTAGGCAGGCAGAATCTGAATGAATGAAATGAAGGAGTGGTCTTGTGGCTGATTATCGTAAAGTGGTATTTTAAATTGTCATGAAACGTGAGTAGCTATATTGTGTAGATCAGACTGTTGAGACATAAAATCTATGACATTTTAGTTCAAAAGGTCACATTGATCCAGCTTAAGTGAAATTGTTTTGTGTTACACAAGCTTTTATTGACCAGTACATTTGAGAGCAAGCTATGACTTGTTTACAATCAAGTCAGCAATATTAGAGACCTTTCCTAGCTCTTATTGGAAATCACAACGGGGGAATTTTTTATTTGCAATTCTCTTAAAGATCCATAACTTTTAAAAAGAAAACCATTCCCATAACACCAACTGAAAGAAAATCAGTGAGTAAGATTACATCTTTAAAATTCTTGTTGTAACATTATAACTGAAATCAACATAATTCAAACATTAACAGGCAAATTATACTTCAAATATGAAGGTACATTTTCACTTTAAATAGCCAATACAACAAAAATATGCCTTGCACAGCTTCAAGCACACTCATTACTTCCAACACGGAATGACACCGCTTGTAACCTCACAATGTTTCCTACGCAGCATAGTTAGGGCTCAGGACCTCTCACTTCCTACTCGATAGATTTTCCTGAGTAGCCATATTGCACTTTGTTTCCAAATATGGTTGATGCAAACAGCAGAATAGCCTTGGTGCAGAGTTCCAAGAGAGTCTGTTTTCCAATCCCTTTAAATGGTCAAGTTAGCTTTGGTAAAACTGAAACCATAGCAGTCTTGTATTGCCTGATAAGCAATCCCTGCTTCTCCTATCTTCAGCTCTCTATCATTTCCAGTTGTCAGACACATACGGTTAAAAGGGTGCCTGGAGTCTTCACCATGTTTCTTCACCAGGATCCGTTCAGAACTGTAGATTCTGAGACAACTGTAATTTGATTGTCCAATTGGATATTTTTTTTCAAATTTTCAGCCCCACGCTATCCTGAAATTAAATGAGCATTTCTTTTGAGCGAATATGTTTGCCAGGAAGACTGATTCCACATTTTCAAAATACACATTCATTTTAGAATTCCTAAGACATTTCCCCAGCACAAGTTGAACTTTTCCCCAAGTCTCATAACTCTTTGAGTTGAAGAATCCTCCTGGTGTATGGATGTACTTGATCCAGTAACCCTTTTGAAGGTAACAAACCTTCATAAATAAATGTAGATAATGAGCATCATTAATAGGCTTCTCCACTGTGATGGGAACCTTGGTCAAACCCAATCCTGTTCTGGCCTAGTACCTAATGTAGAAATGTACAGTAATAAGAAGCAGGAACCATAGCTGACATTTCCTCATCCACAGATGCTGATACCACCTGTAGGACCACAATTACTTCCCTGGATGAAACTAATGAAATGGGCGCAGAACAGGAGTTAAACTTGGGAATCTCTGCATAAGATCTAGGAGCAGGAGCAGGTCGCTCAGCCCCTCATGCCTGCTATGCCATTTAATACAGTCAGACCTGATCAATTCCACTTTACGGCCCGCTCTCGATAACCCTTCAACCCATTAATAATTAAAAATCTGTCTATCTCCACCTTTAATTTACTCAATGCCTCGCCATCCACTGCACTCTGGGGTAGTGAATTCCATAGATTCAGAACCCTTTGACAGAAGTAATTTCTCCTTATCTATTTTAAATCTGCTAACTCTCATCCTAAAACTATGACCTCTTGCTCTAGATTGCCCCACATGAGGAAAAATCCTTTCTATGCCTTCTTTGTCAATTCCTTTAGAATCTTATATGCTTTCAATTAGATCTCCTCTTATTCTTTTGAACTCCAGAGAGTACAGGCCTAAGCTCCCCAGTCTCTCTACATTTCTGATCCCTCATTTCTGGTCATCTAGTGACCCTCCTCTGAACTGACTCCAATACAACGACGTCACTCCTCAAGGGGACCAAAATTGTACGCAGTACTCTAGGTGCGGTCTTGTGAATGTCTTGTAGAGTTGCAGCAATGCTTCCCCACTTTATGTTCTATTTTTATGGCAAAAAAGGCCAAAATTCCATCTGAGTTAGTGTATCACTAGGAACCCTGCTGGTAACTCAACTGTGCTGTGTCAGGGAGCCCTGAGCCTCCTAAACTATAATTCATCCAAAGCACCATTGTTAATCATTTTGACTGATTTTTTTTTCTTAATATAAAAAAGATAAAATAATGTGGAGGTCAAGTCTAGCTTGTTCGCTGACTCTGTCTTGTGAAGTCTTGATGCCTCTAGCATTATGATTCCCAGCATACTCCACTCACTGGCAGCCTCCTAGGAGATACAAATAACTACACAAGGAAAAGCTAAATCAGGGAGCTAAATACCTGGCAAATTCCATAAAAGCCTGGCTATGCATTGAAAACTGGTAAAACATTGCTGTATAAATTTGCCTGGCCTCAACTGTGCTGTCATGGAGAAATATGAACAGAGGCCTGATTTTTATTGAAGAGGCATGACTGAATGGGACGCTGATGTGGAGGTGCCGGTGTTGGACTGGGATGGACAAGGTCAGAAATCACATGCCACCCGGTTATAGTCCAATAGGTTTATTTGAAAACATAAGCTTTTAGAGCCTTGCTCCTCCTCCAGGTGTTAGTAAGGTGGTATCAGACACAGAATTTATAAGTAAAAGACCAAAGGGTCACTCCACTGATGAGCATTAAACAAACCTAAGATGCTGTTAAATCTTTAATTGGTTAGAAGGTTTTAATTGTAAATCCCTGAATTCCTTCCACGTCACTGCCCTGAGACAACTGGAGGTTTTATCTGTATTGCTGTACATTTCTACATCAGGCACTGGGCCAGAACAGGATTGGGTTTGACCCAGGTTCCCGTCACAGTGGAAAAGGCCAAGTCTTTTCTTCAGGGCCTGCTGACATTATCAGGAAAGCTATATCTTATTTAGGCAATGGCAGAGGCCGTTTGGCTGCTCAAAGAAAGGGAAATTCCTCTTCTTTGCCTTGATCTGGGCACAGGGAACAATTGCATGGTTGCAAACACAACAATCCCAAACTTACTTGCATTTGGTGACATGGGTAGGAATCAAGTGCCCATTATGCATTTCAAGAGACTTTGGCCACTTTAATTCCTGGGTCTTATTAGCATGTTCTGAGAGTGAAGAGATGGCTGCTGGCCAATTGCAACCAGCACAACAAATGGAAAGATTATGCGTATGGCTCCCCAGCTGACTCTGAATTGCCTTCAGTAGATGTGTCGAGGCTTACAGAAATGGTCAAAAGCATCTTTTGGTCATACTGGCTCTTGATCAATGTGTCCTCTTAAGTTATATAGGTGCAGCCAAGCAGCAGTTGGGAATTTGGTCCCTTCAAGATGAACTTGTCAATCTTAAAGGGGCTGTGCAATATATGAGATGAACCATGCACAACAAAGGAATCTTAGGCAGGGTATTGCTCTTACCTTTAACCACTGAAAATAGGATATAATGTTTCATGGTAAAAACCTAATATTATGATTATTAAATATGAACATAGTTTATCAAATCTGCTGTTACAGCTTCCTTTATAAGGATGAACCTTCCCCTGTAGTAATTATCTGCTAATATAAGAAATGGGTATTTTTCTCTGCAGGTGTCTTACGGCTCTCATCCTAAATCTAGAATAGTATTTCAGCATTTCAGTGAGGGAGTACTGTACGGTCAAGTGGAATTTGCTACAAAATTTATTGAAGAAGCTTAGGAACTTCTTCTGATGTGTTCCTGTGAAATGAGGGAAGCTGGAATGCCGACATTCCAGATCCATTGAATAGTCTCCCTGTAAAGGATTCAGAACATTGGGATAAATGAGCCACAGGTTTCAACCCAACTCCTGGTGGATTTCTGCTGCCAATCTGGTTTTGTGCCGTCAAAAAGGCCTAGGTTAATAAATGGGAAAATACTTGTCTTTGCCGTGGTTGAACTTCTGAGTGTGCATATAAAACAGAAGTGGGAGTTTTACACCCATGGGAAGTGAGTTGTTAGAAATGGACAAACTTTTAGGACATTCGGAACTTGCTGAGGATAATTGGGGGAAAAGAGTGTTAACACGCATACAGAAAGCTACGTTCACCACCATCAATTAAAAAAATTATACTTTTGATGATTGTAAAGATGTAATGCAGCAGTTTGCAACCACAAGATTTAAAATTGGTAGTGGCTGTCGTTTTACGTCTTAACAATCATCAAAAAGATAATAGTTAATTGACGGCAGCGATCGTGACTGTAGCTCTCTGCATGCACGTTGATGCTGTCTTTCCCTGACTAGTGAGGAATGTAGAGCTAGCAATGTAAGTTCAGCTTAAAGTTGGTACTGATTTTCTGCAATATAATAGGAGAGGTGATGGCCTAGTGGTATTATCACTGGACTGTTAATCCAGAGACCCAGATAGCATTCTGGAGACCGAGGTTCAAATCCTGCCATGGCAGATGGTGGAATTTGAACTCCATAAATATCTGGAATTAAGAGTCTAATGATGACCAGTTGTTGATGATTGGGAAAAACCCATCTGGTTCACTAATGTCCTTTATGGAAGGAAACTGTCATCCTTCCTTGCTCTGGTCTCCATGTGACTCCAGGCCAGCCCCCTGAGCAGTTAGGGATGGGCAATAAATGCTACCTAGTCAGTGACACCCTCATCCCATGAATGAATTTAAAATAACAATATTATAAAGGATATTATTTTGCAGGGCTTCAACTCTCCTGATTAAGTAGGATTCTAATGATTCATGAAGTTAATTCATCCACAGTTGATTTTGCAGTTGGACCCTCTGAGTCAAAGCAGTGCCTGTAGTGATGGTAATCATCACTTTTGAAGCAGTAAGTTTGACAATTGATACATAAATATAGATGGTATATTTGATATGTTTAAATATATGCTGCTTTTCTCAAGTAATGTGCAATAACATTTTGAGTATCAAAATTAATTCAATTCAAAGGTTCCACTGAAGAAAACAATCTTTGAGGCTGCAGTGATCACAGGCTATGGGATGAGTAAAATCAGGTTTTACATTGCTGCAGAGTGATCTACAGTGCTATTAGTCACATGAATACTCCATGCGCAATGCTGCAAAATACAGCATCGTCAGCTCAGCCAGCTTGGTGAAGTACCATGGATGGAAATGTAGTTAAATTCAATACCTAGGATTAGTTTAAATATTAATTTTTATTTGACTGAACATGCTTAGACAATATATATAGAAATCCAACAGGAGGAAATTTGTTGACATGCTTGTTATAAATTTGACCACACCCCCCTCAATGCAGATTATTGAGGGTGTCACTGCATTATATGTAATGCTGGAGCTGTGATTGACTAACAGAAGCTGCAGGGCATCTGGCATTACGTATTAATGCAGATGAACATGTTTCTTTAGGTGGACTGCAGCATTGCTGAACTCACTTTTCCTTTGAAGTTCGATTTAAAAGGAATAGGTGGAGACAATAAAGTAGCAGATTGTGGCACTGGCCTAAGGAAACATTGTCTATATACATATCTGTTTTAGTATCAATTTAATATAGTTTTCTTTTGTAGGAGATATGCTTGAGGATGTGAATAAAACATCTGAAGTGTGTCACTGCAGTGCAGCATTTCTTTGAGCTGTTTCATTAGTAGACTTTAACAGGCAGGATTTTTGACATTCACTCTTTTAAATATACTACAACCTGATTCAAAAATGTAACCTTTTCTCTTAACAATATTCGTGGTGCTAGAATTCAAAACAATTAGTCATTTTAAGACAAAGTGACTGCATTGAATATTGTAACATTTGAATGTTCATACTGCATTTGAGTATGATTAGCTGTTTTCATTTTGTACCAGGATCTTTGATAGAGGTGTGGTCTGAGGGAATGATATGCTCACCCTGTTTAATGCCCCATTGGCACAGTGGCTCAGTGGTCAGCACTGCTGCCTCACAGTGCCAGGGACCTGGGTTTGATTCCACTCTTGGGTGACTGTCTGTGTGGAGTGTGCACATTCTCCCTGTGTCTGTGTGGGTTTCCTCCGGGTACTCTGGTTTCCTCCCACTGTCCCAAGATGTGCAGGTTGGGTGGATTGGCCATGCTAAATTGCCCCATAGTGTCCAGAAAAGTGCAGACTAGGTGGATTAGCCATGGGAAATGCAGAGTTAGGGGCAGAGGGTAGGGTAGGGGAGTGGGTATGGGTGGGATGCTCTTGGGTGGGTCGGTGTGGACTCAATTGCTGAATGACCTGCTTCCATACTGGAGGGATTTTATGATTGATGAACTATAGGACATGCATCCAGAGTATTCTGGAGATTGAGAACTTAATCAATCATGTTTTATTTCAGTCAGCGCAGGTTCCTTCATGCGCCATTGCTAAATCCTGTTCAATAAATGGCTGCTGGGGGTTACAAGAAAAAAAATTTTATATTGGCATTGTCTCACAGGTGTTGATGAGGAGATAGCAAGCAGCAATGATAATTCCTGCAGCGTCAAATTAGGCAGCAAATCAACCTGTGCTACTTTTCAACATGCCCCCAATGCTGGCACAAGAGGCTTTAAGGCAGAATAACTATGCTGGAAGGTTACACATCAATTATTTAAGAGAACTCCGAAATAGCTAGGGCAAAGGAAACTCGGGGAAGGTACTGGGAGCAAGTTAAAATTCCAATTAATAAAATTAACCAATCAAATAGTTAGTGGTAAGGAAGAGTAAAGTTTGGCCCAAGTATCTGTGATAATGAGAGTTCCACTTATCTCCCATAATAATTTCACAAAGTGGCAGGGACAGTATTGCTTCAGGCAAGAAGCCTTGTAGCTGAATGGAATGGCAACAAGTTCCTACTTCTCATTTTTTAGAAATGCCACTGACCAACTTTTTTAGTTCATGGAATTGTGGGACAAGGAAATATTCACTGAAGTGTAATGGTTATAGACCAAAGAATTTAAAAGCAATTAAAAATTAAGATGCATGGATTCATGACAATCTGTTTCCGAAATTCAGATCCATCACTCTTTTTGGATATTACAAGTGTCCTTGGAAGTATAAAATGGTATATGTGGCATATAGTGTGAATCATAATAGGCACAATGTTGGCAAGGGCATTTGTTCATGTGTCGTGGGTGCCCACTGTGGAAACGTGCACACTAGGCAAATAGTGACAACAATTAGTGTGCAACATTGGTTTGTCACCAGTATTGCCATTTTTGAACTGTCTGCTCCACCTGAGGTGCCATTTGTTAATCAGGTATGGCTGAGCACATGTTCGGTGACCGGAAGCAATCTCCCCATCATCCCTTCTGAAGGGATCAGCTGAAATAGCTTGAGTTTACAAGTCACAGATTACCCAAAAAAAAAGCTGGTTGGGAACTTAGTTCATTTTAATGTAGGTTATTAAGAATCAACATTTTATCTATGATGCATAAACTAAATAGATAGGAAATGCTTTAAACCCATGACAGATAAGAGCGGTTTATTGATCCTAAAGGACAAACACAGATGGCACACAGCAAGTGTTGATCTCTGTAGCTTGGAGCAGCAGCCTTCTGCTCAGTTGTCAGTGTTAGGAAGCTCCTCTTGCACTTTTCCTCCATATGAAGAAGACTGGACTGCCCCCTGCTTCTGAGAGCTCATTGCTTTACTTTCTCTGTGTGGTCAACTTGTCTACCTGATGCCAATTACTTGCTCAGACCTTTCTAACCAATGAATGCAAGCAGTTGGGATTCACTTCTGCCCTTCTCCATCATTTTAACTCAAGCATTTTACTTTATTTCATACTGGGATCCATTTGTTAGTTTTTACTAGACATTTGTATAGATAAATGATTGCTACATGCAACCCCATTGACTTAAGGATGTCAACATGCCTGAGTCAGGAGAAAGTTTGCTTTTCCACAGAGAGAAGAGAAACAGACTTCTACTGAATAGCCTCATACTATTGCCTACTAATTTTATAAGAATTCTATAATATTCTGATAATACTATTTCTTACATTGGTTAGTTGTGCTGATTGTAAGTAGAACTCAATGCCTTCTGAATTTTTTTACTTTCGCTGAAGTCTGACCGTTGTGAAGTAGGTGCTGAGGGAGTTGAAGGCACATGGCACACCTACCTTCATCGTTTGGGGTAGAGAGTATTAAAAATGGCGAGTCACATTGCGGTTGTATAGGACTTTAGTTAGGCCGTGTTTGGAATATTGCGTACCGTTCTAGTCATCACACAACCAGAGGATGTGGGGGCATTGGAGAAGGTACAGAAAAGATTTACCAGGATATTGCTTGGCTAGGAGAGTGTCAGTTACGAGGAGAGATTGGGACAAACTTGGCTTGTTTTCACTTGAATGTTGGAGGCTGAGGGGCCAACTGATTAGAATTAAGAGAGACCCCAGATAGTTGGACTCATTTTCCCAGGGTCAAAATGTCAATTATCAGGGGAAATGGGTTGAATGTAAAAGGGGAATGATTTAACAGAAATGGGAGAGGCAGGTTTTTACACAGAGGGTGGTAAGTGCCTGGAATGCGCTGCCAGAGGAGATGGTGGAGGCAGAAACAACAGCATTGTTTAAGAGACACCTTTACAGATACAAGAAGAGGTGGTGAATAGAGGGATTATGGACCATGTAGAAGCAAAAGGTTTTAGTTCAGAAAAATGTGTATCGGCGCAGACTTCGTGAGCCAAAGGGCCTGTTCTGGGGCTCTTGCTGAAATGATGTGTTTAAGTAGACATTTTTTATTTAGCCACAGTGCGACTTGGAGATTGAGTATAGGACACAGAGCAGGATCCAATACTAGAAGAAGGAAAGGACTGAAAGAGGGGAGAAGGGTATGGAGCAGGAGACCAGGTGCAAGAACACAGGAGTGCCTCAGCGAGGACTGTGTGAGATGGCAGGACGTGAGTCACTCAGATCTGCCATAGCAGTAGCTGCAATCAAAAAGCAACGCAAAGGCTGCATTTGTGTTTCTGTGAAAGTTAGGTGTGGCAGTGAAATTTGAAGAATCGAGTCCTTTCTAGACTGTATATTTGCCACATGTTGCATCTTTCCACCATTATTTAGGTATGTAACTGAGCTCCTTTTATTCAATGTATATAAAATACATTATTTACATAATTCCATTACCAGATAGAGGTAGATGGCATGAGCAAACTCATTCTGTAGGTTTGCAGGAATCCCAACTTGTAGAGTGCCATTCACAGCAGAAACATTGCTTTGCATGTGTTACGTGCAAACTCTGCCTTGTATCAAAAATGAAATGCCTTCCACTATCTCAGTGTGCACCTGGTATGTGACTGTAGCCAAGATACGTAATGACTCAATGGACAGGGTCAGTTTGAGGTTTTACAGCACAGAAAAAGGACATTTGGCCCATCATATCCACACTGGTCATCAAGCATCAATCTATTCTAATCCTATTTTCCAGCACTTGGCATTTCAAGTGTTCATCTAAATAGTTCTTTATTATATTGAGGGTTCCCACCTCTGACGCCCTTTCATGCAGTGAGTCCCAAATGTTCACGAACCTGGTTGAAAAGACTTTGAGGCAATAAACATTTTCCTCAAATTTCCTCTAAACCCGTGCCCATGGTTATTGACCCCTCAACTGAAGGGAATATTTCTCCCTATCTACCCTGTCTATGCCTCACAGAACTTTGTATACCTCAATCCGATCCCTCCTTTGCTGCTGTAAGGAAAACATCTATCTAATCTCTCTTCATAGCTGAATTGCTTCAGCCCAGGCAACATCGTGGGGAATCTCCTCTGTACCTTCTCTAGCGCAATTGCATCATTCCTATAGCATGACAACCAGAACAGCGCACAGTGCTGTGGCTGTGGTCTAAATAATATTATTAAGTACAGCTCTATCATAGCCTCCTTGCTGTTGTATTTGATGCTACGACTAACAAAGGCCAGCATCCCATATATCACCTTAACCACCATATCTACCTGTCCTGCTACCTTCAAGGATCTATGGACATGCACACAAACATCTCTGTGATCCTGTGTACTTCCTCCAGTCCCAACATTCAACTGTACTTCCTTGCCTTGTTGGTCCTCCCAAAATACATTACCTCTTACGTTTGAGGATTAAATTCCATTTGTCACTGTTCAACCCGTCTGACCAGCTGGTCTATATTGTCCTGTAGTCTAAGGCTTCCCTATTCACCACTTAATCAATTTTCATGTCATCTGTGAATGTACTCAAGATACCATCTACTTTCTTGGCTAGATCATTAATGCAAGCAACAAACAATAAGGCACCCAGCACTAAACCCTGTGCGACGCCAATAGACACAGGTTCCGGTCACAAACACACCCTTTCAAACATCGCCATCTTGCTTCTGTCACTGAACTAATTTTGGGACCAATTTGCCACGTTGCTCTGGATTTCATGGGCTCTTAGCTTCTTAACTAATCTGCCATGCAAGATCTTGTCAAAAGTCTGACTGAAATTCATGTAGACTACATCAATTGCATTTATACTTATCCACCCACCCAGTCACTTCCTAAAAAAATTCAATCAAGTTTATTAGGCATGATCTTCCCCCTTACAAAGTGATGTTGACTATTCTGATTAATCCTTGCCTCTCCAAGTGGAGATAATTCTGTCCCTTCAGAATTATTTCGATAGTTTCCCTACTACAGATGTTAAGTTCAGTGGCCTTTAGTTTCCTTGTTTATTTCTACCATTCTTCTGGAATAACAGAACCTCTAGTCATCTGTGGCCAGAGATGATGTGAAACTTAGTGTCAGAGCCCCTGTAATCTCCTCCCATACCTCTCTACATTAACCTGGGCTGTATCTCATTTGGACCTGGGAACTTATCTTTTTTCAAACTTGTTAAAACTCGTTCAAGTACATCATAGTTCCCCTCCCTGATTACTATACCCACATCATCCTTTGCTGCAGCGAATACAGATGCAGAGTCTGTCATTTAAAACCTCAGCTATGCCTTCCTGCTCCACACATGGATTGACGTATTGGTCCCTAACAAGCTCTATTCTTTCTCTAATTATTCTCTTGCCCCGAGTACATTCTCAAATTGCCTTTTAGTTTTCTTTAATGTTACCCACCAGTGTATTCTCATGTCCTCCCTTCTCTCTCAATTTCTTCTTTAAGCAACCCATGAGCTTTCTAAACTCCTCTAGGACATTCACTGTTTTAAACCTTTTGGATTTACCATCACTTTTTTTTTTTCCTTATTCTGTACATTCCTTGGCACCCTGGATTATCTGGATTTATTGGTCCCACCCTTCAATTTTACAGGAATATCTTAACCCTGCACGCCCACTTTCACCCCTTTAAATTTCTCCCACTGCTCTGCGGATTTTACAGCAAGTAGTTGCTCCCAGTGCACTTTGGCCAGATCCTGCCTTGTCTTATTGAAATAACCTTCCCCCAATTCAGGACCTTTGTGGTGCATCTTTGGCCTTATCCAAAATTACTTTAAATCTTATGGTCACTGCTTGGTATACTTAGCTTTTTGAAGGATTGCATCCACCTCCTCAGCACTTCACTTTGGCATTGACTGTGTGATGACCATCTTGTCCTACTTCTTCCTGAGCATTTTCTGGAAGACTTCCTAGCCTGCTTCAGCGTGGCCCTTCTCTTTTCATCTCCTCTACCAAGGCGTTCAGTGTGTTGTCTGAGTTCCTTGAAGCATGCTGTCTCCCAGGTCATGCCATTCTTAAACTGTTTTCCACTTCACAGTGCCTAATACAAGGACATCTACCATCTGTTCTAGCCACTATGCTCCTCCACTTAGGAGATGCAGGCTGGCTTGAAGTAATGCTAACTAGTGATTAAGTTGTGTTTGCCTCTCACGATTTAGACTACCTGCTGATGCCTGTAGCTGCAGAACAATACATTTAATGGTGACTGTTCATTACAATACTTGTCACAAAATCGGTGTTTTGCTGGCATCATGTTGCACTACCATTGGATAATTGCACATCATGAGGTCTAAACTCACTTTTTGGGCAGTATCCAATTTAGCCCCCTGCACAGAATCAATCCTATGATTATGTGAAAATATATGTCAAACGTTTTGGAAATATGTAATTAAAACAGGTATTTTTGGAAACTTGCAGGAGGCATATTGGCATATAAAGAAAAAAATGGATGAGTTATCATGAAAGTCTGCATGCAGTGTATTTCTGTTACATATCGATTTTATTTGTTTTGTATTTTACTGTCTCACATGCAATACCAGTTGGATAGATGAGACCCAGTAACTCCTAATGGCTTCCTTGTCAGTTTTAAAGTAACTTTGCAGGGGAAAAATACCTTTGTTTGAAAAGTAGTTTGTGCTGAAACAAATTATTCTGGGTTGTCATGAAGTTTTTCAATCAAGCCACTAGTTTTATACTAATTTTATTCTCCCGTTCAAGTATTCATATAATTTTGGATAACTTCAGCTGTACTGTTTGAAGGACGCGTATTTTGGGCAGACATTATTATAGTCAGACTGAAGTGATTTTTTTTTTTACAGAAACATTTCTTCCAGTCCAAAGTGGCTGTGTGGAGTTGTTAAACACCTGTCTCATGAATGGAGAATTCTATTTATCTGTATCAAAAATGATAAGCAGTTTTAAAACACCAAGGAATTAACTATTGGAAAAAAAGTTTAATATAATAACCAGCTTTAGGCCAGGAGTTTGATGGACTTACCTTGGTTTCCAGTGAAAGTTGCCTACTCTTGTAGTTCTGCACAAACTAATATTTACTGCTCACTGTTTGGAATTCCAGTTTACACTGCGTATTCCACGAGTGGAGTAAAACACATGCTAAATTGATGGTGTTTCTCGTTTACAGTCTGACAGCAATGCAAGCTTCCTCCGTGCTGCCAGAGCAGGGAATCTGGACAAAGTGCTTGAATACCTCAAAGGAGGGATAGATATCAACACATCAAATCAGGTATGTACAGTTATTAGCATTTTGGAATACTGTGATTCTTTATTGAAAATTCCTATGACTTGAGTAAAAATGTGTTAGAAATTTAATCAGAATTTTGCCAGGCTTTCATGGAAATACAATATTACATTTGCACAAAAGTGTGTTTCCACTGTTTCTAAAGTTCCGAGGAAATTTACAGGCATCATCCTCTTTATAATAGATAATTCACCATCCAGTCTTTCCCGTCCCCCCGTTTCATTGCCCCTGTTTCATTGTGTAGGATTATGCAGTCTGTGTTGAAGCAAGTGTGCTTACCGTTAGCCATGAAGTAAATAAGTTTTGCGAAGTATTCCAGGGATCTTTATTGTGAGAATGTCCACTCTGTTGCTATATAGTGTGCCGCAACTGATTTGCAGGGTTCTTGTTCCCAGTGTGTAAGTAGAATTGTATCAAAGCAGCCAAGCACAAGCCCTCACCCCCTAAACTGATCCCTAACCCTGGCCAGGAAACTAAATATAGTAAAATAAAATGTCACCTTTTTAACATCAAGCAAATTAATGATGCATCTATTCGGCAAAAGTAGAAGCTAAATGACTGTGGAAAAGTTTTTTTTAAAAACAAATTTAGGATCATTTAGAGTAAAAATATCTACTGATCATTTAACAGAATTGCATGATTCTAAATTTTTTTCAGTATAATTTCTATTTGTCAGAATGGATTAATTATACTACCATTAAAAACTCAGTTATGCCTGATGAACAAAGCACAACTTTTTAAAGGAGATTCCAGTGAAGCGGTAAGAGCCAGAGAGTTAAAGTCCTCACTGGAGTGAGGTGGATTATCGGTGGGGCCGAACAGTACAGACTGTATTGAGAGAAAGTGCAAGATTAAAATCAATTGTCTACTAATTTAGGATTTTTTTATATTTCTTGTTTACCTATGACATTATCCATAATTACCTTAAATCTTCGTTCAGCATTATTTGCACGTGCTCAGTATCTTGAAATTGCAATCAAAGTAGTAAGGATGAATGCTGACATTTTACTGTCAACTCCTCCTGCCCGTTGCACAATCGTTCATTAGCTGTGCATCTTTAGATGTTTCCATTGCAGTGTCACATTTAGTATGTTATATTCTAGTTCATCTAATCATTACATAACTTGTGAACCTTAATTGCTGTTAAATCATTTTGGAAATAATGCATCACTACTTCTATGGCAGAAACAACAGAACATGAATTAATTTTGTTGCATGCTACTTGTTTATGCTGGTTTAGACATTCTATGTTTTATTGTTGCAGTTAACTATTCATTTTGAGGTACAGCAGTAATAAAGAAGGTTTGAAACCTGTATTTGCTATCAGATTAGGCCACTGATGCACTATTACACAGATGCATAAGTTCAAAACATTTATTTTGAAAGTGCGTCTGAGCCAGTAACGAGTGCGGACAAGGCACAGATAAAAACAGATCTTAACTTCTGAGTCTAGCAATGTAAAACCATTTCAGTTTAAAAACATTCCCGTGTTTGCTGAAGTGGGAACAGGTTGTTTGCTAGTTGCAGTATTATGCATGAGTGTCAAGTATCTTGTGCGCTCCATTTGCGACTGAGCTGTCTTGTTTCTGTCTTGTGGACTCTGTCCCACATTCTCTGCTCTAAGCACAATCATCTCCAGTCTCAATCTTCAAAGGACTTGATCTGTAATTCAGAGGGTTAATAACAGATGACCCTAGAGATAATAGGCAATGTACTTTAATATGTCCAGCCTTGTCTATCAGCTGGTGAACTTAATAACTATTCCTAAATTTTACCATGGATGCTAAGAAATATGTTATAATTTATCATTATCATGTCTTGTGACAAAAATTCAAATTTGTAAAATTTGACCCTGTATACCAATCCAAAAGTGTAAACTAACTTCAAGAAATAATCAAGAATAGCAAAAAAGTGAAGACACCAAATTCACAACACCCCATTGGAAATTTGATGAGAAGTATTCAAATTTGGTCTGATGATTGTCAAGTAAAATTTGCACCTCCAGCATTGAACAGCTCCACCAACAACATCATTTTTCCAGATCCCTGGTAATGAAAATGCAAGTTGCCAGGGTAAAAACAAAATGCGAAAAGTTGATTTGCTGAGGAGTTCTCACCTCTGGTCACTTTTTCCAGAGAGAACCTGAAACCGGTGACAGCAACTAACACATAAGTGGTGTTATGCCAGTTGTTGTGACTCCAGCTCATGGTATTATGAGATAAATCAGATCCCTGGCAGAAACTTGACGTAATAGATCACATTTTGATTTGTTTTGGTTTTAATGTAATGTCTCTTGCGGAAACATAAACGTGCAATGTGGTAGATTTTGCTTTAGCAATGAAATCAAAGATTAGTAATAAAACAAGAGGGGGGAGAAAACAAAATAAACCAAACACACTCTCTTTGAATACCAATTCAAAAGTTTTAAATGCACAGCAAGAGTATAATCCCATTAGTCCCAAAATATTGCTATATAAATTGAAAAGAAACAAAACCGCTTTTGTATAAAACGCAAAATACACCCCTGCTCCACACCGAAACCACCGCTCTCATATTACTCACATCAGGCTCCTTGTATTTCACACCTTAGTAGGTTTAAGTTACTTGTGACTTCAACTTTTAGACTGCAACTGCAGATAGCTTCCTACTGAAATTATTATACACCTGAGCTTCAATATGCTCAGCTCTAAGTAACCTCTTCAAGATTTTATCCCAACATTTTTGGTCTGGAACTATCATTAATTTACCCAATATCTTTCCCTTCTCTGGAGCAGTGGCCTATACAGCCATCCTATTCCAAGTGCGACTAGCCAAGAAGAAAAGGGAAGCGTACATAAGGTCCAGGCAGCTAAGAACAGAACGGTCCTTGGAGGAATATCGGGAGAGTAGGACCAATCTTAAACGAGGAATCACGCGGGCTAAAAGGGGTCATGAAATAACTTTAGCGAACAGAATTAAGGAGAATCCCAAGGCCTTTTATTCATATATAAGAAGCAGGAGGGTAACTAGAGAAAGGGTTGGTCCACTAAAGGATAAGGAAGGAAGGTTTTGTGTCAAACCTGAGAAAATGGGTGAGATTCTCAATGATTACTTTGCATCAGTGTTCACTGAGGAGAGAGACATGATGAATGTTGAGATTAGAGATAGAAGTTTGTTTACTCTGGATCACGTTGACATAAGGAGGGAAGATGTGTTGGGTAGGCTAAAGGATATTAAGGTGGACAAATCCCCAGGACCGGATGGGATCTGTCCCAGGATGCTGAGGGAGGCGAGAGAGGAAATAGCTGCGGCCCTGACAGATATCTTTGTAGCATCCTTAAACACAGGTGAAGTGCCGGAGGACTGGAGAGTTGCTAATGTTGTCCCCCTGTACAAGAAGGGTAGTAGGGATATTCCAGGTAACTACAGACCAGTAAGCCTGACGTCAGTGGTGGGAAAGTTGCTGGAGAAGGTACTGAGGGATAGCATCTATTTATATTTGGAAAAGAATGGGCTTATCAGTGATAGGCAACATGGTTTTGTGCAGGGGAGATCATGCCTTACTAACTTAATAGAGTTCTTTGAGGAAGTGACCAAGTTGATAAATGAAGGAAGGGCTGTAGATGTCATCTACGTGGACTTTAGTAAGGCGTTTGATAAGGTTCCCCATCGTAAACTAATGGAGAAAGTGAAGTCACATGGTGTGCAGGGTGTTCTAGCGAGGTGGATAAAGAACTGGTTGAGCAACAGGAGACAGAGAGTAGTAGTTGAAGGGAGTTTCTCGAAATGGAGAAAGGTGACCAGTGGTGTTCCACAGGAATCAGTGCTGGGGCCACTGTTGTTTGTGATATACGTAAATGATCTGGAAGAGGGCATAAGTGGTCTGATCAGTAAGTTTGCAGATGACACGAAGATTGGGGGAGTAGCAGAAAGCATAGGGGATTGTCAAAGAATACAGGAGAATATAGATAGACTGGAGAGTTGGGCGGAGAAGTGGCAGATGGAGTTCAATCCGGGCAAGTGTGAGGTGATGCTGGAGTTCAATCCGGGCAAGTGTGAGGTGATGCATTTTGGGAGGTCTAATTCTAGAGCGAACTATACTGTAAACGGAAGAGCCTTGGGAAAAGTTGATGAGCAGAGAGATCTGGGAGTTCAGGTCCATTGTACCCTGAAGGTGGCTGCACAGGTGGATAGAGTGGTCAAGAAGGCATATGGTATGCTTGCCTTCATCGGACGGGGTATTGAGTATAAGAGCTGGCAGGTCATGTTAAAATTGTACAAGACTTTGGTTCAGCCGCATTTAGAATACTGCGTACAGTTCTGGTCGCCACATTACCAAAAGGATGTGGAAGCTTTGGAGAGGGTACAGAGAAGGTTTACAAGGATGTTGCCTGGTGTGGAAGGTGCTAGCTATGAAGAGAGGTTGAGTAGGTTAGGATTGTTTTCATTAGAAAAAAGGAGATTGAGGGGGGACCTGATTGAGGTCTTCAAAATCATGAAGGGTATAGACAGGGTTGATAGAGATAAGCTTTTTCCCAGGGTGAGGGATTCAATAACGAGGGGTCACGCGTTCAAGGTGAGAGGAGAAAAGTTTAAGGGGGATACACGCGGAAAGTACTTTACACAGAGGGCGGTAGGTGCCTGGAACGCGTTGCCAGCAGAGGTAGTAGAGGCAGGCACGGTAGATTCATTTAAGGTGCGTCTGGACAGATGCATGAGTAGGTGGGGAGCAGAGGGATACAGATCCTTAGGAATTGGGTGATAGGTTTAGACAGTGGATTTGGATCGGCACAGGCTTGGAGGGCCGAAGGGCCTGTTCCTGGGCTGTAAGTTTTCTTTGTTCTTTGTTCTTTGATCTTCGATCTTCACTAGACTTCCCAAAACTCAAAGTGAAACTGAACCCAAAAGTTTTTATCCCCAAGTGATGGTGTTTCCCTAATGCTTAAAAAAGAAACAAGTTCCAGAAGTCACTAATAAACCTTGCTGCCCGATTATTTACCTAACTGGGATGAAAAACTATCTAAGATAAACAAATAAATCATCACTGGTGCACAAAAATCCATTTATTTTAATACCAGATGTCAACAATCTATTTTTAAAAAAATCATCACAAAAATATTTGCAAGTTAACCATTAAAACTTCTGATATATAGAAACCTTAGAGATTACTAACTCAAAAACCAGAAACCCAAACTTAGAATATACCCATAGTCAACATCACACAATTATGGTAGTTAAGGGATTAATTTTCAGCAATCTCCCCCATGTTGGGGAATGTTTTCAGTATCATACAGACCTGCATTGTCAGCAACTCGGGGGAGATGATGGGCTAGTGGAACTGTCACTGGACTGTTAATCCAGAGACCCAGTAATGTTCTGGGGACCTAGGTTCAAATCCCGCCATGGCAAATGGCAGAATGTAGATGTGATAAAAATCTGGAATTAAGAGTCTAATGATGACCGTTTGTCCATTGTCGATTGTTGGGAAAAACCCATCTGCTTCATGAATGTCCTTTTGGGAAGGAAACTGCCATCCATACCTGGTATGGCCCACAAGTGACACCTGACCCACAGCAACGTGGTTAGTTCTTAACTGCCCTGTGGGCAGTAAATGCTGGGCCTCATCCAATGAATGTATTTAAAAAATCCCAAAGTACAGGGCAGTGGCAGCACAGAGAAAGGTTGGAGCTGCATCAGATTGTAAGGCATTTTAATGCCACTGGCAAAATATCGTAAAGCTGATGAATTCCTATAATAGAGGCTTGCCATAACTTGAGGACTTGATGCAGAGTAGCCACTCAGACTGATAGGGTGCCAGCCACTTTCCTGATAATGATGGCACCTCCCATGTGTACCCTGTACTCCTACATCTCCTTCATGTTTACACAATGGAGGTTTGCCAGTCACCGAGCAATGGGCCTTGCTGTTGGCACTACTGTGTGCTTATGGAGCCCACTTGTGTCTTTAATTGGATGGAAGTTCCACAGACAGCTTCTTCATTGACCAGTTCTCACAAGACTCAACCCTGAACTTCCACTACTGCTGTGAATGGACTCAGCACCCAAAGCTAGCCATGATAACCTGAAAGTTTTCAAATTTTGGAAGATTTGTTCCAAAATGTTGAGCTACTTCTTTGATATTCACGAATACTACATCCATAAGTTCCCTACCATAAACATCCTCGAAGTGGATTTGTGGCTTAGGCAGGGTGTGCTCTCTAATCACTAGAAACTGAACTGTACAACCACATAAATGCTGTAAATATAAGAATAGGTCAGATACTGGATATTCTGTGTTGAATGTCTCACCTTTTATCCTGTCCAGCAACAAGTCACAAATCAGAAGGAACACTGTCCACATTTTTATTATTTCAACTGTGCCCATTCAGTCAGGAGACTTGAAACTATTCAGAATAAACTAAATGACTGGTCTCCATCCACCATCTTTGAGATGACATTGAGCAATGAATTCAGTGACACATTGTGGCTGCTGTGCGTACAATCTACAGGATTTTCCTGCAGCATTTTGCAAAGGTTGCTCCATCAGAATCCCAGATCGATGTCCTCTGCCACTAGAATGACTGGGATAGCAGGTGTAACGATAGTAACTCTGTGGATCTCATTTTCCTGACTTGGACATACATTAGTGAGTGTATTTGAACGTATTCGAACGTGTTCAAGAGGCAACTCGATATAGCACTTGGGGTTAATGGGATCAAAGGTTATTGGGAGCAAGCAGCATTAGGTTATTGAGTTGGACGATCAGCCGTGATTGTGAAGAATGGTGGAGCAGGCTCGAATGGCCGCCTTCTGCTCCTATCTTCTGTGATTCTGTGTTTGCTTGCTTTTTTGGTATACCTAGATATCATTTTTTTTCAAATTGGCTGTACCTTGCTGCTGCAATTAGATTGGATTGTTTCTAGTTGCATGTGTGGCTAGAGTTTTTTGTATGCAGAAAGAGGGGTTTACATTTTATATCAGCTGCTCTGATTTTACTTACGAACTGGTTTAGCAGATTTTAAATGGATCAACTGCCAGTCATGCAATCATTAAAGATTCCCAGTTCCAATTTCATTGCTTGTAGTATGTTTTAAGAGCAAACTCCCTTTTCAAAACCGTATACAAAGAATTTTGAAAAATTAAATGAAAAGGTAGTGCAGGTTGTATCTTGAAATCCAGAGATTCACGTGATTGTGTAGTTAGCTCCAATCAAGTTATTTGGATTGCTATATTTTCCAAATCATGTGTGTGTCTAGACAGAAGTACTGAAGTTTATTGTTTCCTTACATGTATTAACATATTGTGCATAGTGTTTTACAGAGTTCAGCTTTCCAATTTGTCTATGGCTAAGAGGTTGAAGTAAAGCTCCAAATTAAACAGACTACATTTCAAAAGAGCTGTGTGAATAGAGTTGATGGAAATGTTTGTTGATTTACTTTTTTTAGGATGTAGATGAACCAGACAAGCTGTATACTTTCATAAATGATAATATGCAAAAGGATTCAGTGTGTACACCATTCATCACATTATTTCATCTGAATACAAGTAATCATATGTATATATATTTTTCTATTGAAATGTAGTTCTACAATGGTATGTGTATTTTACTGTTACAGAATGGCCTCAATGCATTACATCTGGCAGCAAAAGAAGGACATGTGGATCTTGTGCAGGAATTATTGGAGAGAGGTGCAGTTGTTGATTCATCGACAAAGGTAATATCTGACTTCAAATCCACTAAACAAAATGCTTCCTTAAATTGTGCCATTATATTTGAAGAGTACTACTACATAGGAATTCCACACTCTTGTAGTCAGAATAAAATGGAGATCCTGAGGTCAACCAGCACAGGAAACAGCATCCATATTTGTTATCTATGTCACTTTGGCTCTGTCCTGTGAGGTTGTGTTTCCTGCTTTTGAAGCTTTGTGCATCATTTTGTTAATATCACAACTTAGCTTCTGAAGGCAGAGTTTCTGCTTGAAGCTAATTATTAGTGTAAACAGAGCATTGGAAAGGATTAATCGATCAAAATGTTGGAGAAACAAAATGAAAGAATAAGTCTAATGCAAATTAAAGGGCGGAAGGAATGATTAAAAGAAGTTAATAACTAGTTATCAGATGTTACTACGCTTGGACTGAAGTGATGAAAAAAGGAAAGACTGTGGAGAAATGATGTAATTTTGCATTCCTGACAAGGGTAAAAGTACGTTTAATAAGTCTTGATTTCAACTCAGAGGGCTTCTCAGAGAAGAAGCATTTGGATCAGTTTTTTAGAGTTTAGGGGAAATCAGGGGAAGAGTTTAAAAGACTGACTAGAAATGTAGTAATAAGATATGAATGTTAGTGGTGAAAGTTGGATTGTCTGACAGATGAGAAGTTTTCCCTTGTATTCTTTCCAAGACCATGAGAGAAGAATGGTAAATTTGTTCATGATATTGGAGAACTATTCAAATTTGGGTCAGGTTTTGTACAGAAGTAAAAGGTGATGAGGGGATGGCAGTACTGAGGAAAAGAATATTCAACGAAGAACAGTGAGTAAGCATGGTCTGAGGAAAGGTGAGAAGTTGAAGTTGTTACGAATGTATCAATCATTTGATACATTGATTGGGAGTAGTTCATTCAGCCCTCCTAGTTTGATCCGACTGTAACCTTAAATCTGCATACTTGCCTATTTCTGATAACCTTTCAACTCCTTGCTTCACAAAAATCTATTTTCCTATCCTTTCAAAAAAAAAATCAAGGGCTCTGCTTCCACTTCCTTTTCAGAAGAATCCTTTGAAGAGAATTCCAAAGACTGACTGCCCTTTCAGAGAATAAAATTTGCCTCATCTCTGTTTTAAATAAACAACTCCATATTTTTAAACAATGACCTCTAATTCTAGATTCTCTGATAAGAAGAAAAATCCTTTGCATATCTACCCTGTCAAGACCCTCTCAGGTCCTTGTGTTTTCATCTAGACACTACTTATTCTTCTAAACTCCAGCCGACATAAGCCTAGCCTGTTCAACCCTCCCTCATGAGATAACATGCCATTCCAAGTATTGGTCTAGTAAACCTTCTCTGAATAGCCTCCAACGCATGTATATCCTTCCTTAAATAAGCTGAATAACACTGAGCAAAGTATTCTAGTTGTTGGCATGATGTAACCCTCAATTGGGCATTAGTTGCAATCCATGGGCCATCCTTTCGGGATTTAATTGATTTGGAGGATGGAAGATGGTGGAATCGCCATTTGCCACCCTTTCCCCGATTAAATATGTTGCTGCAAAATTCAGGACAAGGGATTGCACAAAATTCCACCCATAGGGTGAATGGTGGAACCTAGATCTTCCAGATGTCGAAGGGCTGTGGGATTTTTTTGGTCCAAAAAGTATGAGATAAGAATGTAGATACAATGGGTTAATAAGACAGTGAGGTAAGGTGTACAGTGTATACCTTCTTTCAAAAAGAAAAATTGTATTTGTTTTTGGGATATGCTGCAAATCACATTTTATTTCCAGTCCCTGCTTATTATTAGAAGTTATTTCCTTTGGAAAGTCTTACAAAGTAGCTCTGATGTGAGTCTTCGGTGTTGCATTCCTGGATTTTCACTCAGTGATGCAGAAGGAATAATGACATGTATCCATGTGTGTCATGGTTGAGTGGATGAGTGGGAAGATATTCTGCTGGGTTGGTGGAGGTGATGCTGTAGTTGGGACAGGTCAAAGAGATGTTTGTGGTGTTTGCTCAATTGCAGCATAAGATTCCCAAGTAATTTCAGGACTCTAGGTACTCTGCAAGGTCCTATTATGCATCTCCTGACTTAGGTCCACATTTTGACAATTCAGGTATCACAAGAATTTGACCAATGGTAATGTGAAATCACTTTAAATTGTGTTGGATAATTAGGAAGCTGAGAAGATTCATGGGCACTAGCACTGGTGCTGGGTAGGAGTGAGCTGTTCCATTGGAATGGGCTCCATTCAGACGAGGCTGAGACCACAGCACTGGTGAGCCACGTAGCTCCATTGGGAAATGGGCTTTTAAACGAGTGGAGGGATGAGGTGGCATTGGGATGATTCAGCAATGGATAAATTCAAAAGCATTTGAGAAATTTTGAGGTTGTGGTTTTGGTTAAAAATCGTAGAATAGATCAGATAAGTTTTCAGTTTCAGTTTTGAGATTCTGCCGTCCCCCCTGTCCATTAGACCATAAGACACAGGAGCAGAAATTAGGCCATTCGGCCTATCGAGTCTGCTCTGCCATTCAATCATGGTTAATAAGTTCCTCAACCCCATTCTCCCACTTTCTCTCCGTAAGCCTTGATCCCCTTGATAATTCAGAACCTATTTATCTCAGTCTTAAATGTACTCAATGACCTGGCCTCCACAGCCTTCTGTGGCAATGAATTCCATCGATTCACCACTCGCTGGCTGAAGAAGTTTCTCCTTATCTCCATTCTAATAGTTCTTTCCTTTACTCTAAGGCTGTGTCCTTGGGTCCTAGACTCTCCTACAAATGAAAACATCTTGCCAACATCCACTCTGTCCAGGCTATTCAGTATTCTGCAAGTTTCAATTAGACCCCCACTCATCCTTCTAAACTCCAATGAGTATAGTCCCAGAGTCCTCAGATGTTCCTCATATGTTAAGCTTTTCGTTCCTGGTACCATTCTCGTGAATCTCCTCTGAACCTGCTCCAGGGCCAGTACATCCTTCCTGAAATTTGGGGCCCAGAACTGCGCACAATACTCCAAATGTGGCCTGACCAGAGCCTTATAAAGCCTCAGTAGTACATCCCTGCTTTTATATTCAAGTCCTCTCAACATAAATGCCAACATTGCATTTGCCTTCCTGACTACTGACTCAACCTGCAAGTTTACCTTGGGAGAATCCTGGACTAGAACTCCCAAGTCTGTTTGCACTTCAGACTTCTGAATTTTCTCCCCATTTCTGTCCTAGCCGCTCCTAACCATTTTCCTCTGAAAACTTTTTTTTTGCATATACCATTATAACTTCCCTTTAATACCTTGAAAACTTGATGAAATCTCTTTTGCTTATTGAATTCCACAGAATAAAGCTATTGTTCATGTAATCTCTCTTCCAAGTTTAAGCCTAGAAGACCTTGACTTTCTACCTGTCCATCTAAGTCACCGTAAACATAATGGGTACTTGGAGCTCCAACACACATCTTTTGCTGCACGTTTCAAGTCAGATTCTGCTAATTATAGGACGTAGCCATTACCTTTACTCATTGTCTCCTGACGCTAAGCCAATTACCTAACCAGGCCAATAGTTAGCCTTAAATTCCAGCTTTAACATGCAAGAACAGTCTCTAACAGACTTAATCAAATGTCTTCTGGAAGTTCATATAAATTAGATGCTTGTACCTTACTCTGGCCACTGCTTTAGTCACGTCTTCAAAAAAAAATCCATTTACAAATTTATGCTGGCTGTCTCTGCTCAGATGAAAATTCTTAAGTGATCTGACAGAATTGATCGTGGAAGAATGTTGCTTCTGGCTAGGTGAGTCTAGAACCAGGAGTCACAATTCTCTGAATAAGAGGCTGACTGTTTCGGGCTGAGATGAGGAAACATTTATTCACTAAAGAGGTAATAGTTGTTTTGTAAGTTACTACTTCCGGGCTGTGGGTGCTCAGTAATTGATTATATTCAAAACTAAGATCAAAAGATTTTTGTATCCTCAGGGAATTGAGGAATATGGAAATCATAGGAAAAATTTCACTGATGTGAAAGATCAGCCATAATCTTGTTGAATCACAGATGTGCTCAGAAGGTGGAAAGATTGAGTCATGCTCACGTTTGTTATGGTTGCGCAATAAACAACATTAACATATTCAACAGCTGCATGCTATTATTTTCAAAAGTGGGCCAGTATCCAAGATTTAGCCATCTAAATGTTTTCTACTCAAAGAATCTCAGTTCTTTACTGATGAATTTTACTGAACCTGAATGTTAACAAGACCTTTCTTAAAAATATTCTCTGTCTTCAGGAAATGCATTCTTTTCCTTGGGTTTCTGTCTTTGCCTCTCTGTCCTGAAGGTGGAGGCTTGTCGTAGGCCTTCTGACATTCTTTCTAACTATCTTGTCTCTCTTTCTAGAAAGGAAACTCAGCCCTTCACATTGCGTCTTTGGCTGGACAAACCGAGGTGGTAAGAATTCTAGTGAAGCAGGGAGCCAATATCAACTCACAGTCCCAGGCAAGTAACTGCAACATGTCACAATCGACAATACTGTACATTTGGCCTAAAACTGGCAACAACACGAGTTGCCTTCTATCAAGCAGTGTCATACTTTCTGATATTAGCTCTGCTCCTGGTATCACTTTGCCATTCATCAATATGTGAATTTATGAACCAGTTTTGAACCTTGTGAGTTTTTATTTCGACCAACTTGTCTTTAAAGCATTAAGCAAATGTATTATAACAGTAATTCAACATTCAAAGTCTTTGAAAAATTGCTAGAGAGAACGATTTTCACATATCCATGGGGAATGTTCAGTGCTTTTGTGTCTTTCCTATCATTCTGATAATTGAGCCTGCAAATTGGAGGATTGCAGCCAATGTGGGAGTGGGGAGTTCAGTGGAGACTGACTCTTAGCCCACGGCACTGAGAAAACTCACCAATCAGCATGCTAAGAGCTGACTTACAAACTGATTGTCCGATTACAAGCCTTCAGAATGGAGTCTCCCCCTTTCAGAAGCTGCCAGCCCAGCAGAAGAGGTTAAGTGGCTTTCTTTTGCTTCTCAGTAGGAGGTTGTGTGGAAATGGAGGTCAGGGGAGGTGGTGGCAATGGCAGGGATGTGGTTTTAAGAGACTATTGCCATTCCTCCCATTTGGGCCTTCGTTTGCTCCCAGGATGTGGAAGACTGATTCCCTGGCGTCCCCACCTGCAATAAACAGGCAGACAGGTTGCCCTGATTTTCCAGTCAGGAAACCAGCCACTTTTCTTCCCTGCCAGAGAGGTTGGTAATTGGGCTGGTGGTGAGTTGAGACAATTAAATGGTGAGTTGATTGACCAAAATAGAGCATTAAATGCTGGCAAGTTGAGAAAATCCCCAGTGGGTCCCTCTAGTCCAGCACTTAATTATTGAGAGGTGGGGTGGTGAGAAGGGACAAGCATCTGTCTCCAAAACTAACTTATCCAATTACTTCCTGATCTTACCACCGCTCTTGACAACAACAGGGTGGAAACATTTCCACTCAATATCTTTACAACTTGTTTATAAAGGCTCTGAGTTTGGAGTATGATTTGCAATTTACAAATTATAGCCCTTATCGCACACTGTTGTCCATATAATATGCACTTGAGAGGGCATCTTAACCTGTAGCAAAAACAAAATAATAGTACGATACTATCTTGTCACATAACCTTGAGTATCCTTTAGGTATGTAATGTATATTCTCTCCAAGTTATTTGTGTTTCCGACGCTTATTGTTTCACATTAAATGTTATTGCAATCCAGCTCCATGAGGCTATGCATGTATATGTATTGTTTGCAAATACATAATTTTCTCAAGCATCAGCAATTGTTAGTTAAGAAAATTAGCAGAATCTATCTTGCATTTAATAACCCCTCAGCACTTAGTAGCAGCTGCAGAGCAGAGTGTAATGTGATTCCCCAGGGGAGAATTTAACTTTCACTATCATGCAGACAGCTGGTACAGGGATTAACCCCACTCCTCCCCTATAGACTGTGCCTTATATTCCTTCCCAGTGTGAGAAAAGTACCACAATAATCATGGGTTGTTGAATCTTAATGTTAATTGGACAAATTAATTTGACAAAGATAGATTTGAAGAAAAGTTTACAGATTGTGTTTGCCACTGTAACATCGAGCAATATATTATGGTATAAATTGGGAAATGGCCAAAAGTGACCACCATATTGGTAGCGACACTGTAGCCTCTGCTCGATATCGTAATCATGAGCCCTGAACCTTGTCCAGGTCTTGGGCTTATTTAGTATTACCAACAAACTATTTGGATGCTCTTTAGCATCTTGCTGGATTGCTGCAGTGGCAAATTAGCTGCCTTTTCCATGGAGCCACATGGAATGGAGGGGTGAAGATGAGATTAGGCTGGCATCTAGTAGAGTTTTGTGAGTCCAGGAGGAAAATTAATGCTGCATATGGTCTCAGTTAAATAGTGGTTTTTTTCCTTGAAGAAACAAAATCTTACTTTTCCTGAAAGGCTTCCAATGATCCCTTTTAAGCCACCAAGCACTGACCACAGAAGCAGATCCCAGATGGCTAACATGGCAGCCGAATGCTGACATAGGTTGGTTAAGAGAGCTGCTTTGGTTGTCTACTATGTTATCGCAGTTCAGTTTGCGGCTGTTGGGCTTTCTAGCTCTCACCACTCTCACCCCCTCAGCTTCCACCGATCGCTTCCGCAGAATTTCATACCCTTTAGTTTACCTCCATGCCAACACATGCCCCACACCCACCCAAGTCTATGACTCCTTAAACCCACATGTCATCTCCGTAATCATTCACCCAGTATTCATCATGGGCAGACCTCAAGAGCCACGTATAAATGAAAAGAAAACTAATAACAATCTAATACAGCTCCCACTCATTCACACTCAGTACTAAAATAACACTCCATTTGTGAAATCCATTCAAAGCCTTTAAATCTCTTCAGATGTTTAATCTCTGACAGAAATCAACAAATTTGTATTCAGACCTTACATCAAAGGCAGCAAATGTTGTAATAGCTTCTTCAGGCTGTCAATCACACTGGAAATTCAGAAACACCTGCTGAGACAATTGTAGCTCTTGAAACTCTGCTAAGTATTCATCATGGCATAATATCCCTTGGAGTAATGTGACCAAAGAATTCTATTAAAACAGCAGGACAAGATGGCATTTTTTTTCTTCCTAATCTCCATCAGATGGCCTGTCAATCAAACAATTCAGGAGATTTTTAACTCCTGACAGTTTAAGCCTATTTTATTTTTAAAGGGTGAGAGGGTTTGGTGGGAATTTAAAAAAATTGACAGATCTTATCCACCCTTCAAGAACGTTTTATATCTACTCCATAAATTTGTAACCCCAATGTGGATTAATGCCCTTGCAATAGGTGCTGAATGTTTGTTTGAAACTCGGCATTAGTTCAAATGGCCCAGCTGAGTTTGGATTTTCTTCCCTGTGAGATTCACAGCCTACCCCTTCTCATTGTGAGTAAACCACTTAATCTGTCAGAGGAAGTGGGGTCAGATATTCGGTTTCACCAGCTCACCATTTGTATAGCTCCACATGCTTTTCCAAGTTTGCAAAAAGTTTAGCCTTTTATGTCCAATTCTAACTATCACACTTTTTAAGGAGATTGTCAAGTACTTGGAAAACGTGCAAAGGAAATTTGCCAGAATCGTATCAGAGATAACGAAATTCAGTTGTGCAGAGAAACTAGAAATTTTTGTGGTAGAGTGAAAAGGCTTTTATCTTTGGGTCTGTCTGTATTAAACCTGACAAGATGCATTTACGTAGCATCTTTAACGTCATAAATCAACCGAAAGTGCTTCTTAGGAGTGATATTGAACAAAATTTGACTGAAGCCATGTAAGGTGATGCTATTATTAGTAACAGTACTGGAGTTGAAGAGGTAGACTTTGAAGATCAGCTTATGGAAGATAGAGAAGAAAAGAGGCAGAGAGGTTTAGAGAACACATTCCAGAGCATGTGAACTAGATGTCTAAAGATAGAGCTGTTGGTTCTGTTGCAAAGGTAATTAGGAAATCCCTGTGATTAATGCTAACAAAGAGCCTGGATCATGGAAATGCATTTGTTCCATAACAATATTGCTTCAATAACCTCTTAAAAATGCACTTGAGCTATTTTTCACTTTCTATGCCAAATGCTAATAAATAGTACTCGATTAAAATTTGAATTGGTAGCCTTGTCACCCTAATAGCTTGAAAGAACAGGAAAGTGCCATTTTAAGAGATCTACCACTGGAAGTGCTAATTCCATTTTAATATGCAAAACATGATCTGAGAATCATGATGACCTTTTCAGTTTGGAACAATATGTGTTATGCATACTTGGGCTAATTTCTTAGGCGTTGGTACCAGAGAAGTCTCACAAGTATAAGTTTTAGATTTTGTTTGTTTGGAGTCATTTACATAATTGTGAGCAAGGGGAGCCTCTTACAGAGTAGCTTTTAGCGGGTGAATTACAGACCAATACCAACCTGATCCTCAAACAAGTACATGAAAGTGAAAATTGGTCACATTGTTTTTAGTTATTTAAAACAATAGATCTATTTTTTTAAGCTCTTCACTATCTTCAAATGTGATTGTGAAGAGCAGGCGAATTTAATTGGTTAACATCTCCAATAATTTAGTACCATTTAACTGGCTGGAGTATAAGTGGGTTCTTAAAGTAATTAATGATTTCAGTGCAGTCTCCGATTCAATGATAGTTGTGTTGTTAATTTGAATTTATTAATTGTAATGCACCTTTTTTTTGATTAGGGTTAAAAGGAGCAATGATTTTTCTTGAGCAAAAACAAAAATTCCATGGGACTGATCTACAGATTTGCAGGAGGGTGACAATCTGATTTTGAGTGAACATTTTCAAACATAATGTTGTCATATAAAGTTACGTTTTGAAGAGTTTCACAAAACGTGATCACATTTCTTTTACTACCCAGTATGCTCTGGGAAGTTTTTGCCTTGCATTCAGTGGTTTTCAAACTTCAGTGAAACACACCTGATGAAGAGCTGACCTATTTATGAGTTCTGTAGGCAAGAAGTGGTACATGTGTATGAGTGACCAGCCTGCAGTTAGCTGTTTTTCCCTAAATTCAGTAACTCAGTAATTTCTGTAAATTGACTCATGGAGAAGGAATTAGAATTTTGTGTAGTATAAGGAAAGTCACACTAAGTTCAAGACCACGTTTAGAAGCAATGTTATGAAAATTCCCATACAAATGCTCAGATTAGAATTTTTTTCAAAATTTCTAGTGAGCTATCTTAGCAGAGCTGGATGACAATTTATTTTAAACGATCATACAGCAAATTTTCTGAGCAAATGAAATGTTTAATAATTGTACTATGATGTCTCATGGTATAAATTGTGTGCTTTTTTTTGGTAACTCTTATCTTTACCACAATGTTGAAGGAAATCAATGGTCTTCGCTTTCTGCTTTTACATATATGATCCATTGTAGATTTTCAATCTAGAAATAGCCACTGGTACTAATTATTCACTGCTATAAGTGAAAGCATCCAATGGTTATGGTGTTGTGCAGGCCAGGGTGACTTTCGTTCTATATGTGATATTTCTTCTTGAATTGAGCATCTGATTCTATATCCTCTCATCACTAAGCCTACTTTCATCTCCATAATATCATTCATCTGAAGCTTGCCTCGACCAATTTGATGTTGAAACCTTCATCCAAGTTATTCTTAGTTCCAAGTTCAAGTACTCAAGTCTTTACTAGTTGGCCTCCTAGCGTATCTCCTCCAATAACTTCCACTCATCCAAAGCTTCTGTCCTGACGCATACAATCCTTTTCAACTGTCACACCACAGCTTATTGACCTAGATTGGATTCTGTCCCAGCAAAATCTCTATTTGAATATTATCATTCTTGCTTTCAAATCTTTCCACTTCACCCCTCTCTACTTCAATGACCTCTTCCAGTCCTAAGACACTGTGCTACTTCAATTCTGGCCTCTTGTGTGTTCCTGATTTCCTTTGACTGTGCCTTCAGCAGTCTATGTCCTAAGTTGTAGAATTTCGTTCCTAAGGCTCTCCACCTTTTAAAATGCTCCTTTCAATTTACACCTATAACCAAATTCACACAACTTAATATCTTGTTTTAAGATTGCCAGGGGGAAACCATAAACCAAAATAACCAAATTCACGAGATAACCCAAAATGAAAAAAAGTTACAGTTTGCCACTTCTGGGAGCTTTTGACCTTAAGTCACAATGATATATAAAATAATAAGTCTGACTTTAAATGGTCTGTACAACAGTGTTACAGTTTATGCAACCACAAGCATTTACATCACTGTCTTCCTCGGTATGGCATTATGTAGATATATAGTTCCAGAATATGCTTTATTCATAAAGGGTAGGTTAGGACTGTTATCTGATAACATGTTCACATTTGAGTTAGGTGGGTGTGATTATTAGCAAGACAGACTTCTATAAGTCCTCTATCCCCACAACATTTTGAATGATATGGCTTTCCAGAGTTTCTTATCAATCTGCCCAACCAATAACACCCCAGTCCACGGTTTACCCATTCTGAGAAAACACCCAACTAATTAGTGTCTCTGAGCTATTTACAAAGCTTTCCAGATTTAGATCATTTTCATCAGCTTACAGATTTACTTCAAAAGCTCCTGCCTCCTTTCCTGCCAAACAGAAAAAAAAATCCTAAGCATTATTCCTTACTTCTCAAAAGAATTTTGTGTGTTCCTTATTCTATAATGGTCTGCTTTCTCTTTGTGTTTGCATCTGGTTCACCAAGGTCCTTCAGGGAAGGAACTCTGCCATCCTCATTATCTGGCCTCCATGTGACTTCAGACCCACAGCAATTTGGTTGCCTCTCAGTTGCCCTCTGAAATGGCCTAGCTAGCCACTCAGTTGTATCAATCACTATGAAGTCTCCTCTGTTGTAGCTCTCTTCTGTGTTTGGCCGTATGGCTTCTTTCTTCACATCCATCCTGTTGGCAATGCTTTCAGGTCAAGAGTCAACAGACCACATGGACTAATATTTCATATTATCCAAAAAAAATTACCATTGATCCCTTTAAAACTTAATGGAAGCTCTACAAATCATTTACAAACCTTATTACGGATTTCAGAGACCTGTAAAAAAAAATTGCAACTTTTCTGTACAGCTTCCACTTTAAAGCCTGTCACACACTTTGGCTCAGTGTCTGTTTTTTCTGTGAAATCTGTTTGGGACACTTGTGTGTATTAGAAGCACTACGAGTCTCTCATACTCAATCGCAACCCTGAAACTTGATGGCCGTCCCTCCCACTCTCCTGGAGATAACTGTTGGAATTCAAGGAGAACAGCATAAACAGCTTATTGGACATCTCCCTCTGGTTCTGTTGCTCCTTACTGGTTGTTTCAGCACAAAAAAGAAATCAACATAAATTCCATAAAGACATATGCAGACTCATTGACAGATTTGTATTACTGCAGCTGTTGTCGGTCAGACTGGGCCACAGCAGTTCCATCCAGAGTAGATTCCAACACAAAGTTTGCCAAAGTTACACTCACTGCAAGACAGTTGTTTATTTCCATCAATTATTTTAAAGCAGCAATAACTGGATACCTGTTGGAAGTTGGATTATTTAAAGGAAGCATATTCAATTTGGGATCACTTTTAGCAAGGTTAAAAAATACATCTGCAACAACGCCTGATCTTGCAGACATCACCAAATCAGTAAAGGAGAGTAGATTAGTGCTTTGCTAATGTGTGTAATTCTATATTTTTCTTCTCTCCTCTGTACAATTAGCCCTGTGTAGTTGTTGGATGAAATAACATGTAGGTTTTAGATGTGATGCTGCTGATTAAGCCTTCTGTTCCAGCTGATGTCTCCTATAGATAGTGCATCCTATCATGAATTCTTCAAAGAGTTTTTGGAATAATTGTTACGTGTGTTGTTCGCACCTTTGCTAGTAAGCTGAGAGTGTTTTAAGTTTTATTCACCACTCCAGCTGGAAGAAACATGAGCAGCACTTTAAAAAATCAGTTTTGGGGTTTACCACAAAACAGCTGGCCACCACTAAATGGTTTTTAGCTTTTTTTAAAAAAATTAACCTATTTTTATAATCAACCTGTTCAGAGATTGTTATTACACACCTCTAGAGCAGTTGAGACTTGAACCCGAGCCTCCCAGTCCAGGGTAGGGACACTACCACTGTGCCACCAGAGTGGACATTATCAGTTGAAGTGTGTTAGTTAAGTACAAGCAGGAACTACCATTTAACTTTTATTGAAGTGTGCAGCCCCTCTAAATGTTTTGCGCATCCGTGCATGGTAAACTGAAAGGCTGACTTGTATAAGGGCTACATAAGGACTTTTGGGTTGTTGAGGTAGCCATGCAAATTAAAGGCGACATTTGTGAGGAGGTATTTTAAGTAGGAATAGATCATTTTACTAGGCTCTGAAGCCGTTCCTAGTGTTAGTTTCAACTCCTTACCAAGGTGGTGTCCTGCCCTTGAAAACAGCCAGTCTTAGTATCTAGGCGCGAAACGTCAGCTTTCCTGCCCCTCTGATGCTGCTTGGCCTGCTGTGTTCATCCAGCCCCACGCCTTGTAGTCTTAGTATCCTGAACCCTCAGGAACATGCTACTATTTTAATATCCAGGTCAGGCCAGGGGAGTCATGATTATACTTGCCTCAAATTAACTGCTTGTTCAGCTACTTTAAAAGGTTGGTAATGGAAGGTATTTCTCAAATCAGCTATTGAAACTAGCAGTGGACCATATATTCTTTCCTTGAGTAAAATAAGTGATAAATTGAGAATCTTGTCTTGCATTTGTCTTACAGCCGACAGCAGCCCTAAGATTAGTCAGATTGTTGTAAGGTAAAATTTCCATAGAAGTACACAACAGATGTATAGAGGCATTATTAATCTGTTGACACATATGAAAGCATAAGATGTAGCAGCAGAAGGAGTTGAATCTGCTCTGCCATTAAACGAGATCATGGCTGATCTGATGATCCTCCATGCCACTTTCTTTCTTTCTCTCCATAAGTTCAGCATAGATTTTAATTTTAAAAAAACCTAGCTTCTACAATTTTCTGCAGTAAAGAATTGTACAAGTTCACCACCTTCTGAGAGAAGAAATTCCTCCTCATTTCTCTTTTAAATGAGCCATCCCTTGCTCTGAGTTTGTCTGCTGGTCCCAGAGTCTCTAACAAGGGGAAACAACTACTTAGCATCTACCTTGTCAAATCCCTTGATAATCTTTTATATGTTTCAATAATGTTGCCTCTCATTCTTCTAAATTCCATTGAGTGCAGGCCAAACCTGCTGAACCTCCTTGTAGGAATTTCCACCTAAAGCCTGGGGTCAGCCTAATGAACCTTCTCTGGATTGCTTCCAACAGCAGGATAGCTTTCCTTCGATAATAATGCCAAAGTGTTCACAGTATTCTAGGTATTCCTAACTGGTGCCTTGTATAGTTTTGGCAAGATTTCCTTAGTTTTATACTTCGTCCCCTTGGAAGAGAGGCCAGCATTCTATTTGCCTTCCCTATTAACTGCTGAACTAGTAGGCTAACTTTTTGTGATTTATGCATAAGGACCCCAAATCCTTCTTTTCTAGCATTCTGCAGTCTTTGCCCATTAAATAATTTTCACCTCTTGTATTGTTCCTGCCAACGAGCATAACCTCCCAGAGATAAAAGGTACTGCAGATGCTGGAGAATCCGAGATAACAAG
>JAHRHZ010000125.1:7186748-7352464 GCA_024137785.1 Ginglymostoma cirratum | reverse complement strand
CCTGCTCAGTTTTTCCTCACTCAATTAACCTTTCCATATCTTTGCAGACTCTTCATATATTATGCACATAAATGGCCTTCCCATCGATTTTTGTGCTAATGTAACCTTGGCAGTGCTTTTCTCATATAAATCATTAATATATAACATACTAAATAATTATGGTCTCTGCACTGATTCCTGTGGCTCTCCCATATTTACAGGTTACCGCCTTGAAATAGTGCCTTTTATCCAAACTCTGTCTTCTATTAGTTAACCAGTCCTTCATTCATGCTCATATGCTAATCCCCAGCATGTTCTATTACTCTATTTAGCAGTGTTATTTGCAGTACCTTATTGAGTGTATTCTTGGAAATCCAAATGTATCACACAGAATGGTTCCCTTTTATTTATCCTGCTTTTAATTTACTCAAAGTATTCAAATAAATTTGGCATGAATTATTCAGCCATGCTGACTTTGCTTGATTAGATTTTCTTTTCTAAAGGATTACATCCTTTCCTGAAAGCAGAAGCAGTTCCATCAATAATATTAAGTCTTTCTGAATAGGAGGAAGTTTGGGGAGGCGATGGCCTAGCAGTATTATTGCTGGACTGTTAATCCCGACACTCAGATAACGTTCTGGGGACCCAGGTTCGAATCCCACTACTGCAGATGGTGGTATCTGATTCAATAAAAAAAAAATCTGGAATTAAGAATCTATTGATGACCGTGAATTCATTGTCGGTTGTCGGAAAAACCCATCTGGTTCTCTAATGCTCTTTAGGGAAGGAAACTGCCGTCCTTACCTGGTCTGGACAACATGTGATTCCAAACGATGAACTGCCCTCTGGGCAATTAGGGGTGGGCAATAAATGCTGCCTAACCAGCGATACCATCATCCCATTAATGAATAAAGAAAAAGAAGTTTTCAACAACACTGTCCAGGGCCCTACCATTAACTATTTAAGTCCTGCCCTTTTTGCCTGCTCCTATGATGCTGCTTGACCTGCTGTGTTCATCCAGCCCCATGCTTGTTATCTCGGATTCTCCAGCATCTGCAGTACCTTTTATCTCTGATACAAGAAAAAGAAGTTGTTCTGTTTATTTGCACAGTTCAAACATGCTTTTTTCACCTTGGTTCCCAGTACATATTTTTTCCTAGCCTTTGGGGAGAGTTGGCAAACAGATAAAGTCAAAGAATCATAGAATCCCTACAATGAGAAAACAGGAAAGTCGGCCCAACGAGTACACACTAACCCTCCAAAGTGTATCTCACCCAGACTCATCCCCGCTACCCTGTAATCCTGCATTTCCCATGGCTAACATACCTAATGTACACAGCCATGAACACTACAGAGTAATTTAGCATGGCCAATCCACCTAACTTACACACCTTTGAACTGTGGGAGGAAACCGGAGCACCCGGAGGAAACCCACGCAGATACGGGGAGAGCATTCAAACTCCACACAGACAGTCGCCTGAGGGTGGATTCGAACCCAGATCCCAGGTGCTGTGAGGTAGCAGTGCTGCCTCGTGCAGACCCCACAGGTTTCCAGAAAACTGTGTAGGATAACAGGGGTTAAAATTTCTGCCAGAGCAGAACTTTGGAGTATTAAATATGCTGCACTTATATTGGAAATATAGAATATTTATAACACAGAATGAAGCCACTCAGTCCTTGTCAGTCAAAGAATATTATCAAGCTTAATCCCGCATTCCTGCTTGGTGTCCCTGTAGTGAGTAATTATACTTTAAGTGTATATCAGACATATATTTTAAATGCATTGAAAGGTTCTGCCTCTACTACATTATCACAAAATGTTTTTTCAGACCCTAAATACCATGAGGACGAAAAGATTCGATGACATCACTCTGTTGATTCTGGCAATTACTTTCAGTTACTGTTTCTTGTTTTTGTTTTACATTTGTACAACAGTGATTTGATCATTCCTACCCACTGTATCTATGCCCTTCATAATTTCAGCTCCCAGTTAGTTCTCCAATCTGATCAAAGAAAAAAACTATTTATCCAATCACTTTTAAAAGCTAAAATTCACCCCTCCCAGCAACATCTGTGTGCCTTTTCTGGTGTAATTCCTTACAATTTGGTGACCAGAAATGTACACCACACCCTAGCCGTACTTACTGTAGTGATATAAAAATTGTTTTAATTGCGGAAAGAAGGGAAAAGTAAAGATCACATTACAAGCACTGTAGCTTAAGAGGGGCCAGTTTGAATCTGTAGAAGACCTTAGGCCACATCTGTAGAATTGTGTATGTTTTCGAACACTTCATTATAGAAAGGATAGAAAAGCAATGGGAAATTTGTAGCATAGATTCTCTCTTTTGTTACTTAGGGTGAACAATTAATTTATAAAGAGAGATGTGATGAGTTTTTTATTTTAATAACCAAAGCTGAGTTAGTTAAGAGGTGATCTTCTAGACCCTTCAAGTTTAATAAGGGTTACAATAAGTAGCCCGAGCTTGCTTGCACAGGTCAGTAAGATGGAACGGGCAGACATGAACTTAACATGCTCACAGGTAGTATTAAAGGAAAGGTTAGTTTAAAAAAAAAATCTTTGTACGGTCTTGGGGGAAAGTACTATGTCCCCATAGAGAATCTTTACAAAGAAAAAACAATTTTTCCCCTTTACTGTACATGTTTGTGTATTTCAGGCTACAAAAAGGAATAACTGTTTATATTTGCATATTACAAACTAAGTGCATTGCTCAGTAGTGCATCTTCATTGAATTATTATAAAACAAACCTTATTCAAAAACATTATCTCTGTTGAAGAAACTTGATGGATCTTTTTTATTTTCAATTTGACTCAGAACCTCAGATGATTGGGATCAGTTTGAGTCTTGGACCAAAGTTCAAATGATTTAAAAAAAAAAAATGCCATGATGTATTGAAGTTGCCAGAACAAATTGACAAATCAATTATCCAGAATATTCCCTATTGTTTCATCACTCGGATTTCTACTTGCTGTAGTGAAGAAGTATTAAAAGAAGCATAAAGATTTAATTTGGTGATATCAAATTAACAACAGCTAGAGTGTGGATTAGGATTAGAGTTACAGCAGCTTCAAGCCAACCTGCCAATTTGCCCTTCCTTTGAGCATGCCTTGTCTTTTGTCCTGACATCATTGACTTAACTCAAATATTTTAGTGTCATTTCTGTGTTATTTCATTGGGCAAGTCAACTTGCTTTCCTGCTGTAAAAGATTACTGTACATTCAGAATCTAGTTTCCCTCGACTAAAGTGTTTCTTGAAACGCAGCGAGGCAGATACTAACATTTTTACACATAAGTGAGATGTTAAGCTAATGACTTAGATTTTATATCACTAACATGATACTTCTTTGTTGACGGTGTTAAGCAGTAATTTTCTTTTGGGGAAAGAAAATTACTGCCATATGAAACCCTTCATCCAAGTCTCCAGAAGTGTAATTGCCCAAGCTATAATGCTTCATTTTAATACTTTGTGACACTTAAATTTGTGATATTTTTTCACCAAAATGGCAATAAAATCCAACTTTGTTCAAAGAACACTCCTCCTGAGTGATCAATTAAATTCTAGGTGGTAAATAAGTAACACTTTTGTGATTATAAATAGCACAATAATTACAGGAGTCACTTCCGAAGTATTGACCACTTTAACAGCAAGATTGTCAAATTGTGATTTAAATGGACAAATAATTTAAAAAAAAAACATATATACAGTGAGGCTGCTAGGGTTGTAATTACCTAAAATATCACCGAATTCCTAAAGCATTTGTGCAGAATGTCCAACTAAGATGTGATTAAGCAAAGATTCAATCTAACACAACAAAATACTAATAGTACTTTAGAATATGCGCTGGAGGCTTTGCTGTTTAATTGCATAGCTTATTATTATGTGCTGCTGGGAAGTTTCATTTGAACCACCTATTCAGAAAGATATTGACCTAAATTTAGCTGCATGCCATGGGTCCTAAAGCTGGGACCTAAAGCAGTTCCTGAGCCTACACGGGCAGGGAACATGACCACAAAGGCCATTTTAACAGCAGTGAACAGTTAGGAGGTCAGGACCAGGATGATCATCCAAGCAAAAAGACGGCTTGTTTCCCTGAGCAACCAGCCCAATCAGAGGTAGCCATGTTGAGGTTGCAAATGGAAGGAGAAGATAAAAATATTTTGTTACACGCTGGCCCCAGGAGGCAGGGATGAACTCTTCAGATGCAGAGTCTTAGCTGTGGGCCAACTCCAGGGGAAGCTACTCTGAGTGAGGAAAATGGTGAACTCATCATCTGGTAGGGTAGTCATTGCAAGGCTCAAAATCCTAATAGGTCATAAGATCACTATCAATAGACCAATTATTTACTTCAGTTGGCCTCTGGTCAGTGGGTACTGAGCTAGTGTCATTTCTGTCATTGATAATATACTATGGTGGCAGAAACATCCTGTAGACAAGGCAGTCCAGTTCAGGAGGGTTCACAGTGGTGGTCAGCTGCTGAGGATATTTTTAAATTTGATGCTTTGAAACTATGCGTAGGGTTTTTAAAAAATTATCTACAGGAAGTGGGTGTTACTGGTTATGCCAGTAATCAGTGCGCATCTCTAATTCCCCAGAGGACAGTTAAGAGTCAGTGACATTATCTCAAAGTGAATGTGTCCGCTCTCTTTCAAAGTGTAACTTGTAATTTCCTGCAAGGATCCATGTTGGAGACTCAACAATTCACCATATTTATTGATGACTTGAATGATGACGTTGAAAGCCATGTATCCAAGTTTGGTTCTGATATGAAGATAGCACGGCTTTGTAAATAGAGGTGGATATAGATGGAAGTATAAAATTATGGGGAGATATTAATTGATTAAATGAAGGGCAAAACTGTGGCAAATGGAATTTAAGGTAGAAAAATTTGAGGGTGTCTACTCTGGACTAAGAAAGGTATAACAGTCTTACTTTCTAAAGGGTGAAAAGTTAGAAACACTGTAGGATTCAGAATGGACATGCAGGAACATAGATCATGAAAATATCATGTGCAGAAAACATCAAAAAATCAATGAACTACTGGCATTTATGTACAGAAGATGAAAATACAGGGAGTAAAAGTTACGCCTTTCAAAAATTAGGAAACACTGTTGGATGCAACGGTAGACATTTGGACTAGACTTCCATGAACATGAGTTGATGCAAGAGCAATTATAATGTAAAATCTGAAATTGGTAGGGTTATTAATGGAGAGAATTCAGGGATATGGGACATAGACAGATATGTAGAGTTATCAGCCATAAACGCATTGAATGGTGAAACAGGTTTGAGGCATTATGTAACCTTGCTTATATGCCAGTGCTCCTATATCTTCATGGTACCCCAATGAATCAAACCGAATACCAGTCATCCGCTCTGACGCAAAACCCCAGCCTAGTCCAGTAGCTTCCAAAGGGAATTGCTCCTGTCCAAAACCCAATCAGATAAATCCACTTCTTTTCTCCCTACCCTTTTCAACATTCTCTGTGGCTGGCTGGCCACCACTGACCCACCCTTGATTGGCCATTTCAACATCCAATCAACTGCCAGTCCCTGAGCATAATAACATCTTGGTACTGAATAGCCTACACTGTTCTTAAAGCAGTAATTTAACTGCACTGTCTTTCCAGACCAGTTTCCAACAACAAACATCAATCATTTGTTTCTCTCCTCCTTTTAAAAACAAAACAAGTTGCTGTTCAAAGTTAAATTCTCAACTTCAACTCTCAGTTCCAAATCAAAAATGAAAAAAGTAAGAAAAACATATGTAGCTAAAATATGTCAGTCATGAAACTGTCGATTCCTAATAATCCTCCACTGGTAAAAGTTGGATCTGTTGGAAATAGGGTCAGGACTCTTGCATCTGGGTTCTGTCTGCTGTTTTTTTATATCCCCAACTGAGGCTCAATTTCTGATGAAGGGTCTAGGCCCGAAACGTCAAGTTTTCCTGCTCCTATGATGCTGCTTGGCCTGCCGTGTTCATCCAGCCCCACGCCTTGTTATCTCGGATTCTCCAGCATCTGCAGTATCTATTATCTCTGTGGCCCAATTCACACTTCTATTGGCAAACACATTCAAATTGGAGTAGATTTTAGAGATGCAATGGATTTTAAGCAAGCGTAGAAATAGAAGGGATGGTGGAGGAAGAAGGCAGGGAGTGGCTGGAAGAACAAAAGGAGAATGGAAGGTGATAGAGATAAACTGCCAAAAAGTATTACAGTGAAATAAAGAGATGGTAATGGAACAAGTAGAGAAACAAAAGATTGAGACTGGAGCGGACAGGAATGGGAAAACTTAACATTCTTATCAACAGCTGCTGTCTCAAAAATAGAAACAGGATATGAATTGAAATTACTTACCTCTGTGTTGAATAAAGATCATAAAGTGTCTAATCAAAAGATGAGTAATTGTTATTTGAGTTTTTGTTGATTAAAATAGAGTAGGAGGACAAGGATGGAGAAGTCAGAGTGGGACTGAAGTGAAGATTAAAATAACAAACCATGGGATGTCAGGACTGCGTTTGCAGACAATGATGGTAGTTCTGAAAAAGGGTCACTGATATCAAAATATTATCTCTGCTTTCTCTCTACCGATGTTTCTTCACCAGCAGTTTTTTCAAGCAATTTCTGTTTCTGTTTCTACTCGATTACTCACTTGCTTTCCCTATTGTTGTACTTTTATTGCCTTTCAATGTGTCCAATTTCATTTTATAAATTCTCATCAAAGATCTGTGCACATAAACCTCAGGTCCCTGTATTTAATGTTGTCTTTGTGTTTTTCTAACCAAAGTGCATCACCTCGCACTTCCCTGTTTTGAATCTCGCCTGACTCCTGTTCATCCAGTCCTTCAAGTTGTCAATGTTGTCTTGGAGTTCCAAACTATCTTCCTCCCAGCTTACAAATCTTCCAAGTTTAATGTCATCTGCAATCTTGGAAATTGTTCCCAACACATCAAGATCCAGATTAGTGATAAATATCAAAGCAAGGTTCCCAGTACCAACTTTTGGGAAACTACACCACAAACCTTCCTCCAGCCCAAAAATAATCCACTGGCCTTTACCCTTTCTGTTTACTATCATTCAGCCAGTTTTGTATGTACATTACCACTGTCCCTAAAATACCATGACCCTACGACTTTCCTCGCAAGTCTGTTGTGAATCACTATATCAAATGCCTCCTGGAAGTCCAAGTATACCGTGTTGTAAGAATTACCTTCATCTACCCTTTCTGTTACCTCTTCAGAAAGCTCCAAGTTAGTTGTACACAATTTAGAAATCCTTGCTGACTCTTCCTAATCAGCCTACGTTTCTCCGTGTGACTATTGATTATATCCTGAATAGCGGTTTCTGAAAGTTTCCTCGTTACAAAGTTAAACTAACTGATCTGTAATTGTTAAGATTAGCCTTACAAGCTCTTTGATCAAGGCCATGATGTTGACAATTATCCAGTCTTCTAGCACTACCCCAGAGCCCAGGGAAGGTGGAAGTATTATGGCCATTGCCTTGCAGTGTCTATCCTCATATCGTTTAATATCCTTGGAGGCACCTCACCCTCAGAGGCATCTCTCCGATCCACCTCTGCAGCCCTGTACCAATGTCCTCTCTCAGCTGTTCATCATCTTGTGTGTATCTGCATCACTATCATTGATATATCCCACAGCTGTCGGGCCATTGCTCTTTGTGACTCTGTTCCTAAACCTTTTCCTTTTATTATTAACCCTTCCCCTAGCCTTCATAAGTTTTCTCAAAATCTGCCTCCTTAAAATAATATTTCCAGTCTGTTTCTTTAATTTTCGTATGAGTCCTGTTCAATTTTCTGATACTCCTCTGTCTGGCATCTTGAAAGTTTTTGATACCTTCAAGGTACCTGGATGTAAGTATTTGGAAAGTTATTTAAATAAAGAATCAGCTTGATTTAGAGGCTTCTGGTTGAAAAGTGATCACATAAATTCTTCACTTGTGTGTGTATGCTGGTTTAATGTGCGGTACCCTTCTTTTTTTTCTCTAAAATCTCAGCCACCAACGCCCTCGGATTTTCTAGAGTCAGTAGAGGCTCTGTTACTAATTATCTATGGTATGTACCTACTTGCTACAGTTGCACCTCAAGTGCTTGTCAAAAGAATTCTGTGGAAAATGCAGAACTGGCCAGCTGCTGATGTAAAAATAATCTCATCAAAATCTTCACGACTGTAGCCCAGGCCTTAGGGTTGGACCCTGCCATAATTTTGTCATCAGCAAGACAACACAGCTTGGAGTATGAAATGTTCTGCTATTGATCTGGTTCACAGTGGTTTCCTGTCTTTGCAGTACGTCTCAAGTCTTTCTGGTCATTCAAAGCATGGAGACTGTCAATGACATACTGGGCTTTGACACTGCCAAATACAGCTCAGAGCTGCACCCTTGATTTTATTTTAAAAACTAGTACATCAACATTCACCAACAAATAAATGAAATCAAAATACAAAGAATTTTCCAAACTATTTCAAAACTGCACAGCTAAACCCATGCTGACATCAAGTAATTGGGTAATATTGGAAAGGAAGCGTGGTGAACAGCTGCCATATTGATTTGTACCAGTTTAAATGTCTCAAATGACATATTCCAATAACCTAGAAGAAACAATTGACAATCAAATTATGAGGAAGCTGTCCAAAATGTGCATAGAGTAATGAGAACTGTTTGCTGCTTAGCAGCACCTATGCAATATGCATGGAACCTTCAAGATGCATCTGGGAAGTCAGTTGCCTGAACTCTGACGGCACAATGATGTCTCGTGCTGAAGAATGTCAGATCTCTGGGAATCTTTCCCACTCAAATGAACGCATGGCCTGGCACAGGCACAGTTCCCAAATATGGCCTTCAGTGTCAGAGGCGGTTGACCCAAGAGCATTGAAGTTTATCGGCCCAGATCAGCCTGTGACTGAGCCACACAGGTGGCTGGCTGCATCCAGGAGCGAGTCTGTGCAGAAGCGCAAGTGGGGCACACGTGGCATCATTAGAAGCATCCATTCCCTCATAACGTGGACATTTGCAGACTTCTTCAAATTTCTTATATTGGTCACCTAGTTAGTTTCCCATTGACGTCACTTCTTTCACTTCCTTCTCTTACTGCCTCGACCTTTCCATCGCACCCCCACTCCCACCCTGACAATGGAACCTGCTGGAGGAATCAGACTGTCAATCTGACCACTCTGCTGGCTGGTCATTTGGTGGTTAAAATCTGCCTTAATGTGCAGTTCACCCTCTAAGAGCACCACTGCTTGAGTTACACGATTTTAATTTTTCTCTGTAAAGTTATACTTCTTAATACGTTGTGGCATTTTAATTTGTGCATCAATACGGCAATAAAAGGTATTAACTTGAGACTTTTGATCCTTCCCGATTTATCTTTCTAGCATAACTTATCTGAGTGATCTCAAATTGCTGCGACAGTGGGTGCTTGTAAAAATTATAGACCGTGAGATGGTGGGAAATTTGCTGAAAATTCCGCAATGCAGATTTAACTTCCACAATGATTGCCTTTTCTAATCCCAGCTCCTTGGCTTGAACACAGTGGCTTAGATTTACGTGTCAGTGATTCCCATGAAAGGATGGTTTGAATCGGTTCGAACTTAAATACAGACTTTTTTGATGTAATATGCTTGAACGTAAATAATTGGTACAACTGAACATGTTGGTTTCGTTTGGATCAATATGAATTGACGTTATCCAAGCATGAACTTCAGTTAAAACAGTGGTCCAGATTTTTGCTGATGAAGTAGACAAGTTGGGTCAGGAAATCTTCCACCTCAGAAGACACACATCAACTTCGAATGTACCCACATGCATTATTGAGGTGGGGAGATGATGGAGTCAGGAGCAGGCTGGAATACCTGCCTCAATTTACGGCAACATCGGTCTAATTTTAGTAATGATATTTAGGTTTTCAACCTTCATACTTCACCCACTTTCCTTATTACCTCTGTGCCACTTCAGAACTCCTGTAACACGCCCCATTCATATCCTCCTTGCCTTTCCTATGCAACTTTACTTATCCTCCATTTTGAAAAAGAAATTAGTTGTTTTTGAATCTAACAAGCTAATTAAATACATCATACTGATGGAAACACTGGTTCAAAATCCCTCAAGTGCTTAGTCTTCTTTTAAGAAAACAGACATTTTACTTCACCTACCACATCAATGACAGCTAATCCTTTTGTAACCTCTTAAAAATGTCAATTCAAATGTCCGTGCAGCCCTCTTCTGAGATCAGTGTTGTGTACCTTTTGAATCTCAGGCAAGCATTCATAATGGCTACAAGTGTCAGATCAAACCATTTCATCTCTTAGATAGTGGAGTCTTTTGAAATTGCAAAAACAATGTTTCTTTTTCAGTGACACTAGGTTGCCTGTCAACTTGTGTTCAAGATAATGTTTTGAATACATTAAACATTTAAGTGGCAGATTTATGTTATTTTTCCCAAACTGAGAACTGCTGAAGTCGTATTTCACTTTCAAAGAGCTCGGGACGTTGAATTCATATCCGATCTTCACATTCTTAAGATTTAAGTGTTTCCTTAAGACTTAAGTTTATACTAGAACTTCTCCCGATGAAAGGACTTTAATGCGCGTCACTGTTTACACCATGCTGTTAAATGTAGTGGTCAATTTACCTTTGCAAGACTGTATGCTATGTCAATCACTGGATTGAAAACACATCTACTTTACAGGGCAGTATCCAACTCATGAAAATGAAAGAATAGATATTTTCTTTCATACTTTAAAACCTATTATTGAAGGAATTTCAAGACCACTGGCCTATTTAGTTTCTTAGGAATATTTAATGCTTGGGACTGTGGTTTTCCCATGATTCACGTCTCCTCTAAGAGGCTGTGAGCCATTTATTCTTGGAGAAGGAGCCTAAATGGCAGGGGTAAGGGTGGGGGAATGGGGAATGGGTGGGAGTTGCAAGGGGGCGACAGGCGTGGTTTTTGACTGCTCAGACCACAAAGGAACCAGCAGGGGCAGGATTACTGCATGCAGGAGGGCTGCCCGTGTTCTTAACCAACCAATGGCTAAATCTGCTAAGAAATGAGAATAGGACTGGGGTTTCCCAGAACTGAGTTCCACCCTACTATTTAAGAGGTCTCCTGCATTAGTGGACTCATTGAAAATCCAGACCAATATCTCCCATCTTCAATAAAACAAGAACTGCGGACGCTGGACTTATTAATCAAAAACGGAAATTGCTGGAGGAACTCTGGTCTGGCAGCATCTGTGGAGAAGGGTCACTTGACTTTTAATGGGATCTCTGTTTTTCTTTTCACAGATGCTGCCAGACCTGCTGAGTTCCTCCAGAAATTTTTGTCTTTGTGTCTCATCTTTAGTTCAGTTATGTTATGTTTGTTACCTTTGTTTCATTATTGTGACTGGAACCTTTCTACAGAAGCTTTAGAAGAGATGGTTGCCTTGAGGCTTGTATTCAAACAATGACTGTGCTTTAATGTGTTCCTATTTGCATCCTGCTCTTGCATGACCCTGTCATTGTGGTGAATGGAAATCCTGTATAGCCAGTGGCTGTGTCAGAACTGCAGCTTTCATGAGCAGCATTACTAGATAAGATCACCGCAGTTTATGAAGCACAAATGAAACAAATTATTAATAGATTGGCTGCCTATATAATATAAATCTCTGTGTGCATATCTAATTTACTTGTAGATTGCATTTGATTTACATGATTGTTGATAGATTACGCGTAAAGTTCTGTTGGTCTAGGTGCTCAATCCTGAGAGGAATTTGCATCTTCTGTAAATTTGAAAACCCATATATGAACCATCAGTCCAGAAAGAGTTGAACTGTCTCTTTAAAATTCTGGTGCTATGTCTTTCTGAGCATGATTTAGCTGCCTCTTGCATTGAGTAAGCTTTTTTTAAGATTTATGTCCTGTTGAATAAGTAATGGTTTTGTTTTTCAGGATGTATTGTTGTTAGTCTGTTAAATTTGGTGATGGAGGCTTTATTCTGCACAGTTTACGCCAGTCACAGTTTCCCATATAACTATGTCGGATGGTGCCATTGTCAAATAATTGCAAACTCCGTTGTCAATCACAACTTATTTGTCCAGATCTTTCCTCTTGTATTAAAAATTGATTCCTGCCACAAAGCAGAAGTTGACCCTTTAATATAAAAATAAAGACACACAAGTCATAGAATAGAATCATAGAATCCCTACAGTGTGGAGGCAGGCTGTTCAGCCCATCAAGTCCACACTGACCCTCCAAAGTACATCCCACCCAGACCAACCTTCTACCCTGTCCTTGTATCCTGCATTCCCTGTGGCTAATCCACTTAGCCTGCACATCCCTGGACACTACAGGGCAGTTAAGCATGGTAATCCACATAACCTGCATGTCTTTGGACTGTGGGAGGAAACCAGAGCACTGAGAGAGAAACCCACACAGACACGGGACGACCATGCAAACTCCACACAGACAGTCACCTGAGGACAGAATCAAACCCAGGTCCCTGGCACTGTGAGGCAGTAGTGCTAACCACTGAGCCATCATGCTGCCCAAAAATTCAGCTCCCTGGGCTGCTTATACCCTGATGGGCATAAGGAACACACTTTGTTCCTCTCCTTACAGTTTGGCACGATAGTGCCCTCACATTGCCTCTCTCAAGTGCAGACTGCAGGGGCCTTGGTCCCCTGCTTTGTGGCTGTTACCATTTTCAGTCATGGCAGAGCAGCATAAACTCATCCTCAGGGGACAGAACCTTCTACTTCACAGGGGAAGAGCTGAAATGCAATTCACACCATCTGGTGGACAATTTTATTTTTTGTAAATTCACCAGAATACTTCAGAAGTTGCTTCCAAAGAAGCTATACATACATTTCCTTTAAACTCAATACCTGGATCTCCTTTGGAGATTTTCCAACTCAAGAAATTCCTGGCTCGAGCTCCCTGCCTTGAGAGCAGAAATCCAGCCTAAGAATCTCTCTTACTTCTATGTTCCTTACCATTTCCTCCTCTTTTGGTGTTGAAAGACAAGGTGAAAATGCAGTGATGCCTATAACTGCTGCTGACAGTTTCTGTACCTAACTGACTAGTGTAACAAACTAATGGATGTTATGAAATCCATCAAGATGACCATTGAGAGTTATTTTGCATTCCTCTGACTGAATTTAATATGTTGTTACGCTCCAGAGGCAGAAGGATGGTACACATTGAAAAATCTAAACATTCCTACACTTAAGGCTTGTTGTGTATCGCAGAAATGGCCTGGATTTTCCAATGACCAAAAAGTCCTTTGTGCAGTGTAGATGAGAGTAATGCATTGTAACCGTGCAGAATCCCTAACTGGCCAGACTTTGAAGGAATTGAAGATTCCGTTGGGCAGTGCCCCTTTGCGTAGAACCCTCCGAAAGCATCCATTTCAATCTGAGAATTCGGTAAATTCTCCTGCAGTTATGTAAATAGTTACCCAGGAAACAGCAAACAATTAAAGACCTAGTCTGACTTTTGGGTACCTACTAAACTGACCACCCAACTAAACCCACACCCACTGCACTTTGCCCCAATCTCTTGTAACCCTGGGCACTGAACCAATACCACTCACCCAAACCCCACCTCCAAGATTGTCTCCTTCGCACCAAAGCCTGACATCTTCCTGTACTCCCTTCAGAACCTGACAATCCCCACTCCATTTCTCCCTTGGGATCCAACAACCTTGCCCACCCACCCAACTGTCTGCTTGGAACCCAACATTGGCCACCCCTCTCCCCAGGACCTGGCAACCTTTCCTCTCCTGGGACCCAAAACCCATCTCTTCCCGCAGGACCTGACACCCAGCACCAGACCCTCACCCACCAACCTTCCCTCAAGCTGAAATCCCATGTCCTTTCTGTACCCGATACTCCTGCCCACCTTGACCAAATCCTAACACTCAATCAACTACTTTACACCCTTCCAATCGTATGTCTTGCTACCTGACTTACCTGACATTGTACCTTACACTTGCCTTACATACTTAACCTTTCACAGGAGCTGTTAAAGCAACTGTCTGTTCTGTTGGACATTTAAATCACAGAATATGCCAAGGGGGCCTGGTTTGTTTTCCCCAGCTATCCTACACTATGAGGTTACAGTTAAAGAGACAGATTTAAGATACAGCTCTGCATTTCTGCAGGATCTGCAATTGGAATCTCCTGCAAGAATTGCAGAGCTGTGCCTTAACATGAAAAAGCAAGACCAGAATGGCAATCTTATTTATGATAGCTACCCCTTGGAAAGTCTGGCTCAATATACTAGGTTGGTGTATTTATTTATTTTCCTTTACCCAACGTTTTGATTCGGACCACTGGCAATTTTCAAATGTAGCTTGCCTAGTTCTGATCTATAAATGAAGCAGCTCTCAAATGAATGTCAGACGGTGAGCCTGGCCATCATTGGAAACCTTATTCTGCCTCATGTAATTCAAATGCATTCTGCAGTTAGCAATCTAACCGGTGGCTCTTAAGGGCCATGCTAGTGGCCACTCGATAAACATACCTCAGATCTTCTCTTCTTAAGCAGGAGTGGACCACTGGAGTCCTTGCTGTCTCTGTTCTGTAAACTGTTTTCTACTGCAAATAATTCTGGGTTCTCTGCATCAGCTTCTGATAAAGCAATTGTTTTGGACCGCATTTGAAAATTCCTTTGTCCCTGTTATTAGTTACAGCGGCAGGTTTTTGGAACATTGGAAGATAGGATGTACATTTCTACAGTCACTTGTTCATTTTGAGTCTTAAAAAGTGAATGTGCTACTCATCAAATAATGCATATTGATTTACAGCAAAAATGGAATTTGCTATTGCATTGTTCAATCCAATCTTGTTTGAAATTTGAAATTAGTTTTTGATTATCCTGCTGCACCGCATCTAACTACTGTAAATGCATCTCCTTAGATTACTCCTTCAATATCAGTTCAAGCATTCCAAAACCATTGCTGTTGAATAATATAATGTTTAGGGGTGGTTGTGAATTGCGAGCCTTCCATTCCATGATTGAAAATCGGGCAAAGCACTAGATGAAAATTGGGGGTGAGTAGGCATCTCAGCAGGCTCATTGATATCTAGTGTCTTTCTGATGAAATTTGCTATTAGATCAGTAAATGGGTGAGTAACTCACCTGCCTCATACAGACTGAGAAAATAAGCAGATCAGCCACATTGTGTGTGGGATCCTGTGAAATGATGCTCGGCTCATTTGATCCCTTTGGAGATCTGAGGTGCTTTTATGAAGTGGCCACCAGACTGACCTTTTAAGAACGGAGATAAAAGGTACTGCAGATGCTGGAGAATCCGAGATAACAAGCATGGGGCTGGATGAACACAGCAGGTCAAGCAGCATCATAGGAGCAGGAAAACTTGACGTTTCGGGCCTAAACCCTTCATCAGAAATGGGGGAGGGGAAGAGGGTTCTGAAATAAATAGGGAGAGAGGGGGAGGCGGATAGAGGATGGATAGAGGAGAGGATAGGTGGAGAGGAGGCGGAGGCGGCGGAAAAACTGCTCAATATCCAAGCGTGAGCGGTCTTCAGGACGTGGTCGAGCATTTCTGATGAAGGGTTTAGGCCCGAAACGTCAAGTTTTCCTGCTCCTATGATGCTGCTTGACCTGCTGTGTTCATCCAGCCCCATGCTTGTGACCTTTTAAGAACCACTGGTTAGGCTGCTTACTACACAATGCATTTCAATTACATCAGTCAGTTTATGGTGTTCAAGGGGTTGCCAAGGTTTTAGCCTGACATTTGTTTGTCACCCGTTCATTACATAGATCAGAAACCGGAAAGCAATCATTGAAAATTGCCTCAAAGCGTGGCTAGTGGCATTACATTGAATGGCCTAACTCAGTGGTCATGTCCTTTTAGAGGCTATTCAAACCGTGCCACCCTTAAATGCCGTTGGCAGTACCTGGATGCATCCTTGGTCTCCACATATCTTGGACATTCACCCAGCAAGAATGGGTGGCTGTGCCACTGTCAGAACTCAGCTCTGCACCTGGAAAACAGTGGGTGCTCACATAATATTTACCTCGTGAGGGTTTACTGTTGTTAAGCATGATTAACAAAATGCTTCAGTCGAGTTTATTCTGGAAAACTATAGAAAGCTGTGCATTATTTCAAATAGAGTGAGATTGCGAACTTCAGAGGTACAGAGGGACCTGGGTACCCTGGTACATGATTTACAAGAAGCTAGTATGAAGGTAAAGCAGGTTATTGGGAAGACACGTGTGAAGGTTGCCATTTCTTGCAAGTGAATTGAAATATAAAAATAGGGATATTTTCCTGCAAGTGTGCCACATGGTCAGACTATATGGAGTACTACGTACAATTTTGGTCTCCATATTTAAAACAAAATTACAAGTCTGTTAGAACCATTTCAGATAAGGTTCACGCAACTGACTTCTGGGCTGGGTAGAGGAAAGGGTGAATTGATTGGAACTGTACCCATTTGAGTTTAGAAGAATGAGATGTGATTGAATTAAAAACTATGTAAGATCCTGAGGGGCTGGTCAGTGCGAATGCTAAAAGGATGTTTCCTCTTTTGGGTTGGACTAGAAATTGAGGACATAGTTTAAAAATATGGAATTGCCCATTTAAGATAAAGAGACATTTTCTTTCAGAGGGTGGTGAGTCTTTGGAACTCTTCCCCAGAGAATAGTGGAGGCCAAGTCATTGTGTTTTTTTTAAAGGTAGAAGTAGATTCTTAACTAACAAGATAGTTAAAGGTCATTGGGAATAAGTGAAAATGAGGAGTTGTGGCCCAATCAGATCAGCCGCAATATTTCTAAATAGTGGATTAGGCTCAAAGGACAGAATGGTCTAATCCTGTTCCTAATCTGTACATTTGTATCAATCAGTGATGAGCTTTTGTGTTTGAGCACAACATATTCTACTTATGGAAAGTATTCTGCTTTGGAACTGTAACTTCATTTGATGAGACCTGATTTCAGTTTTTGTAATTCAACATTTCAGGGGCCCACAAGGACTATTTGCAAAGGACACTTTGTAACATTAAATTATAACATATTGTTTTATGCTCATGTTCTTAATTGTGCAAGTAGCAATTGATTTAATGTTGCCACAGGTCACAGTGATTTCATTTGTATTCATCCCCTGCCCTCAGGCTTTAGTGTTGTGTGAGATGATGTTTCAATTTATTCTTCCTTCAAAGCATCACCAATCTGTTATCCTTTAAACAAAAGCATAATGCCGTGATTTCCCTGTTTTATTAGTTCACTGAAACATCTCCTTGGTGTTAGTGCTACTGCTTTAACATAGAATATTGGCATTTAGCATGTTCAGTTGTTATTTTTAATATAACATGGACAAGGGGCAAAGTATTAATGAAAAATTATTTGATAGATTTGTTTTTGAGTGATAGAGGACAGTCATTTTAGTCACAATTGTATAAAAAATAATGAGATTTTGACAGTTTATTTTGTTGGTCCATTTTCAACCATTGCTCAGAGGGATAAACAATCAGTTCTCCTTTGTATTTTGATGAATTTGATGTATCTAACATATCTGCAAGATTGGAAATCTTACTAAACTTAAACTAGTCATCAGAGTACAAAAAAGAATGTTGAAGTGATTGAGAGGATGCAGAGAGGAGAAATAGGGCGATTGAGGCGATAGAGTGATTGGACTGTATAACTTGTACAAGTTCTTACTGGTAAGACAGAAGTTTGAGGTGATTTGATTGCTGTGTATAAGATTTTAGAGTCTAGATACTATTGACCATAACAAGCTGTTAAGTCTTGTCCAAAATCGTAAAATCAGAAATTACCGTCTATGCTAAATTGGGGGTAAATTCAAAACCAGCATGTGGAAATACTGGTTGAAAGTTTTCATCAATTAATGAGTCGATGTCAGAACTGAAAGTGGGACCTGATTCTACATGGGTGGATGGTGAGGTTCTGGAAACCTGGTCCAGTAAGAAGCCATTATAAGGATCACTGCTGCCATTCAGAAGTGATGGACCAATTAGAAGGCTGGTTGATGAGCACTGCCAAAGTAAGTGGCTATTGCAGAAGCTACAGAAAGTTGGAAAGGGTAGCGGTGTGCTGAGCTTCCTTCCAAGATGGGATGTTTTTTATTTGTACCATTTGGTGGCCTCTTGGTGATCGAGGGAAGAGGTGTCACACCTTCCATCAGCAGGTCAGCAGCAACATGGCTGCGGGAACAGTTATTGTTGCAGGAGGGGTTCCTCCATTAACCGTGGAGCAGCCATAAAGGGTGACTGCTTCCTATCCCACATGAACATATTGACACGCTACCATATTTACATACATGGTATTGGTGCCTGCAACCACGGGTAAAATGCTGCTGAAGCTGGTGAAATGGGCCTTAATTGGTTGTCTAATGAATGACTGCATCAGTGAGGATCCCGTCACTAGCAATAAACCTTCAGGCTACTCTCCCAATACTACCTCCTACATGTCACTATCCCTCCTGGTTCCAAGCCCATTCAGATTAATATTTCTCAAAATGGTTGGTTAAACCATAGAGCAAGCTTCTTGGAGAAACAATGCAAGATATTAATATTGACATATTCAAATGCAAATTAAGTATATTTCTATCAAAATATTCTTTTGGGAGACAAATATATTAATAATTTGAAACTTGACAAGTGGTAATGGAAACATGCTTGGGATTAACAGGTGACTTTGGTCTTGTATTCTCAAAGTTTTCCACAAGGGAGGCACAGTGGGTCAGTGGTTAGCACTGCTGTCTCACAGAACCAGGAACCCAGGTTCAATTCCAGCCTTGGGTGACTATCTGTGTGAAGTTTGCACATCCTCTCCATGTCTGCATGGGTTTCCTTTTGGGTGCTCTGGTTTCTTCCCACAGCCCAAAGATGTGCAGGTTAGGTGGATTGGCCATTCTAAATTGCCCGTAGTATCTTGGGAAATGCAGGCTTACAGGGATAGGATGGGGGGTGGGTCTGGGTGGGATTTCCTTGGAAGGTCAGTGTGGACCTAATGGGCTGAATGGCCTACTTCCACACTGTAGGGATTCTATGAAGAGTGAAATAGGAAAGAACATTTCTGATGATTCATTCCTCCTTTTGTCTGTCTTCTTGCCGCTAGTGATATTTCTTCTTTGCCTCAAATATATTCTTGAGGCATCTGACCAAATTTAAATTGCGTATTGGCAATAAGGCCAGAAATTATTACTTTACCCTTTCTGTCCAATGATGACCCATTCATGGTGAGGTTCACTTTTTTTTTAATTTTCAGTTTTCTGCTGTACTTGCCCATTGTTGTGGTACAGATTAATTAAAGTCTTTCTGGTTCACAATGGTTCTTCCTTCAAGCATTATGAGGTAAATACAAATACAAACACAAATACAAGAATGGGATTGGGTGTGTACGCAATGCTATTAGTTTGAGATTTGGAAATATGAAAATTTGTCAGCAAGTCAGAACACAGCCTATGAATAATCTCCCAGTTCGAGCATAATATATCATTCTTCAATAGAGAGTGTACATACATTTCCCCACACTGTTCTTCAATAAATATTGGCATTTACACCTTCGGACAATGACTCTGAGATGGTTCTCCCAACTTCAGACTGAATTGGTGTTATTTCATTGTATTGATTGATAGGTTTAAAAATAAAATAGTTCAACTGCTAGAAGCGTTCACTTGTTCAGATAATAGTATCTGTGTGAAGAGAAAAGTAGGATGTGATGGGATAGGTAAGGATTTGGGTGGGTGTAGAATTTCATGCTACTGGTCAATGAGACACTTTCCTGGCTCCATTCCACCCCTGGACAATGTTCCCAGGAGCAGGGAATGACAGGACTTTCAAACTGCGAGTGGTGGGTTGCCACCTGAAGCTCTTGGAGGTCTTTCCCTGAAACCCTTCACATTCCTGCGTCAGTGCAGTTCAGCAAAACTGCCTGAAAGTGACAGCATTACAGCAGACCAGGACTTTGTATTCCAGCTATGTTCAGAGATGTTTCCCTGCCTGCCTCCTTGGGTTCAGCTATAGCTAAGCTATAGCTTAGCTATAGCTCACATGTGGAGGAGTACTCGTGACCCTGTTGCGAACGCCTATTTTTAAAAACATGTTATTTTAGGTTTTAAAACCATTGCCATACCGTACCTACCTTGGAATCCTGCTTCTGCTCCCCTGTTTTGGGTTCTCCAGGTTTGCCCCCACTATCCCTAATCAGCTGGTAAACTCTCGATACTCGTTGACTAACATCAGGAGAAGCACACATGAAAGTGGTGGTTTCCTACAAGGTATGGGGTTCTGCTTCCCATGGGAATCTGATGCTGAGGGAAAATCCTGCCCACAGCATAAGTGTTTCAGGTTGACTGAGTGCTTACACAGTGTCCTGTTAACTAATACTTCATACTGATGGAACAATGTAATGTTATTACTAATTTTAATGTGCTATTAATTTTAACATTATTGCAATGCGAGCCATAAAATAATGTATCATTTAATTATGCCAACTAGTGCAGAGACCCTCTTGAGATTCATCTTCTCAATTGAAACAGATAATGAAATCTCCGGTATTTGCCCTTCAATAAACACATGGGCAGAAATGTACAAAGAAGATAGCCTAGCTAGTCTAACACTGATTGAGCCTAATGACTTAACTCACCTCGACGGTTGCAGTTTGTTCAATATTTGATAATTGTTGCAACAGTTATAGTTTTTGTTCAATACTGAATGAAGCACCTACTCTGCTCTTCAATAAAAAGCTATCAAATTTTCATTCTGGTAATTGGTTTTATTCTTTGAAATGACTTTGTTGCATAGACTTGACAAAATATGCCACATGTACTGTATCCTTCCAGCATTGTGACCATTCTGAAAGGCCCAGTTAACTGTCAGAGGCTCAGGGATTTGTTAATGCATTCTGTAATATCACAGAAGTCTTGTTAGGTAACAGCAATTGACTCCAGTAACTAATTGGCTAAATACAGTATACTTTAGGAGAACTATGAGGGGGATAATGTGATATTGCAGAGTTTTGTAGTGCCAGTATTTTGTTCTTGTACATCATCAGCTTTCAAGTTTTTTACTTCTTTGTGAGGCTGTCAGTTCTGTCCCTCTACATGAGATGTGCATTTCTCTGTGCCCACATTTCTTCATGCATAACGTCCAATTAATCTTCTGCACTTTGTTACAAAGGAGTAAAGATCAGATAAATCAGATTGAACTGTAGCCACATATTCCCTAGACAATTGGTAAAAGATTGGTCTGCTCTTCCAGACCTCTTAGCCTGGATTTTCGGCCCATGTTAAGGGTAGTATTAAAGTAATGCTAATATTATGAACAAATTGAAACATCTAAGCTGATGTGTTTTTAAAAAAAAGTCAAAGGAAAGGAGACAAGATAAGTACTCAAAAGAAAATGTGTCTCTGTCAACTGACCAGGCTTTCTAAGTAGATTAACTTCTAAACTTCTGAAAGAGGGATAGGGATATAAGGCAGGATTTCAGGAAGCTAGGGTGGAAACTGAGAGCTAGAACAAAGAGTTGTTATCTCTGGTTTGTTACCCGTGCCACGTGATAGCGAGGCAAAGAACAGGGAGAGATATCAGCTGAACACGTGGCTGCAGGGATGGTGCAGGAGGGAGGGTTTCAGGTATATGGATAACTGGGGCTCATTCTGGGGAAGGTGGGATCTCTACAAACCGGACGGTCTTCACTTGAACCAGAGGGGTACTAATATCCTGGGTGGGAAATTTGCTAGTGCTATTCGGGTGGATTTAAACTAGCTCAGCAGGGGCATGGGAACCTGTGGTGTAGTTCCAGTACACAGGAGGATGAGAGTAGGGAGGACATGGACAGGATTTCACCGTCACAGGAGTGTGCTGGCAGACAGCAAGCTGGTTTGAAGTGTGTCTACTTCAACGCCAGGAGTATCCGGAATAAGGTAGGTGAGCTTGCAGCATAGATAGGTACCTGGGACTTCGATGTTGTGGCCATTTCAGAGATGTGGGTAGAGCAGGGTCAGGAATGGATGTTGCAGGTTCCAGGGTTTAGATCTTTCATAAAGATCAGGGAAGGTGGTAAAAGAGGGGGAGGTGTGGCTTTGTTTGTCAAGGACAGTATAACGGTGGCTGAAAGAACTTTTGATGAGGACTCGTCTACTGAGGTGGTATGGGCTGAGGTCAGAAACAGGAGAGGAGAGGTCACACTGCTGGGAGTTTTTTATAGGCCTCCGCAAAGTTCCAGGGATGTGGAGGAGAGGATCGGCAAAACGATTCTAGGCAGGAGTGAAAGGAACAGGGTGGTCATTATGGGAGACTTTAACTTCCCTAACATTGACTGGAAATGCTATAACTCTAGTATGTCAGACGGATCGGTTTTTGTCCAATGTGTGCAGGAGGGTTTCCTGACACAGTATGTCGAAGGGCCGACAAGAGGGGAGGCCACACTGGATCTGGTACTTGGTAATGAACCAGGCCAGGTGTTTGATTTGGTGGTATGTGAGCACTTTGGAGAGAGTGACCATAATTCGGTTACGTTTAGTTGAGCGATGGAAAGGGATAGGAACATGCCACTGAGCAAGAGTTATAGATAGGGGAAGGGCAATTATAATGCGATTAGGCACGACTTAGAAGGGATAGAATGGGGTAGCAAAATGCAGGGGATGGGGACAATCGAAATGTGGAGCCGGTTTAAGGAACAGATATTGCGTGTCCTTGATAGGTATGTCCCTGTCAGGCAGGGAGGAAGTGATAAGGTAAGGGAACCTTGGTTTACAAAAGAAATTGTATCTTTGTTAAGCAGAAGAGGGAGGCTTATGTGACATTGAGACGAGATGGTTTAGATGAGGCGATGGAGAGTTACAGATTAGCTAGGAAGGATTTAAAGAGAGAGTTAAGAAGAGCAAGGAGGGGACATGAGCAGTCATTAGCAGATAGAATTAAGGAGAACCCTAAAGCTTTCTATAGGTATGTGGGGAATAAAAGGATGACTAGGGTAAGAATAGGGCCAGTCAAAGACAGAAGTGGGAAGTTGTGTGTGGACCCTGTGGAGATCGAAGAGGTGCTAAACAAATATTTCTCATCTGTTTTCACTCAGGAAAAGGGGAATATTGTAGAGGAGAAGACTGAGATACGGGCTATTAGACTTGAAAGGATTGAGGTTAGTAAGGAGGAGGTGTTATCAATCCTAGAAGCTGTGAAGGTAGATATATCCCCTGGGCCGGATGGGATTTTTCCGAGGATTCTCTGGGAAGCTAGGGAGGGGATGGCGGACCCTTTGGCCTTGATCTTTGAGACGTCATTGGCTACAGGTTTAGTACCAGAGGACTGGAGGATTGCAAATGTTGTGTCCTTGTTCAAGAAGGGCAGTGGAGATGACCCAGGTAATTATAGACCAGTGAGCCTTACATCTGTTGTAGGAAAAGTTTTGGGAAGGATTCTAAGAGATAGGATTTATAATCATCTAGGAAGCAACAATTTGATTGGAGATAGTCAACATGGATTCGTCAAGGGCAGGTTGTGTCTCACAAACCTCATTGAGTTTTTTGAGAAGGTGACCAAGCATGTGGATGAGGGTAGGGCAGTTGACGTGGTGTACAAGGACTTCAGTAAAGCCTTTGATAAGGTTCCACATGGTAGGCTATTGGAGAAAATGCGGAGGCATGGGATTGTGGGAGATTTAGCAGTTTGGATTAGAAACTGGCTTTCTGAAAGAAGCCAAAGAGTGGTGGTTGATGGAAAATATTCAGCCTGGAGTCCAGTTACTAGTGATATGCCACAAGGTTTTGGGACCACTGCTGTTTGTCATTTTTATAAATGACTTGGACGCAAACATAGGTGGATGGGTTAGTAAGTTTGCAGATGACACTAAAGTCGGTGGAGTGGTGGACAGTGTGGAAGAATGTTGCAGGTTGCAGGGAGACTTGGATAAACTGCAGAATTGGGCTGAAAGGTAGCAAATGGAGTTCAATGCAGATAAATGTGAGGTGATGCACTTTGGGAAGAATAATAGGAAGGCAGAATACTGGGTCAATGGAAAGATTCTTGGTAGTGTGGATGTGCAGAGGGATCTTGGTGTCCAGGTACATAGATCCCTGAAAGTTGCCACCCAGGTTGATAGTGCTGTTAAGAAGGCATACGGTGTGTTGGGTTTCATTGGTAGGGGGATTGAGTTCCGGAGCCGTGATGTCATGCTGCAACTGTACAAAACGCTAGTGCGGCCTCACTTGGAATATTGCGTACAGTTCTGGTCGCCCCATTACAGGAAGGATGTGGAAGCATTGGAAAAGGTGCAGAGGAGATTTACCAGGATGTTGCCTGGTCTGGAGCGAAGGTCTTATGAGGAAAGGCTGAGGGACTTGAGTCTGTTCTCATTGGAGAGAAGAAGGCTAAGAGGGGATTTAATAGAGACCTACAAAATGATCAGAGGATTAGATAGGGTGGACAGTGAGAGTCTTTTTCCGAGGATGATGATGTCGGCTAGTACGAGGGGGCATAGCTGCAAACTGAGGGGTGATAGATTTAAGACAGATGTCAGAGGTAGGTTCTTTACTCAGAGAGTGGTAAGGGCGTGGAATGCCCTGCCTGCCAATGTAGTTAACTCAGCCACGTTAGGGGCATTTAAACAGTCCTTGGATAAGCATATGGATGATGATGGGATAGTGTAGGGGGATGGGCTTAGATTAGTTCACAGGTCGGCGCAACATTGAGGGCCGAAGGGCCTGTTCTGCGCTGTATTGTTCTATGTTCTATGTTCTAAACATTTTCTGCCATGGTTTGCTTCAATCAATGATAATGCTGACATGTTCGGGCATATATTTATTGTTGACTGGTATTTAATTATAAATATTTTGACGACTTCAATTTTTTTTTTAGAATGGATTCACTCCACTCTATATGGCTGCCCAGGAAAACCATATTGAAGTTGTGAGATTCCTTCTGGAGGTTGGAGCTAACCAGAGCACAGCCACTGAGGTATGTAACTCCACACTGATGATTAATTGTAGAATAAGAAATGACCATGAGACTGTTACCAATATGAACATTAAAATGTTGGAAGCCTTCCCTCCCAGTCATTGATGGTTTTTAATTGGTGATGGTTTACAAAAACATTAAGTTTTATGGGTGTAGGATTTTCTGTCAGAATACTGATGAGACGAATGGTGTTCCCTGATTTATTGATGCCCTTTCCATAGAGCAGTAGACGTCGTTTATTTGGATTTTAGTAAAGCCTTCAACAAGGTTCTGCATGATAGACTAATTAATAAAGTTAGGTCATGTGGGACTCAGGGTGAGCTTGCCAATTGGATACACAATTGGCTTAATGACAGGAAACTGTGTGGTGGTGGTGGATGGTTGCTTTTTGGCAGCCAGTCGCCAGCAGTGCTCCACAGGGATTGGTTCTGGGTCCTCTTTTGTTTGTCATTTATATAAGTGATTTGGATGAGAATATAGAAGGCATGATTAGTAAATTTTGCAAAAGACACTAAAATTGGTGGCATAGTAGACAGTGAAGAAGGTCAAGTAGATCAGTGGGCTGAAAAATGGCAGATGGAGTTCAATCTGAATAAATGCAAGGTATTGAATTTTGGTACAACAAACAAGGGTAGGGCTTGTACAATTAATACTAGGGCCCTGGGCAGTGCTGTAGAACAGAGGGACCTAGGGGTACAGGTACATAACTCTTTGAAATTTGTGTTGTAGGTAGACAAGGTGATTAAAAAGGTGCTTGGCACACTTGCTGTCATTGCTCAGTCCTTTGAGAAAAGGAGTTGGGAAGTCATGTTGAGGTTGTACAGGACATTGATGAGGCCTCTTCTGGAGTACTGTGTTCAGTTCTGCTCCCCCAGTTATAGGAAAGATATTATCAAGCTGGAGAGGGTTTAGAAGAGATTTATGGCATGTTGCTGGGTATGGAAGGATTGAATTATAAAGAAAGGCTGGATAGGCTGGGAATCTTTTCACAGGAGTGTGGGAGGTTGAGAGGCGACCTTATAGAAGTTCATAAAATAATGAGAGATATAGATAGAGTTAATGGTAGTTGTCTTTCCCGCAAGATGGGGGATTTCAAGACTAGGGGGTACATTTTTAAGGTGAGAGAGATTTTAAAAAGACATGAAAGGCAATTTCTTTTACACAGAGAGTGGTTCATGTGTGGAATTAACTTCCTGAGGAAGTGATGGATGCGGGTACAATCACAACATTTAAAAGACATTTGGATAAGTACGTGAATAGGAAAGGGTTGAAGGGATAGGGGCCAGAAGCAAGGCAGGTGGGGGACTAGTTTAGTTTCAGATTATATTCGGCATGGACTGGTTGGACCGAAGGGTCTCCTTCCATGCTGTATGACTCTATATAGTCCTACAAAAATATCCCTTCTAGTATCTATCCAATTTACTTTTAAAAGCCACAACTGAATCTACTGGCACCACCCTTTTAGGCAACACTGTCCAGATTTTGAAAAGTTGCTTCGTGACAAAAAGTTATTTTCTTATGTCACCCTCGGTTTGTTTACCAAACACTTTTAAATTCTTCATCCACTGGTTCTTTACCTGTTTGCCAATGGGAACAGTTTCTCATTATTTTGTGGAGCCCCTCAAAATTTTAGATTTATCTGTGAAAATTTCTCTTCTCCAAAGAGAAAAATCTGAGCATCGTCAATATATCCATGTAATTCCTGCATAAATACCAACCTTTTCCTAGCTACCATTAGTTCTGGACCCGAAATGTTAACTCTGATTTTTCTCCACAGATGCTGCCAGACCTGATGAGCTTTTCCAGCAAATTCTGTTTTTGTTCTGATTTCCAGCACAGTTTTTTTTTGTTTTTTTAAATTTTTTTGTCATGAAATTTAATCCCCTCCTTCCTTCCACCATTCCCACATGATCTGCACCCTTTCTATTTTATAAGTGATTTATAAATAAATATTGCGAACAACAGTACTACACTATTAATTGGGATTTATGTTGAGGAGCTCTGAGATGTTCCTTAGACACAGGATAAACATGTTTACCTCTTATTGATAGGGAATGTGAATAAAAGCAAAAGAGAGAAACTGAAATTGAAAATGAAACTTTTTCCTGTCATTCATTTCCATACGTTTTGTAAAAAGTAATCTAAGTTGTGAAGGAAAGAGTTCAATTATCTCACATAAAGCAGCCCTAAAAACCTTTAGGGTATGAAATTCAATGAGTTTTGTTCAATGAAATAAATCATTTCATGTAAATTTCTGTTTAGAGTACCAGTAAATTGACAGTGCTTTCCCGAATGTGACTTGTGGTAGGTCCTCTTGGACCACTGAACCTATTAGTTATTTAGTCTCATTTTCATGTAGCAAGTTAGACAGGCTAATGTTTGCTGTGGGCTAATATCTCAGTCTTTAACATATTGTAATTGCTGTAATGTTTAAATGTTAGCAAGTCATACCATCGTACATCAAAAAACAAAATATAAGAGAAGCAGAAGGCCTCTATTTGCAATCAAAATTCACATTCTGCATAAAGAAAAATGCATAACGTGCCTGAGTCCAGCATGAAATACATAGGCAATAGGTAATCTTTCAAGAAATTTGACATAAATTTTACACCAGCTATATATTCCTTCAAGCATAAAAACCAAAAACGTCAGTTATATGTGGCTAACAAAGTATTGTATAATATTAATATTAATTGGGGAAGGGCAGAGATTTTGATCTGACTCCATAAATGGAAAGAAATGGAGTGTATTCCTTTTACCTTCTCTTCCTAATATTTGCGATATCCAGGGAATTTGATGCATTTAAGCATGGATGGTTCAAGTTTTCCCTATCAAAGTTACGAGATGGGCTTGGGATGGGGTGAGCTAGGAAGGAGATTTACTACCTTACATGAGTTATGAGAAAGTGGAGCCCATTTTACTAGGTCAAAGAAACTTAAGGCAAAATTTGATGGAACGGGAAGACAGTACAGAAAATGTTAATGCAGAATGTGAATTTTGATTGCAAATAGAGGCCTTCTGCTTCTCTTATGTTTACTTTGATAAAACAACTTCAATGTATTCTTAACTAGATGGTATAAATTTAGCACATTCTCATCGGAATGAAAGGAGAGATTCAGAGAATATTTTACACAAAGGTTCCTCAAGCCGTGGAAATATATTGGAAGGAACTGTGTTGCCTGTAAATTCACAATTCTCTTTTGTCAAAAAAAAAATCATTTATATTTTAAGAAAAAAGATGTTCAAAAGGGTATGGAGAGAGTACAGGGAAATGGGACTATGTGAGTTGATGTTTCAGAGAGATACTGCAGGTGCAGTTGGCTAATTTGGTTCATTTTGTACTGTAAAATCCTGATTCTGTTACAGATACCCTCGGGACTGAAACCTGCAGGCACCATCTGTACTTGCCCCTAGGTTATGGTGAACCAATACGGGTTAGAATTTTAATAAGGTACAAAAGTAGACAAACATGCTGTAGGCTTCCTATCAAAATTTAGATAAATGGTAAATAACCTTGATATTTGAAGATTCAGTCAAGATGTGCATTTTTGGTAAATGTTAAATGGAAACTTTGTTTGTACAAAAGAGGCCTTCTGTTTCTGTTTATTTCGTTTGTTAATTAGTGAGTGATTGGTGTTTGTTTTGGGCATTTGCACTAGGAATGGCAGTAAATACAATTTAAATATTTATCTCTTATGTTTCACCTAAATGTTTGAATTGCTGTCCGGTTTCAGGGGCTACTTGCAGATTCAATGGAGAAAGATGTCAGCTGCATAGAATTTCAGGGGTGCTGAATAGTTAGAGAGATAAGAATGTACAGATTATTAACATTTGACAGGCCATAAAATGTGAATTTAACAATTGGAAGCGTTTCCCACTTGACTGCCCGAAGTGTCAAAGGGGAAGTTTAATTGGCTGCATGCAAAATATTTGTTCTTTCCTTGGGCAGACGTCCCACCTTGAAGTACTGCTGGCCTTTTCTGTAGTCCTGAGACTACCAATTGAAGCTATGGCCACTGCTGGGACTACAAACAGTATCTCGAATCTAAAACCTGGAGTTCAGGATCAGGTGTGCAGAATCTCCTGGTGGGAAAGGGAGCTGAAGTCCAGAGGAGGTGCCAGTTCTGGCTGGGTATATTCCAGGAGATGTTGGTGCAAGACACATCACAGAATCACAGCAATGATTTAAAAGAGTTTCTGTTGTGTGAATTTCTTAGCACCGAATTGGCTAGTATTGTACTGTACTTGTAATAGTGTCAAGTGCAGAAATAGATGTATCACCCATCTGACCAACGGTACTAATAGGTCTCATTCAATGTAAAAATCAACACCGCAACATTGGTCCAATGGACCAACAGACCAAGTAATTAGGGGAAACATGTTCCCAACATGTAACCTGTCATGTCCTATTAGAATTTTGTCTGTTTCAATAAGATCAATCCACATTCTACTCAACTCTAGTGAATAAAGACCTAACCTGTTTAGTCATTCTCAATAACCAACACCTTCATCCCAGGAATCAACCTAGTGAATCTCTGTTGAATTACCTCCAACGCCACTATATCCTTCCTTAAAAATGTGGACCAAACTGGACACACCCACTAGGTACAGCCTCACCAACACCATGCGGTGTTGAGACATGATTTCCCTATTTTAAACCTCCAACACCCCAAGCAATGAAAGTCAAAAATCAGTTTGCCACCTTAAATTGCTTGCTGCACTTGCATACTAACCTTTTTGTTTTTTTTCCATCAATAACACACTCATCCCACTTTGCACCTTTTTGAAGTCTCTAGTCATTTAATTAATAGTCTGCCTTTTGATTCTTCCTATCAAAATGCATGACCTCACACTTTGCTATATTCAACACTGACTGCATGGGTCTTCCCCCCAGTCACTCGATCAATCTGTGTCCCTGTTCAGATTGCTTATATCCTCGACAAAATACGTACTCTCACTTATTTTTTATCATTAGCAAATTTGGAGACATTACACTCTGTCCTTTCCTCCAAGTCATTAATATAGAGAGTAAATAATTGAGATCCTGGGACTGAACTTGAGAGGAAGTTAGCTAGCAATGTAAAAATGGATAGCAGTGTTTTCTACAGGCTTTTAAAAGAGTAATTAAAGTGAGAATTGGTTCTCCAGATAGTGAGAATAGGGAATTAATGTTGGATAATAAGAACATGACACATGGAGTTAGCTAGCATATTGTTCACTTCCTCTCTAGTTCAGTCCTAGGATATATGAACCAATCCCAGTAAAAGCTAAAAGTCAAGAGATGGAAGGAAGATAGGAATTTAATGAAATTACAATCACTGGGGAAGTGGTGCTGACCAACTGATGGAGCTGCTGGCTACCAAATCCCCAGGCCCTTGTTGATTTCATCCTTAGGTCTTAAAAGTGTTTGCTAATGAGATAGTGGATGCGTTGTGGTTAAATGTTTGACATTTGCTAGACTCTGGAAAGGTTCAATCAATCTGGAAAATAGGAGAAATAACTCCTCCATTTGAAAAGGGAAGAAGGCAGAAAACAAGATACTATAGGATAATTAGCTTGATATTATCATGGGGAAGGTATTGAATGCTTTCAGTAAGGACATTACAGCTAGGCACTTAGAAAATGTCAAGGTAATCTGGAAGAACAAACATGAAGTTAGTTTTGTAAAGAGAAATTGTGTGTAACTAATTTACTGGAGTTCTTTGAGGGAGTGCAATGCACTATAGATAAGGGGGAGTGCGTTCACATACCAATTTGGATTTCCAGAAGGCACTTGACGAGGTGCAACCTCAAAAATTATTATGCAAAGTAGATGCACATAGTGACATACTAGCATTGATAGAAGATTGTCAAAAAACAGAGGCTATGCATAAATGGTTCTTTTTGATTGGCACAACATGGCCTGCAGGATCTGTGCGGGCAACTTTTCATAACTCATATCAATGACTTCAATGAGGGGAGCAAAGGCATGATAGCTAATTTTGCAGGTGACACAAAGATAGGTGAGTTGTGAAGAGTACATGATGAGGTTGAAGAATTGTACGGATAGGTTAAGTGAAAGGATAAAAATTTGGTGGATAGAGTATAATGTGGGAAAATTCCACTGAGGCACATTAATATATAGTTTTCCTTTGTGCTGTCCTAAGAAACAGTACCTATTTTATCTGTACACTCCATCTCCCAGATTGAAGAACGGTTTAACACAAAGAATAGTAATGTACAGTGCACCTAATTTATTTTTCGAGGACAGTTTTCTCTACCTGAGTCAAGTAGCCCAACTCTAATGCTTAAAGTGCTAACAGCTCAAATATTCACCTATTAATAGCAATGGTAAACATATGCATATTTATTGGGAAAGCCCCCACTGGCTTTGAATTCTGTGCAATGATTTATCAATCTATAAATAGGGTTATCAGTGGGTAACTGCAGAATGCTAATTTACTTCATGACATGCGGAGATCTGTAAGTGACGAAGACTTCCTTGTCAGTGGGACTAAAGCTACATTCAAGTGTTACATATCAAAATGTCTATATTTATCACAAGTTTGAAAAAGATCCAATTTTTTACTCCCATGTTGGCTAATATACTTAAAACTTCTCCCTCCTCTTGTCCTTTAAATCTGCAATCATCACCCCTCCCCTCAGGCAACCAATATTAAACTCCACGGATCCTGATACCAATTTTGTTCAGCTTCAGACTTTTCAGGGAGAGGAGTGGAGCTAATCACTCGGAAGTGGAATCTGTAATGGTGAACTAAACCCATGGAGTGAAATTTACCGCAGGCTTGGGGACTCCAAAGCTGGGCCAAAAGTGGGTCCGAGAGCAAGCTTTCAGGCAGCAGGACTGACTCAGCAATTTTAGTCAAAATAGTCTCCTAATCGGCCGGCTGTGGGCCCACGATTGACGTAAGGCTGGTCGTCAAGCTTCCGGTGCTGCCAGCCCAAACTGTGTCTCCAGCTCTGATGGTCCATGGGCTGCTAGCAAGCATAAGTATTAGGCTCTACAGCCATTAGCAAAATGCCAGCAGCTGTGTAAAATACCCCACGGAGCAGGAAGTTGATTTATCTCAAGGTCCACTGCTGGGAAGCATCTTCACATGGCTGCCCATCATTTTACTGGCCACCCAACCACCACTCCTGATACCGGGCTGGGGAAAATCTGAGCCGAATGACTTCAGTCTTTCCAACGTTTAGTTGGAGGAATTTCCACTCATTTTTCTGATTGGAGTCAGTTCACCCAGATACAGCTTACAAATATCGTTACAGTTCCAAGAACATCTAATGCTGTCTCTAAAACTAGACTCAGTCTAGCTCATTTCCAATGGAGAGAGGGTTTACTTTTTTAATACTTCAGTCCCTGAGTCAACACTGTTAACTGTGGAGGGGAGACAGTGATAGAACAGTCCTGTGATTGGGCCTAGGGCGTGTGTGCACAATTTTTTTTCTTTTGCTTCTAAATGTCAGTGGTTTTGTGAAATGATTGGGGAAATAAACCACTGGCCCCCTGCTATCTTCCTCCAATTCCCACTCTCGCAACTCCATCCTCATGTTCTCACAACTCTCCATCTCTCTCCCCACCTCCCCACTCTTGAGTCGCTGCAATTTCTGAGCATTAAGATAGGAAAAAGTAGGAAAAGTTTTGACAATCAGTGGTTTAGGAGCATTACTACAGCTAAAAGTGCACACAGCGCAGGCACCAAGGGAATGCACTTCACTTTGTATGAAAGCACTGTTCCATTTCTAAATGTCTGGCTGTAATTTTAAAGCCATGTCCCTCATTCCTCATTCCTCATTCCTCATTCCTGCACCAAGAACGTTAACTTCTCCGTATCTAGCCATCAATATTTTAAATCATGAGAATCCTTTTAGCAGAGTAAACACTTTAATAAGTGCTCAGTCTTCTATTCTCAAGGGAAACCCTCTAGCCTTTCTGAAAACTTTGTCATTTCCTCCATCCTATTGAGATGCAGAAAATGCATAAAAGTTTGAATTATCGGTGTTGCAGTCTAAATGTCTTTGCAAAAGCAACTGATGAAGGGTTTTGGAATCATAAATGCCCTTGCAGAGTCATAGAATTGATTGAAAAATTAGTCGCAGTGAGCTTGTTGCATCCCCTTTGTCTTCTCCTGTCTTTTGATCTGGCTTTGTCACATTCACTGTTGTTTTCAGGCTGTCCTCACAGTTTGTGGATTGCAGCCAGGGACTCTGCAAGAGAACAAAAACCTGAGAGTTCATGGCACTATGAATTTTAATAAAATGGCAGGTGTGAGATGTTCGAGACAACAGCAAAATTGCATTCTAGTCTCAAGGCGCTGCTGTCAGCTTCTCCCTTAGTGCACTTGATTTGCATTTGAAATCTTCAAGGGCATTTATAAAGAGCCAAAGTTCTGATCCAGAAATTAATGAAGCATTCACCCAGCTGAGTTCACAATTAGTGGGCAGAATTCAGCCTGACACACTTACATGAGGCATACGTTCATTAACTCGCATCAATTCAGCCAAGTTGTAGCAGTCCCAAAGGCAGAATGCACAGAGACTGCCAATGAAAATTAACTTTGCTTTTCTTTTATCAGAGGTAACCCTCTTAGTACTTTGGTGTCCAGTTGTTTCTTTTAACCAGAGGAAAAGGGATTTATAACTATAGGTTCTGAGAATGACATTGCAGTTATTTTTTCAGCTGAATCATGAAATTTTACATTACTGAAGCAAATCATTTATACCATTGTGATTGCACTGTTCCCCTGAAGAAGCTATCCACATCATTCAACTTCCCTGCATTTTCCCTTTTATTTCTTCCCTTCCTTTTCACTGAGGCTTCAGCTGTGTGCCAGCTTTACTCTGAGGTTATGGGTTGTGTGTTCAAGTCCTACCCGAGCACAAAAATGAAGACTGACACTCCAGTGCTAAACAGATGAAATGATGTGGTAATGAAGATGCTGTCTTTCACATTAGAAGTTAACTTGACATCACGTCAGCTCTGAAGTGGTTGTAAAAGATCTCATGGCACTATTTTGAAGATGAGCTGAGGAGTTATCCCTGGCATCCTGGCCCATATTTATCCCTTAATCGACGCCACAGAGACGGATCATCTAGTCATCACCTTGCTGCTTGGGAGTGTTTGCTAAATGCAGATTGCCTGCTGATTCTTCCACATTACAAATTTGACTGGACTTCAAAAGAACTCCATTAGTTCTAAAGTGCTTTGGGATATCAATTAGCTGTGAAAGATGGTCTAATAAATCCAAGTCTTTATTTTTGTGGCTTATCTAAGAACGTGTACAGTATTCAATCAATGCGGAACAAGCACTCCATATACCTTTTATTCAAATAATTTTAATTGCATGACAAAAAAATTGATTTGGTGAAAATGTGATCTATTTGAAGGTGTGTAGTTAGGCATCCTGGAATGTTACATTTTGTTCAATCACATTTTTTCAATTAAGTTTTCCAAAGGAATTTTTCTCTCGCTACCTCTTCATTTTTTAAAATATTTCACTCATTTTGTGTTTTAACTGAGAAGATGCAGTCTTCATGATTTATGCCACTGAAGTCACATTAAAAATTATGGACAAATTTCCCTTTGGAAAAAGGTTTTAATATTTCCCCACAGCATTTAGCTGATGGTGAGGACTCAGTCGTGTGGTGGATCAAAATTCCAAGCATTGTGACCTCCTACATTACCACTCTAACGGGTTACCCTCAAATCTCACTGTAGAGACAGAGCCAGGGCCTGTCCTAACTTCAGAGAAAATTGTTACAGATGGGATCCTTCGAGAGGCAATCCCTCCCCAGTTGGGTTTGACAAATGGAGCCTAAGTCTAGTGTAGTGTCAAATTGGTGTAGAAAGTACCAAGTGTTTGTTTTTGAGCCCTTAACATATTTAGAAAATACAGATGCAGTAATATCTTTAAAATATTACATGATGAAGCGGGGTATGGTGGCTCAGTGGTTAGCACAGCTGCTTCACAGAGCCGGGGATCTGGCTTCAATTCCAGCCTCAGGCGACTGTCTGTGTGGAGTTTGCACATTCTCTCCATGTCTGCATGGGTTTTCTAGGCGGTTTAGCCATGGGAAGTGTGGGATTAGGGGATATGGTATAGGGGAGGGTTTAGGTAGGATGCTCTTCAGAGGGTCGGTGCAGACACGATGGGCCAAGTGGCTTCCTTCTGCAGTGTAGGAGTTCTGTAATTCCATGAAGGTGATAGTTGTCTTTAACAGCATAGCTGTATTTTAATCTAGTTTATCTCTGACTTGATTGTTTATTTAATGTCTGCAAATCCCTGAAGCAAAGCGATAGTCTGCTCATTTGGTGAGTTGATAATGATTAGTTCTCTGAATTGTAGAGGAGATACTCTCAGTAATGTGCACCATTACTTACGTCTCTCCACAAGTGTATAAGGCGTTCTACCAAGGTCCCAGCGGTGGAGGTTAGCCTACCAGCGGTCCTAATACCTCTGAAATTCTTTACCTGGGACCGCTCTTTGCCGTGGGAGTTCAAAGCCTGCTATTCAGCCAATAGTGTTTGTCAGAGAAACTTGTTGTGACTTCGCATGTTTTCCACTCCTTAATCTAAAAGATGTCTGCTGGTGAAGTTCGTTCAGGATGGTTGCAACAAGTGTGGAGCAGAGGGGGGAAGGCAGCCAGTAGGTAGGTAGAACAGATCAACATGGAGTGGTGAGTGAGGTGCAGCAAGGATGGTTTCTACCAGTTTGTGGGCTATTGTCAGGTGGTAGATGTGTGGCAGAATTATATTGGGCAGCAGTGATCAAGTTAGTGAGTGAATGAATGAATGACTTATAATAGATCGGAGTTCATACTGTGCCCCTATTAGTGCTCAGACATCCCTGGGAAAGCAAATAATCCTATCAGCAGACTGATTTCCAACAGAAATTTTAAGGGAATTTGGGGGATCCCTCTGGCTTTATGACTTAATTACTGCAATATAACAACTCAGTATTGTTAACAGATTTTGCCTTGCATAAAGTGGAAACATAACCCTACCATATTTTATAACTGTAACATGTATCATAAAACTGAAGAGCTGACACTTGATCCATTGTGCTCTCTAAATCTCTTCAGATGTTCTTTGAAATGGTCAACTGAGTTGATCATTATTCATTGCAAACAGCCCATCAAAGCTTAAAGAGCCTCGGGCCAGAAGGCATTCTTAAATTATTTTCTTCTCCATTATTTTGTCTCTTGAAAGTATTGGTTCACACTTGGGACCAGTTTTGTGGTTATTGGCTGCCTGCTACTGTTCAATCCAAGTGACTGTTTTTCATTTCTGAACCTCAACTATAAATCAATGTGTGTCATTAGTTCTGACATCAACTTACAGCTGTCATCATCTGATTTTGACATGAACACCTTCTATACCAGCCACGAGGTAACAATTAGGAGCAGGAACTCTGGCTGTGTATTAAATGCATGTAGACACTAAAATGTCATGAAGATGAAATGTTACAATGTATTGCCTGGAGAGTAATTTCTATAAGGCTCTAATGGACGGATGTAACCTATTTCAAAATAGTCAGTTCTGGAAAGATAGAATACGGATAAGCTATGGTGAGAGTGAAAAAGGACATTGACACATAGATCTACAAAAGAATAACTTAAGATGGAAGTTATAAATTTTCCAAATGACTTATTTATTATTAAAACTGTGGCTACTTGAATTTTAATAATGCTGTAAATAAATAAAGAGGTTAGAAATAAGGTGATTGGTTGTAGGCGCTGTCCCTTGATTCAAGAATGAAGTCTACTTTGGTGAGTTTCTGTTGTAGGTCTTGTAGGTCAAATAATGCCGCAGAAGAAAATATGCAGGCTCTGTAGTTGGAATAAAATGATAAAAGTAAAAGCAGTTATGAAATTGGAGAAGTGGTGAGGAAAAACGAAGTTAAGGGTAGATTTTGAAAAAAGAGATAAGGCGGTGAAATGATCAAAAAAACTGACAAATGAAAATCAGTTAGTAAACGCGGGATAATATATTTTGGTAAAAAGGAATTATACTTTGGGGAAGACTGTGAGATATTGAGCAGTGAATTGATGCCTGGGAATATGAATTTAAGTTTTGTCCAAGAATCTGGTTTTGTGACCACCTTATAGTTACAAAATTTAAAATCTAATTAGGAAATGTTTTCTCCTGAATTGAAAAGGAAGATTTACCTGCGACGAGCTCAATATTATTCAAAAAATAAATTTGGCATAATCAATAGGTTAGGGAGATCAGGCTCAGATGTTAAAAGTTGCATATCAAATGACAAAGACCAAGAAAAGCTAATGGATACGTGAGTTTTATCACATAACGTATGAGTATAAACAACTGAGATGTAATGGTTAAGTATAGCTCTATAAAGCCCAGTATGGGCCAGAGCTGGAGAGCTATATGCAGTTTTGGTCTCCACAACAACACAGAGCCAGTGAAGTGATTAGAGTGGATTCAAGGAGATGTTGATATTAGAAAATACAATAATGAAGAAGTAGTTGATAAATTGTGTCCATTTCACTTCGAACAGAGGAGATTATAGTACATTTTAAAAGAAGTGTTAAATGTTTTCATGGTAAAAAAGAGTAGCTATAATTAGCATCTTAATATACTAGCGCAGACCTGCAAAACTTGTGTCGTCAAATTACGGACGTTATTTCAATGGTGTTTCTTTGATATGAGATATCTATTTAAAACTTTAATAAAATAGAAACATTCTACTTTGGAAACAGCCATGTAATGATATCTATGGATCAAAAAATGTGTGGGATTATAAATACAAACTTTGTCAAGAGTCTAACCTGTCTTCTTGTGGAAAGTAAAATTCTAATTGGGAACCATTTTCTCTGAAATTGAAAAGGCAGGTTTAGATGTGGTGAGCTCAATAATATTTGAGTAGTAAACACACTATTTCCTTGAAATCTGTCTTACAATTCCAGCATCTCTCTTTAAAGAAAACAACTTCCTAACTACAATCTTGTTGCATTCCTAAGTCTTTGATTCGGATTCAGATTTTGTGCCAACAAGATAGTGGCTACATCCTTGAGCTTGTGTTTGTCATGTCTCTTAGATTTCAACTGGGTTATAAATAGTTGTCAGCTCCTTCATCTATAGATAACACTACTGCATTATTTTAATTCACCTGACAACTTTTCAAAAATTCGTTTGTTAAAATTTGGCAGACTTTCATTTTTAGCATAAAGTAGCTTTTGAAAAGTAAGATTTATTGCTGAAACAAGATATATTCTCTTGAAGCTTTTTCATCTTTCACCCATCTGGGAAGTTTGCAAGAATCCAATTTCAAGGGCAAAGTAATATTTATACTGCATGAAAGGAGAGTGTTGATTAATTGGCAAATGGACTCTGGTGTGAAATTGACTTCGAGAATTCACCCATTGGTTCTGATCGACTATTAACAGCCAAACTTTGTTATATTTACATGTGACAGGCTTGGAAAACTTCAACAAGATTTGTCTTTTTTGCAACAATTTTCAAATTGTGTACAAGCTAACAGCTATTAATAAGTTTAACCATAAAACCTCCTCTACCTTTTTTGCTACTCTTAGCAAATTTCATCATCCCCTTACTCCTTGTTATTCTCATGTTATCCCTCTCATTGCCATACATATCCCATTCCTTTCATTTCTCCCATGCCATAGCAATCCCTATCCCTTCCTTCTTTCCCATCCCTTACAGAAACAGTTTCTCCAGCCAGGATAACCATTGTTGGGCTTTACTGATGTTGTGCTGCAAATCCCCATCGCACTGCAGGATCAACCATTTGTAGCGATAGTTCTCCATGCACCCCTTGAACTTGTACATGTGCCAGGCACTACCCACCAAATGAACCCATCTACAGATTGACCTGTTAAACTCTCCAAACTATACATTCTAAATAGGCAAATCTCAATGTTGTTGTTATAGGTAAGACCATAACATAATTTGTGAGAGTAAAAGTCACCCTTGGCATTGGTAGCAGACTGGCTAACCAACATACAACCTGTTTGATTTTGGTTAAGAAAGAACTGTGGATGCTGGAAATCAGAAACTAAAGCATAAATTTCTGGAGAAAATCTGCAGGCCTGGCAGCATCTGTATAGAGAAAGCAGAGTTAATGTTTCAGGTCCAGTGATCCTGCCTCAGAACTCCAGAAATATTTATGCCTTTGTTGCCTTCAGGCTTGACTTCTGAAATGCTTGCCTTGCTCGCCTCCAAAATTCCCACTGCTCATAAATCCTTGTCTGAAATGTCTGGCCTGCATCCTGTGCTGCTTTAGAGTTAGCATACGATTGGAAGGGGAATGGAATGTAGAAACCATGAAATTTTACTGCAACTATACAGAGCTCGATTGAAACTGCACCTGAAGTACTGAATATGATTCTGATATTCTTTGAAAAGTTGTATTAACAGCAGTCTAAGTGATTTAGCTCAACTCATTCCTGGGATGAAGGGTTTACTTGATGAAAGAAGGTTGAGCAGATTGGCCCATGAGTCACTGGAGCTTACAAAGATGAGAGGTGATCCTGGTAAAATATGCAAGATCCTGAAGGGCCTTATGAGGGTGGATATGCAGTGGATGTTTCCTATTGTAGAGCAGGCTAAATCTAAGAGATTAAAGTCTCCCATCTAAGATGGAGATGATTATTTTTTCTCTGAGTGTTGTTAATCAGTAGAATTCTTTTTTCCTCAGAGAGCAGTAGAGGGTGATTAATTGAACTTACTCCAGGATGACACTAACTTCAGAATCCTTTTACCAGCCTTTTGTAAAATTATATCTCAACCCTACTTCCCAGTCAGCCTTCTGATCCATACATCCCACAATTTTCCCTTCCTTCACCTCTCCATCATAGAACATAGAACATAGAACATTACGGCGCAGTACAGGCCCTTCGGCCCTCGATGTTGCGCCGACCCGTGAAACCAGTCTGAAGCCCATCTAACCTATACTATTCCCTTATCATCCATATGTTTATCCAACGACCATTTAAATACCCTTAAAGTTGGCGAGTCTACAACTGCTGCAGGCAAGGCATTCCATGCCCTTACTACTCTCTGAGTAAAGAATCTACCTCTGACATCTGTCCTATATCTATCACCCCTCAATTTAAAGCTATGTCCCCTCGTGCTAGCCGTCACCCTATCTAATCCTCTGATCATCTTGTATGTCTCTATTAAGTCACCTCTTAACCTTCTTCTCTCTAACGAAAACAGCCTCAAGTCCCTCAGCCTTTCCTCATAAGACCTTCCCTCCATACCAGGCAACATCCAGGTAAATCTCCTCTGCACCCTTTCCAATGCTTCCACATCCTTCCTATAATGCGGCGACCAGAACTGTACGCAATACTCCAAGTGCGGCCGCACCAGAGTTTTGTACAGCTGCAACATGACTGCACAGCTCTGAAACTCAATCCCTCTACCAATAAAACCTAACACACCATACGCCTTCTTAACAACCCTATCAACCTGGGTGGCAACTTTCAAGGATCTATGCACATGGACACCGACATCTCTCTGCTCGTCCACACTACCAAGAATCTTACCATTAGCCCTGTACTCTGTATTCATGTTACTCCTTCCAAAGTGAATCACTTCACACTTTTCCGCATTAAACTCCATTTGCCACCTCTCAGTCCAGCTCTGCAGCTTATCTATGTCCCTCTGTAACCTGCAACATCCTTCCGCACTATCCACAACTTCACCGACTTTAGTGTCATCCGCAAATTTACTAACCCATCCTTCTACGCCCTCATCCAGGTCATTTATAAAAATGACAAATAGCAGTGGCCCCAAAACAGATCCTTGCGGTACACCACTAGTAACTGAACTCCAGGACGAACATTTCCCATCAACCACCACCTGTCTTCTTACAGCTAGCCAATTGGGAGAGCTCATTTTACCCTTGGAACCTCTTCACTTTGAAAACATTAAGAGAATTAGCAAAGATCTGCTCAAAACCCCAAATCAACTGCCTTAATATTCTTGTTACTATTCAGTGTTTCTCCACTGGTGAAGCATTTTGGGACATTTGCTAAGTTAATGGAGCTTCACAGAGCAAGTTGTTATGTTCAACTAAGGTCCAAGCCACTTTCTTTATGGGTAGAGTTTATTAACTGCTCAGCCTTATAGATATTTTTCTAGCCAACCTGTTCAGAGATCTTATTATATACCTCTGGAGCAGGAACTTGAACCTGGATCTTCTGACTAACTGGTGGGAGCTCCACTATTGGGACCTTAGAACACTCTTTCTTTTTGTATTCTGTCCTACAGTTACTTCCAAACCAATCTCACCTGTTCCCTGTTTATATGGACCCAGTCAATGAATCAGCCAGTGTACCCTAATTGCTATAAATGACAGTGATTAGGGCTTATTTCCCCGGTTGGTTAAAACTGTCATCCGACTTTCAAGTAAACAATCCAAACAGTAACCTGTTGAAGTAAAGTTCTGTTTTCTGTATTTGCCAGGATGGGTTCACCCCACTAGCTGTTGCACTGCAACAGGGCCACAACCAAGTCGTCGCCATCCTACTGGAGAATGACACCAAGGGAAAGGTGCGGCTTCCAGCCCTGCACATTGCTGCCAGAAAAGATGATACTAAGTCTGCAGCATTGTTACTACAGAACGATCACAATGCTGATGTACAGTCTAAGGTAGGGAAATCTATGCATTGTATTTGGCAGTTTATAAAACTGGAAAGGGTGAATTTGTGTCTCTGAATATAATTTCACTAAAATACCTTTGTAAATAATGTGTTTTTGAAATTTCTTGAGAGTGATGCGTTAATTCTGATGTCTTCTTTTTCAAAATATTGATATGTGTTCTCCGATGTACATGGACACAGAACTTGTACAATTTAGAGCAAATTATTTTGTTCTATTTATGGCTCCATATGTTGTTATTTTCTCCCTTTGCTACTCCGTGTAGCCTGCATGCTCAGGTTGGACGAAAGTTCTGTCCCTGAGTTTTCATCAATTATTTTCAATTACCTTTTAAATGGATTGGCTATTAAGAAGTTCATTGTCAAATTTCCTCCTATGTTGAAAACATCTTACTCCAATTAGCAATTTCCTAGTGTGCAACCAGAAATTGGGATCACTGCATGTGGATGATGTTGTGTGCTGAGTCACACTCAGTCAATGGTAAAGAAAGAGCATTTTTTTCCCTGTAATAGTGCAGAAAAGCTGAAAATTTATTTATAAACAGTGGAATTACTGTCATAACAACTTAGATATTTATAGGTGGTGGATTGTTTGATTGGTGTTTGGAAAGAAGATTGATTATGTATAAATCTGAAGGAAATCAAAACATCATAAAGCCCTTTCCATATGGAATATCCATGTGGTAACCACTTAAAATGCTGTCACAATTAACAGTGCTTCTCCAGGAAACTTTGCAGCTCTATACCATGACTAATCATTAATCTGCATATTAATCATAACTTTTGCCGTTACTGCCATCTGCTGTAGAGGGTATTCTTATCGAAGCCACCTTGACAACGTGCTACCCACGGTTATCTATACTGCATCCTTGTGCACTACTAAAGTTAATGAAGAATATTTAATAAGGAATTAGAATAAAGAAGATTCTATGTAAGAAAGGACTAAAATAGTCCATTGCTAAGGTATTCCTTGCAGTGAGATAAATTCCCTGTTCTGTCATTTTACCAAGTATTTTGTTTAAAAAACACATGTTAATGTATAAAAGTTTTATTATAAAATATTAAAGAAACGATTGCATTTGTTTGTACAAATCCATAGGTAATATAAATTCTCAACTGCCTCTAAGCTTGGTTTCTTTGTACTTGACCTTTCTCAGTACTTCATTTATATACTGATTGTTAATAGATGTAACTTTTAACTTTTTGCTAAACTGCTGAGTGCATGCATGCTGCTTCATCCATTGTGCTGATAAAGGCTTCAGTGTCTTGAGACAAGGCACCTCTATACATGGAATCTACAATGCTTAGATCAACCTTTACCTTCTATTTTCCCTTTCTTTGCCAACAGTTAATGTTTGCTCACTGCGTGACATTGCCCACCAAGTAGCAAAATGAATTGGTCAGCTAAAAGCCCAAATACAGAGGAAGGGACCAAGAGTAGTGAGCCGTAAATCAATTAAGTTGACTTGGTCAAACTAAATTGGACTTTACTTTAAAGTAATTGGAACAGACTGAAATTTGGATGTTCTGTTGCAATGTATGTCCTGATTTGATGCACTGCATTCTTTTTTCTAGTCTACATAGAGATTATTTATCCCATTTTCGCTAAGTGGGTGATGTTTCTACTCCTTCACTGCAGTATGGGCTTCCAGTGATTTGCACAATGAGTGAAGTAGCATGTGTTTTTTGCAATTTTTTTTCTGATGTTGTATATGCCTGCTCTGTTGCTCTGAGCTGAATTAAACACTTAGCCATCAGTGCATTTGAAGGCGATTGGCACAACACCTGCCCACTGAGACCCACCACGCATTCCCTCCCCCCAACCAACCCATGGCCCAACTATAATTATTCAGTGATGGAGGTGATGTAATGTGGCCCACTTGCCAATGGAATAATTGAATCTCTTTCATGGACCAAATTAAGGGACTTGTCCTTTTGTTGTTGTCATTTACGCACTAAGGTAAGTCCATGTCACATGGCCAGCCTGACAGGTTTCTCTGCACAGGCTGGTGGTAAGACGGAGGAGGGGTACAGATGTAAATGGCCCCTTGGCCCATTGGACGGCCTCTTTCTCAGCTTTCCCCTGACTATCTCCACAATTGTTCTCCCTCCATGACTTCTCAAACACCAAACCCCACCTCCTTCACAGTCTCCAAAATCGTGCAAAGTTCTGATGCAGCGCAGCTCATCACCTGAGTGCAGTTCCAGCCATGGCTGTCATTCCCATTGGCACTACTGGTACAGCAAGAGCAACTGGCAGTCAATTGGCTGGTGACTCCCCGAGCCAGGAAATCCTGTTCATGAGGAACAAAAATCTCACCACCAGTCCAATAGTGACAACCTGGCTGTTGAATGATTATGGGACAGTTCCTTTTCACCTGGCCAGCCATCACCTTCCACCACCCCAGCAATCTTTTTAGCTGGAGTTGAATGTGAGGATAGCGCACGGGTGTACGGTCCAACTGTGGTGGAACGGGTTTCCATGTGTACCATGTGAGTGGCTTTCTAACAGAATATTCATGTCTAATCTTGCAGAAGATATGAATGGTAGTCTAATGGGATTATGTAAAGGTCCAGTGAACTTTCCTGATGTTTTAATAATTTGGAGAAAAATGGTCTACCTGGTGGCTAGGCAAAAGATTTAAAGACCACTGGTAGGAAGTACACTTGCTTTTGGTATTTAGAACTTGGTGCCCAGAGTCCTGACTTGCGTCTGAAAGCTCTGCACAGGTTTCTCAGTCTCCTACTGAGAGTTAGGAAAGAGACCTGCATAACTCCTCCTAGAGATAGCTTGTCAAAGCTGGTAACACTGATTTTCTGCTGGTTTTCCAATCCCCTGTCTAAGTTCCAGCATAAGATGAGGAACTGACTCATGGATATTAATACTCTTGTGTTTACAACAGAGTGAAGCCCATTGCCATGACTACATGGATTAAATTATGAAAAGACACTCACCAAGTCTTCTTAGACAGCAACTTGCAAGTCCACAGCCACTACCATCTAGAAGTATAAGGGCAGCAGATACATGGGAACACACCATTTGCAAGTTCCTCTCCAAGCCAGTCACTATCGTAACTCTGAAATATATCACAGTTCCTTCAGTGCTGCTGGGTCAAAATCCTGGGATTCCCTCCAGAATTGCATTGAGTGGTTCAAGAAGGCAGCTCATGCCACCTTCTCAAGGGCAACAGGTGATTAGCAATAAATAATAGCCCAGCCAGAGTCATCCATTCCCCATGAGTGAATTTAAAAGAAAGATAAATGAGACTTATATAATTCCCTGGAACATACGTGGTTAAGGGATGATTTATTACAAGTTTTTAAGATTTTGAAAGAACTTGGTAAGGAAAACAGAGGACACATTTTCTGGCTCATACACAAGCCAAGAACAAAAAGAGACAACCTTAAATTCAGAATCTGAAAATTTTGGAGATAAATTACAAGGGTTCTTCTTTGGTGTGGATTTTTGGTGTAAATTACTGAGATACCAGACATATTAATAACATTAAATCTGACATAAACGGGTTTTTATGTCTTTGAAGAACTTGGCAGTAAATCAGGAACAAAAACAGAAGTTACTGGAAAAGCTCAGCAGGTCTGACAGCATCTGTGAAGAAAAATCAGAGAAAACAAGGATCACTGGACCCAAAATGTTCACTCTGATTTTTCTTCACAGATGCTGCCAGACCTGCTGAGCTTTTCCATAAATGGATTTTTGCTACCTAAGCATATTTAGGCATTTGGTCAGAGCAAGTGAATGAAGTTAAGATGCAGATAGGCCATGAACTGTGTTGTAACGTGGAACATACTTGAATAATTGATTATTCTGCACCTATCCACATTAACCTGCTGGACACTATAAATTTTGGAAATGTCGTTTTGCTTTAGGATAAACAATTGTAATACTCCTTGGAACTAAAACAACAAATTTATGGAATCCTCTTATCCTAGTGTCTATTCCATCTCATTGAACACCTCCTTATTTCACCATCAAAAACTAGCATCTGAAAGCTGCAGCTCCTATCATTGAGACGTAGAAAATATGAGCAGTAGTAGGGCATTCAGCTCTTCCAAGACTGCTGTGCAATTCAGTGTAATCACGGTTGATCATCCAACTCAGTATCCTCTTCCTACTTTCTCTCCTCAATGCTGAATATATCAAAGAATATGAACTATATCCTATCCTATCTTGAAGCCATTCAATATCTTGGCCTCAGCCATTTTCTGTGGCAGAGAATTCCACAGGATCACCATTCTACAGTGAAAAAAATTCTCCTCATCTCCATCCTGACCCATATCCTTAAGCTGTGACCTCTAGCTCTGTACATCATGGTCATTGGGAATATCCTTCCTGTATTTACTCTGCCTAGTTCTAAAATTTTATAGGTTTCTATCTAATACCCACTCATCTCCACTGAAAATAGTTCTAACCAAGCCAATCTCTCCTCATACGTCCATCCTGCCATTCAAGAATTAGTCTGGTAGACCTTTGTTGCACTCCCTCCATAGCCAGAACATCCTTCCTCAGATAATGAGACAAAAACTGCACGCAATATGCCAGAAGAGGTCTCACCAATGCCGTGTACAATTTCAGCAAGATATTCCTACTCCTGTACTCATGTCCTCTCACTGTGTGGGCCAACATACCATCTGCCTCCTTCACCGTCTGCTGCTTCTGTGTACTTACTTTCAGGAACTGGTGTACAAGGACTCCTTTCCCAATCTATCATCATTCTTCCTGTTTTTGCCACCAAAGCAGATAGCTTCACATTTATCCACATTATACTGCATCTGCTGTGCACTTGCCCATTCACTCAGCCTATCAAAACCACACTGCATCAATCTCTGCTTCCCCCTCACAGCTCACCTTCCCATCCAGCTTTGTATCATCTGCAAACTTGGAGGAATGGCATTTATAATCAATTAATTATTTAGATGAGGGAACTAATTTAGAATAGCTGGTGATCTAGCACTGATCCTTACAGTACTCCACTAGTCACTACCTGCCACTCAGAAAAAGGCCGGTTTATTCCTACTGTTTGCTTCCTGTCTGTCAGGGCATATGGCAACTTCCAGCTTCTTCTAAAAATATTTAGATTGTTAAGAACGGGATTGAAGAATGCGAATACAGATAAAAATGATCAAATATTCTGAAATATGACGGTTTATGTCTTTTGATGCTGTGACAGTGTCAGGTGTGGCATGCAACACTCCAAGGTCTATTGTGGCTTGCAGAGTTCAGCTAATATCCTAGAACTTTGTGCAACTATCTTCATAAGTCAGTGAAGTAATTGATAATGTTTGTTATTTTGAAATGGACTTGTGGCTCAGTCCCTGCTTCAGAAGAGTGTGAAGGTTTGGTAGATTAATCAAAAAATGCGTATTGGACGTTGTCAGTTGAGGTGTTGCTATGTTCTTATGATACCATGCCAATGTAACGAATTGGATACGTTATACGTATACACTTAAACCATGGCTCTAGAATACATATCTAATGGTGTTGAGGAATGGACCTTTCTTTGTTAAAGGTGCTAAATAAATACAAATTGTTATTGCTATGTGGTACAGGTTATGCAAAATTATTCTGGTCTCTGTACTGATTCTGCAAAAGCAATGTGTTTGCTTTGCAGTTTTCCATTACAAAGGATTCTGTATGCCTTCATAGACAGTTCTTTGTTTTAGTGCTTCTTTCCATCTTAAATTTTTAATTTTTCTTCCTCCTTACAATTATTTCTCTGCTTCTTCTTAATGCTGACCCAGATGATGGTGAATAGGACTACAGAGGTATATATCTAGACCTTCTTGTTTTCGCACATATTTTGGAAATTATCCTTAACATTGATATTGTTATATTTCCAAATCATCCAAATGAAAGAATTTTCTGTTTTTAATTCCTGGTATTTATATTCTTTTGATGCTTTTGTAATACTTTTGAGCGTATTTACTTATTATGAAGGGGAAATGTGCTTTGACTTTAGGCTATTTCTTCTTAATGTTTGAATTCTTTTCCCAGAGGTTCTACTGATTTTGTGGGAGAAATTTGCACAACTTCTTCAGAAATGTGTTTATATTCCAATAAATAATTTCACATCTCCACATTTTTGGGGCTTTATTTAAATTGGTCAGATGAATGTTGATGACTGAAGATGGTTTGGAAGATTTATTGTCCCATTTAATACTTGTGGTTCAGTTACTTCAAGTGATTCAGCATTGTATATATTTGAAAGGCATGACATGACCTACATATGCTCCTATTGTTTGTCCTGTTGAATCAACCTCTGAGGTCTGTGCATGGCAGAAACTTACATAACTGGAAATCAATGCATCTATATGCCAATTGGCATGCATGGACCTTCTAGAGAATATTGAACATGACCCTACCTGGCTAGAGAGTGTATCTATTTGCTTTAGTCAGTTTTTAGGCATAACAGCTGAACGAACCCAAAATGATATTTGTGGGGCCGGAAGGAACAGGAGTGCTCCTTTGTCTTCATAAAAGTATATTGCGCATCTGCTGTCCTGGACAGCAAGTTACTCTGGAATTTACAGGTTTTAAGGTTATTTGATTTTTAAAGATATTTTCTAATGCAGAGATATTATTTTACACTGTGGAGCAGGTGGGACTTCAATCCAGACCTCCTGGTTGAGAGAGAGAGAGTCAGTACAACTGTGCCACAGCAGCCCCTTTTAGTTGAACTTTTTGCAATGATATTAACTGTGTTACTTTCCAGTAATTCACTGTGTTTATTTATCTCTCAATATACTTTCATAGTTTATGTCACAGCTGTTAACCCAAGAGGGCTGACGATATCACACAGCATTGAGACCTATTGTCTATGCTTATTTGCTATTACACAGCACTGAAGCCAGGGACCCACCATGCACTTTGTCACCCAAAGTGGTTTTGGGAGCATGTAGGCAAACGTTTTGTTTAAGGCTAAATAATTGGTTCAAATTAAGGCTGATCTGAATGACTCCACTCTGTGCAATGCTACAGTTACTCAGTGGAGCAGCCAGGGAGACTGCAATTCTCTTTCAGACACATTGGGTGTTCTGCCTTCACATCAGGACAATTCTGGGATATCAGTCATTAGGCCTTGCCAGGCACAGGCCTTGTTCCTTTTCATGCTCCAGAAAACATGTGTTTTAAAAAAGGGGGTGCCAATAGCTGCTTACGTACTGTTGTTCTCCAAAATTATGTACGTGAATTCAATGCACTCCCTGTGGGCCTAGCATTATTATTGAGCAATAGTTTAATAAGACAGTAACATGATCTTGCATCAACAGGCAGTCAGACTCAAACATGAGTTTACCGTACCTCCTTCCCTAATATCTGACACCATTTCAAAATCTGCCTCACCTTTCAGTTAAACACCAAATGAGATATCAGTTTGTCAACATTAAATAAGTTTCTAATCAGATACCCATTAAATAGTATATTGACAATATTTGCAAACTATCTGTCTCACCTGCTACATGAATCTATCTTCCTATTCTATTAACTTGCAGAGTGGAAAACTTATGGAAAGCTTATCCTGACCATGCTGGAAGTGAGCTCTCCACAGATCAGAGGCACTTGTCCAAAGTGTACCTTTGTGTGGTCTGGAATCTCTCCATTGCCGTATTGCAACTCACCAGGCTTTGTTACCTAGTTCAAATATAGCCACAGGATGCAACTAATAATCAGAAAGAGGTGTCCAAATATAATTTTGGAAGAAAACAGAATTTACAGTATTATCCTTTCCAGTCGTAATGTTGCTTTGATTCCAACAGTAAATTTTGAGTTTGCTTTTTGCTGTGCAGTTGCTCAGTAAGTCTATGCTTTTGGGTGAACAGGGGTCTGGCTGGAGTTCTGAGTATCAGAAACTTGAGCAGTCAAGCTTTATAAACTGGTCATATTTGTTTTTCAATGTGTTTCCCTCCTATTCACAGAGTGGCTTCACTCCTCTGCATATTGCTGCCCACTATGGAAATGTAAATGTAGCCACTTTGCTATTAAACCGAGGAGCTGCTGTAGATTTCACAGCCCGAGTAAGTGTATTTTTTTTTTAAAGTCTGGTTTTGATTTTAATTATGTTTACGACTTAAAACTGTATAGTTTTTCTGACTCTGACTGTTCTCCAGTTATGCTGGGAGCATATGATAGAATGTGTACTCTTTCCATCAATAAAGCAGTGCATCTATTGAGGAGCTGGCTTTTCTGATAATTTTACGCCTCTGTCCCGGAAAGCAGTGTTTCAGAAGGGCAAATTTTTGATATCTTGTAGCTTTGTTCTATTTGGCAAATGCTATCTGCAGGGCTTTTTGATATTGGACTTGAGCATGTGCAGTTCCCAGCATGGGAGCCCACCAATCTGCCTGTCACTAAACCAAATGTTTCATTGTCAACCACCGATGACTTGATATGTTGCACCTCATTATACTTAATAAAAATGTTGATTCAGCACATCAGTGACAATGCTGCGTAATTTCTTGTTACGTTGCCCTAATACATTTGGCCAGACAGTATAGATTTTTAGCCCTTGGTCCACTGTTTCCATTTGAATTATTGCCTGAGCACGAAAGTAGCAGGTTAAGGCAATGGACCTCCACTGTCAGTATGGACAATTATTTGCATGTTTATAAATGGTGTATCATAACACAAAGCATCTTTAATGTACCCCATTGCACAACACCAGAATACTCACAATCTATAACTTGACTTTTGCAATTATAATGACCAACAGTGGACCATAGGCAATTGGCATCTGGATTTCAGAAGTCAAATTGCAGAAAAGTCAACAAATTGAACCAAATTACTTTTTTGTTGAGCTCAAACCAGATAAACTCTATAGTTCTGAAGTAAATTTGATGTGACATGAAGAGCACAACTTTCTTTTGCATTCCTAGAACATGATAGACGCTATTGATCAGTATTACACCAAAGAGTTGTGCAGTAATGAAAATTGTAGAGGTTGGTGAGCTCAGTGACTGGATGGCTGGTTTGCAATGCAGAGTGATGCCAATAGTATGGGTTCAATTCCTGCACTGGACAAGGTCACCATGAAAGTACCCACTTCCCAACCTCACCTCTCACCTATGGCATGGTGATACTCAGGTTAAAGTTCATCATCAATTATCTCTCTCCTGGTGCTATGACAACTTTACCTTTTACCTAAGAAAAATTGCACCATTACAAGGAATTGTTAGGTAAAGGATTAAAGAATATTAAAATAAGAAATCTGAAATGTGATCTGTCAAAGTTAGAAGAGAGAGAAAAAAATCAGCATTAGTTAGATGAAGCAGGACAAAGGGACAAATCCCATGGAATAATAGTGCAACCATTGTCTAAACTTGTATAATTATGACAAAAATAGCAATTATGTAAAAAAATGAAAATCAACCTTTTTCTGAAGAAAAATTGCAGTGAATTTTACATGCATGTTGTATCTGCAAATCATGTAAATTATTTACTATGGGTGCAGGAGCACAAGTGACTATTTCATCTGAGTGAGATTAAAAGAAACTACAGCATAGATCTAAATTGGACGAGATCAAGGACAAAAAAAAACAAATGCAGCAGTAAACATTCCAGTGAAAACAAAGGTATGCTGAAAACGACATGGAGAAACGTCATTTAGAAGCTGCCTTCTAGATAAGTGCAAGAAATGACCCAAACTACTTCAGATCTGATTTGAAAAATTCAATCCAATAAAATTTAAAAAAGACAGCAAGGATCAATTTCAAAATACTAAGTTCCTTACAGAGGAATGCTAAATTGATAAACAAATCTTCTCCCCAATCATTCCATTCAGAAATGTACCATTTCTATTGTGAGAAAAACAAAATAAAAGAAAATTTGATTGCATCAAAACAACAACTGGGATGAGCCAACAGAAAGAGTGATTTCACTGGGAATTGTTGGCATAAGGAATGGCAAACTACAAATATGCTTGGAATCAATTATCTTAAGTAGATTTCTCAAAGGTGAAATTTCAAAATTTGGGTGCATGAGAAAATATTGGTGCAATTTTCAATAATAAAATGTTTAATCACACCTAGTTTTTGCTCACTAATCCTGAATGAATCAAAGTCCAAATCATTTATTATCTGTTATTGGAGATAGAAATTGTTATGGATTCCCTTTGCTACTACTTCAGCTCCAGATGTATATCATTAATTGTTTGGTACAAAAGCATTGACAAACAGAAATCTAGCATCAGACTTTGAAATTCACTGAATGATTCTACCTTATAGTAAAGTGACAACAGCTTTTGACCCTTGTGAAGATTTCAAATCTAAAAGTAGAAACACAACTGCTGGGCATGGATCATATTAATCATACAGGAAAGAAAGACGGCAACTCCTTACTATAATTATTATTCTAGGTCAATTCATATTAGAGAACTTATCATTATTAAGACTCCTAAACAGAGGAACACAAACATTCATATAAAACCTCATACAAACAAAATCTCAGAATTTCTGCAAACTTGAATGATCATGAAAAATTTCAGCAGATACATCATGGAGCTTAAGAATTCTGGTGTACCGAAATGATAATGATCAATCAGTATCACATCATGTTCGCTGATTCTTGTATAGACGGGGTCTGTCTATCTTAAGAAAGCTAATAGACATTGTTTGATTATGAAAGATTCAAATCATTCATGTATCATAGTTTCTTTGATAAACATGGCAAATCACTATTTTAGAAATCTTTGAATGATTGTACTTTGTACATAAAAAACAGATAGTTAGACTGCAGAACTGTATCCCATGGGTGTCATATGTCTATGGCAAAATGCACGCTGTTGACCAGAATGTGAAAGACAATTGCAAAATCTCCCAAGAATATTCAAACTTCATTTTACATGTTACTGGCAATATTTTGCCAGAAGATGAAGCAAAGGTGAACAGAGTCAAAGAAAAAAGTGAGAAATGTGGATCCTCAGAGTAAGGCGAATTGAGGTATGGCCACGAGTAATCCATACATCTCTCTCTGCTCCCAAAATTGTATATTTTTCACTTAAAGAAAACCTTTAAGAGTGTGATGTAATTGGAATTGAACTATTGCATTTTAATAAAGTGCTTACTTTGTAATTTCTGTTTATGTATGACTGTGTATCCCTTCACCCTTCCCCCATCCCAATCCAGAATGGAATCACTCCACTACATGTTGCTTCCAAACGAGGAAATAACAATATGGTGAAACTGCTTCTGGATAGAGGAGCTCAGATAGATGCCAAGACAAGGGTGAGTTTTTGTTACTTGATTTGCTACTTCTTACTACATGATACTTCTGCAGTTTATGCAATGTCATTGTTGCAGAATAGTCCATTTTGAGAGTTTGGGAAGAGCTATGTCTTTTTAACATAAGAGCGAATTCATTGGAGCTAGGTTAGAGTAAATGCAGCCACAAGTCAGTGCATCTTTATAGCGACCAAATGAATGTTCTGTCCAATATGCTGTGCACCGTGAAAAAACACTGATAGGATGAAAATCATGTTAATACTGCACGTAATTCCTTTAAAGACTTTTCAAAGTCTGCTTTAGTAAATAAGACTCGTTTTGAAAAAGCCATTGCATGACAAAGTTAATAGAAAATCAAGGTAGAAAGTAAAATATTTATAATGCACAATTTTTTTCTGTCAGCGAGTTTAATGGACACTTGTCACTAGCAATTATTATACATCCCCTTCAATTATTAGGTGTAAAAAGTGCGATGTGCATCCAGTGCCCAATCCCTGATGAAAGTTTATCTATTTGGCAGCCAGTGAATTCTGAGTGCTTGAAGTACCCATTTAAAATGGGTGTTAAACACTCAATACTAAACTGAGGCCTAATGCCTGTTTCAGCACAGCTATGCTAAACTGCATGTAAACTCAATATATTTTCCCAATCTATACAGTCTGTCCTTAAAAGACCTACTGGAGGTTACTAATGGAGGGGTCCTTTTGTTCTCCTATTTATTTTTTGGAATGTGAATCCAGGAAAAGCAGAAGTCAAACTGACCCAAATTGATGACCTTCAGTCTGGTTAGCTGCATTAGGGATTAGAATTAACTTTATTCAACAAGACTCGATCAAATTACCTTTTGCAAATCCCCCTGATTTTCATTCCATTGAATGCAAGCAAATCACTTCCCCTACTTCAGAAGTGGCTTGCATTGTGAAATGTTAGCATAACAAAGGGACAAATACTTGCAGCATCATGCTATTTAACTTTTGCTTAAAAATGTGCAAAGGGACAATGGTATTATTAATAATTTTAACAGAATCCAAAAATAAATGAACAACCTTGTGATGTGAAGGCACTTCCTTACTTTATCACCTTGATTTGTATTTAGTACATGTATTCATTATTCACCTATCTGTACATTTGGACTATTTTAACATGATGTGTGGTTTACATATATCCTTCATGTACACGTTGCTTGAGTGATTTTGTTTGATATTGTTGGTGTCTCTTTTTCTTGCTTTATCTGCATTCCATGTGTTTGCTATGGCTATGGGTTTGTAGGGCATTGATGAGGTAGGTTTGCTGTCGCATGCCAGTCCTGTGCCTTGAAGGGGGAAGACCATTGGCGCTTCCTCCTCCACTCAAAATTCATACATTTCTCATCTTTTGGAGGTGCCAGCTATCCTGTGCGACAGGCTAACAATGGAAAACAAAAACTCAATGTGAAAAATTACAATACAAACAGAGGGAAAAGTATTCACTGTTTATCTCTGTCACTTAATTCATATCCCTACCCTGTTCAGCACCCATTTTGACATTCGCCTCATTGCTTTCCTGAGCTTTTTACGGATTACAAAGTGTTCTATAACTTGCAGTGCTCGGGAATACACTAATGGGGTCTGGTGGCCATTATTGCTGCTGGAGTCTTTACATACAGTGGGGAGTGTTGAGAAAACTAACAGGCAGGTAGTACCATAAATCTACTGTTTTTTTTGTAAGCATCAAAAATGTCCTTACAAGGAAATTAACATGTTATAAACCACTTAGTTGGAACCTGAGAATTTTAGAATCTATGTAGAAGCAAGTAAGTTGATCTAATTCACTCGATTAAAGACCCGCGAGCTAAGTTGGAATACTGATTTTTATGTCCATCTAATGTTCTCTTCATTAACTGAAACAGTAAATAAAATTGGCTGGGATGTAAAACCACTATCCACATCAAGTTCCACTTGAATAAGTTTGATACAAAAGGGGCAGTTTTTATCTGTGTAACATCTGTTTCTTTGTAAAGTTATAATGAGGAATATTCTAAATAGATCCTGACCTTTTGCCACTCTAGCTGATCTTGTATTTCATTCTATAACCAAATGTATTCATAGTAATAACATGGCCCAATTTTCCATCAATTTCAACACTTGATATCAAAAGGAACTGGTTCATATTTAACTATTATGTAATGCAGCCAGAGTTTAAGACTCTATTGACAGGAACCTATTTTACACTCCAACATTCAATTGAGTGGGGACTAGACTAATTATGGATAATGTTTGGAGTCCATTTTATAGCAATATTATTTAAACACTGACTAAATAATTTGTTGATCCGGGGATTGGTATATTTGTTTATTGATTTACTACCGGTACTTGCATTCGGAAAAGGGTACATTTTAATTGTTGTAAGGAACTAAGATCCAATAAAATGATAATTTGTTCCCTTTCAAATCAAGATTCTTCAGTGTTATTCTAGCTGAATGTTTGTTTTATTGTTTGCTATTTATTGTAATTATTTGTTGCTTTCATTGTTATGCCTGTACCCACAAAACGCTCACCTTAAGTATCTTACCTATGGCAGTTGTATCACTATTTCCATTATCCAAGTACAAATAAGCAGAAAAATTTCTTTAATTGAAAACTAATTATCATCAACTTCATTGTTTTATGGTTCATCCTGTCCTTAATTCCTGCCTTTAATCAGCACTAACAATGTTGTTGTACAGTCTCACATCTTCCTCTTTAAATGTTAACATTTAACAAACTCTAGCCAGTGCTACTGCATTGTGTTCCAAACAATCCAAGAGGAAGAGAAAAAGTGTTGCCATTCTTCGAGTAGTGAAACTTAAGAAACAAGTTAGTTTCCAGTAGGTTCTGTAGTATAGCACTCTTAGTTTGACATGTCTCTTCCTAACTCACCTGGATTGTTGCTGTTTACTTTCAGAAGAACTAAATTTATTTATTTGATGTGTATTCATTAGGTAAAAGATAATTCAAAGCTGTAAAGCAATAGAGACCAAGGTTTAAAAGAAAACAAATTATGACTTGAAAGCCATTATGACTTGATGGATGCATTCTAAATCTCCTCCTTTGTATTTTGATTGCCGATTTCATCAAACTGTCCTTTCCTTGTATCGATAGCAGAGCAGGCTCAATTATAATATGATCTTCTCCGTCTCCTAAATCTTATGCTATTTGAATTGTTCTGTTAATCAATACCATGAGTTGAACCTTAACAGAGCTGCTGATTATTCATAGGAATAGAGAGCAGTTTAAAATTGGCAACAAAATAGAAAGGGCCTATTCAAAATTTTGAACGTGAATTTTCTATTTCTAATAAGGTTATTTTGCCTGGAGACTTAAAATTTAAGTGGGATTTCATTCTTAAATAACCAAATTTCGCAGTTTATTTGTCGCAATAGTTTTTTTTCTGGATTGCAAATTCTTACATAGGAGTAAAGCTTGAGCTAGTTATCTTACAGTATGTGTTGTAACTGTGTTATTCTTTTCCATCAGGATGGATTAACTCCACTTCACTGTGCTGCAAGGAGTGGACATGATGGAGCTGTAGAGATCCTTCTTGAAAGGGGAGCACCAATGCTCGCCAGGACAAAGGTACCTAAGTGTGCAGTATCGCATAGTATACGATTTAATTATATGCATTTCAGAATCATGCCTAGTAAATTCATTACTTAATGAAGTCTGGATGATGTTTTCGAATTGGGAATGTTTGATGTTAACCTTAAATACGTTGGACTCCCTCAGCATAGTGTTAATCCAACATACTCCCCTGAATTCCTCTCCTACTGAAAAACAGCTTGTGAAGATTAGAGTATAATTATAGCAATCTGTTTTCAAAAATGTATACTCTGCATATCATTTGAACTTAGTAATTTGGAGAAGTTTGGCATTGTAGTTCATTGTAGTTCTGGGTGACAAGATGGCACAGTGGTTAGCACTGTTGCCTCACAGCGCCAGGGACCCAGGTTCATTTCCACCCTCAGGCAACCATCTCTTTGGAGTTTGCACATTCTCCCTGTGTCTGTGTGGGTTCCCTCTGGGTGCTCCAGTTTCCTCCCCCAGTCCAAAGATGTGCAGGATAGATGGATTCACCATGCTACCTTGTCCGTAGTGTCCAGGGATGTGCAGGCGAGGTGGAATAGCCGTGGGAAATGCAAGGTTACAGGGATAGGGTAGAGGTGTGGGTCAGAGATCCTCTTTGGAGGGTCAGTGTGGAGTTGATGGGCTGAATGGCGTGCTTCCACACTAGGAATTCTATGTGACCTGTCCTAAAGTCTAGGAAATGTTATCCCATGCTGTAATGGCCATCAACGTGACTTTAAAGGAGAAGTGCTATTCTGATGTCCTTTTGCAGTAAAAAAGTTCATGCCACAGCAGTGGTTGTACTGTATTGACCAAATGCACAGGTTTCATTTTAATTTGGTGTTAAAATTTATGAACTAAGGTTCTTACTGAGAATGTCATGTGAGTCGGAACCAAAAAGTACCGTCTTAAAATGTCCATGGTTCAATTTCTAACTTAATGAGAATTATATGATTTGAAGGATGCAGTAGAATAGCTTGCTTCAGCATCTCAGGAGCACAGCAGTGAATAAAATCGAATAAGTCTTTTGCTCTTGATTGACCCTTACTGTCAGTATACAGATGTCACATGAAATGATAATATAGTACGCTATTTGAAGATAGGAATGCTGTTCCTTTTAAAAAGTAAATCACACTTATTTAGACAGACAGACAGAATAAATAATTAAATGAGCAATGTCCAACTAAGTTGTTGGAACAATTACCTAGCCTTTACTAATCAACAAGTTGAATGATTTTACCATTGATTATATAACCTGACACGGTTTAATAATTGAAGTTGTAAAAGAAGAGGGGTCACTCTGTAAATAGTCTCATGTGACTTTGTCACGGTCTAACTTGAGCCCAGCTGCTTCTCAGTGTGAATCAACAACCAAATTTTGTTTTAAAACGGAAATATAATTTCAACCAATAGATTCAATCACTTTGTTGCAGATTTTAACATTGCATTTTTTTGGATGAGTGCTGGTGAGTTCCAAGGGATTCTTCTAATCTGTCACTGCAACTTCGGCTAATCCTCTTGAGAAACAGTTTGCTTTGTCATTTCTCCAGATATTGTCCAGCCATAGTTCTTGTGGTCCATTAGAGCCATTGCGTAAATTCTACCCCAAGATCTTGAAATGACAGCAGGCCCTCAAATTGATAAATGCATTTCTGAAAAAAGTCAAAATTGTTTTTTCCCCCATAACCGTATCCCCGTTCCATTTATATCAGGGTTGTGTTGATCTATCTCTGTCAGTTAAGCAGACAATCAGCAGAAGCCCAGAGAAACTGCAGCCTTTTATTTTGGAACTACTTCTTGTGCCAAAGAAAACTTTCCCCCGAAGTTAGGGTAGATGATTAGGATCCTTCAATACCTCTGCCCCAAACAAAACCTACCCCAAATTTGAGTGAGAGATTGATAAATAATAACCTTTTCTCAATGTCTTCTTCCTTTTTGTGCAAACAGAATGGTTTGTCCCCTCTCCATATGGCTGCACAGGGAGATCATGTGGAATGTGTCAAGCATTTACTACAGCATAAGGCACCTGTTGATGATGTCACTCTAGACTATCTCACTGCTTTACACGTTGCTGCTCATTGTGGTCACTACAGGGCCACCAAACTACTACTGGATAAGAGAGCCAATCCTAATGCTCGGGCACTGGTGAGTGTAATTCTAGCATAAAATATATCAATTATTCTATTGAACTGTACATGAGCTGACATCAAAAGGTTGGCAAGTGACTTTAGAGGTGCACCATTACTGTTATTTGTGCTATGTATACAGTTATGATCAAAAGTTATAATCTATTTCACGTTAACCATAAAATTGCACAACATAATTGAAAATTGTCGCATCAAAAGGTGTGCTTATCTTACTGGGTTGTCTCTTCATCTCCCATTGCCTTCTTTTGGTTCAAACAAGAAGACTCTGCAATTTGTTCTCAAGGATTAGTTAATGCTCATTTATAATGGCCACTAGAAAAAGCTGCCAGGACTCCTTAGCCTGACTTTCTTTTCATTTCTAAATGGAAGTGCATAGCTGCTAAATGGTCCCTCCGTTAGATTGTCATGTCAAATTGAATCTGTGTGCACAAAGTTGATCTCATGGTGCAGCCCATCATGATGCTAACATACCATATAATTATATTAATTTCTCAAGTGTGGAGTTCTAGCTTTGGTTTTTCTTTTATCTTTTTCTTGATTTTAACAATTTTTCCATCTCTTAGGGTGCAGCTCAGGTTGTGGTTTATTTTGATTTTCATGGAATTGGTCAGTGCAAATATAAAGCAAATGTTTACAGTAAATATTCTGCTAAAATTAACACAACAAGAAGAATGTTGTAGCAAGTGGGGTTAAAAGAATCAACTTGTATGTTAAAAATACATGTGACATACATCAAATATAATGTGGATGAAATTAGCATTAAGATTTATATTTTCTGCACATTGTATTCTGTTATAGATGACTCTGTTAAGCTTAAATTATTTCTTTTTGCAATTATCCACTTTCACAAATAAGTAGTTATATATTGGACAACTGTGGTTAATTGTTCATATGCTAACTGTCAGATTCCTGTTCATGTGGATGTCGAAGATCCAAACTTTTTTCACATAAAGTTATCCCAGTGTACCAGCCAACATCCATCCCTCAATGTAACTGATCATTCAATTGTTCGTGTTTGTGGAACTTCCCTCTATGCAAGTAAATGCTGTATTTGTACGCTGTAAATAATTAAGGCTGTGAAAGTATGAATAATGTCTCCAGTTTGGCACATGTTATAGAAAATAGGCCATTCCAAAAAAAATTGAGGCTGAACCAGGAAAATTCTCCTAAACACTGTAGTTATGAATGGTATGCTGCCAATAACTGAATGATAATATGACCATCCAGTAATTCAGGCACCACATGAGAAATTCCATCTCCTTTAAAAATTCATAAATCGAAATCAATGCAATCAAAATTATCCAACAGATATAAATATCACTATAGCTGCAACATTAAAGATAATGCCCCTTATCAGTACCAACCTCCTAGGGATCTGTAAGTTACTATAAGACTCATTCCCTACTTGTTTTGTGTTTACTGACTGCTGAACCAGTCATATCTAAATGTTAGATTGTCTATTGCGAATGAGATAAATGCAATTTGAAATTAAGTATCGATTTTTCCTATATCCAAAAGCACATATTTGGAATGTTTGGAATTGAATCGAGTCTTATGATACCTCCACCACTGTGGTATTTTTACAGATTCGAGTTTCTTGCATTGTAACAGTGACTACATGTCAGAAGTACTTAACTTGGTTGTGAGGTGTTTTAGGGCTTTCTGATTTTCTGAATGGTCGATTATAAATGAATAAATAAATTTGAAAGAAACGTTTCTTGTTATAAAAGCATAGTTAAGTGACTGGTAAAGACGAGAAATGAAAAAGTTCCATGAAACAGATGTATTTTTAATTTGAACTATTCAACAAGATTCTTCAGATGTGAATTCATCTAAATAATTTAATTGATTCAGCAATAACATCTAACCTAAAACCACAATGTACGTTCAGTGAGAAGTGTTTATCAATCATGTGCATTTCTGAGTTCCATGACTCTTTCTTAACACACAACTGTTGCAAATTGATGCCACAGAAAAATCAAGCGAGCACTCTGAAGGCTGGTAATCCCTTTTAAAATTGTAACTAACAATGTTTCTTAAGCTAAAATTATTACATTTCTATCTGGCAATAATGTTATTCTTCAGAAATTGCATGATAGCATGTTAATGATCATCAATATATGACCTCTATCAATAGCAAAATACTACAGACATTGGGAAATCCTCAGCAAGTCAGGCAGCTCAGTGTAGAGAAGAAGACCCTAACATCAGAACAGTTTTGATGAGAGATCATTGATGCAAAATGTTAACTTTATTTCTCTTTCCATAGACGCTACCAAACCTGTTGAATATTTACAGCACTTTTTGTTTTTATTCCTACTGTCACTCTGTTAAAGTTTGGATTTACATACAGTTTCTAACTCATAATATTGCAAACCTATGAAACAAAATAAGGAAGCAGATGATCTGGACCATCAACTACATCCTATTCAGATGTGATGAAACCACATACAACAACAACTAGTTCCCTTGTAATCCAGTCTCCCAAGACACACACACCCAGGGGAAAAAAAGTACCTGAAGTCAATTTAGTAACAATTTTGGAAAGTTCCTCTCTGATCTAAGATAATCAGAGATTATTGTAACCACTGCCAGTCAATCTCTTTGGACTGGGTAACTTGTAACAACTGCGCTGAAGGTTCATTTAAAACATTAGTATAACACTTATCTACCAGATTATACGCTTCTTCAAGGAGTAACTGATTTAAGAAATAAAAATGTAGTAAAGAATTCTGGACATGAGCATTCTGCAAATGTTTATGAATATTTTTATTTTGATTCCCTCTACAATTGAACAGAGTCAACCTGATAGAATTATGCTGAATTACGTTTTCTCATTTGTCATACACAATTTGCTTTTACTCTGTGCATTGTGTTGCTGAACAGAGAATGACTTGTAGGAATGTCATTTTTAATCAATATGGTCAGGCTCTAACTGTCAGTTGTGATAGGGAGTGGTTATGAAGAAACAGCATGCACTGCAGTTAGTGGAGGAGTGTGATTGTGGAGGGTTACATAGGGAGACTTTATTAGAGGTCAGACTTGCTTTGGGAGGGAAAATCATTCCTACTGTGACCTTAACTGGCAAAAAGATTAATAAAACCGGTGACAGGTTCCTCCTTAAAAAGCTGACTAAATTATTCTAGTGGCAGGTCCCAGACTATCCAAAAGCAAGCAATTTTAGATGCCCTTGAAGAAACCCTTACTCAGTTTGTGCTTGACACCAAATGGTATATAACTTCATTGCAGTGTTAGCCCCGAATTTAAAAAATGGTGAGAAAAGAGGTTTGACAAATTTCAAGAACTGTTCCTGCCTATACCATCAATAAATTTGACATTTGGCATGATTTGGATATGACTGAACGTGGAGAAGCAGATGTGTGCAGATCTTTCCCTGGCCCTAACTGTTCATGCTGCCTGGTCCCACATCAAACTATGAACTGTCTGACTGTAACTAATTTTACATCTACAACTCTGAAGCCAATAGGTTTACTTTAAGCACAGCCTTAGATGATGGAATCCTGACTGAATTAACATGAGATTTGCGTGTATGATCTTGGATTGACAATTTTGTGTGCATGCTTAATGTAAACACTAACCTGATGGTGTTTTTTTAATACAGAATGGCTTTACTCCACTGCATATTGCATGTAAGAAAAACCGTGTTAAAGTGATGGAACTTCTTGTGAAGTACGGGGCCTCAATACAAGCCATAACAGAGGTAAAAAGAAATTTTAATACCTATTCATAGCCTCTGTTGCATCAATTTAAAATAATTTGCAGCCCCTTCAGAGGAGTAAAATGTAATTGCTTTGTTTCACAGTCTGGCCTTACACCAATACATGTGGCTGCCTTCATGGGCCATTTGAATATAGTTCTCCTTTTGCTGCAGAATGGAGCATCTCCAGATGTTTCTAACATTGTAAGTATGGCTAGCCTTCATTAAAGCAGATTATGTAACAAAAGATCTGGGATTTTTAAAAAATTCCTTTATATTGCATCACTTAGAAGTTTTTTTTATTCTCCATTGGAAACAATGAGAGCATGAATAAGTTTGAAATGCATTCCTTTGTGTGCTCTCATTGACAAATAATTACAGTGTGAAAGGAACAGGGAAGGTTTATCTTCATATCTTAGAGGATGACTTTCACACTTTTTCCTTATTGATCAAACTCACCCAAGTATCCAGTCATCGTTGATTTGGGTTCCAGATAAACTAGTTCTGCTTATTAATGCTTAGCAGGATGTTGCGTACAAACATCACCATTTTGAGCTGTGCAGATATTGTGAAAAGGATTCACTGCGCATTAATCTGGTTTTACACCCAAAAGCACCAGACTATCCTTTCTCAGCAGGTCCACAGTATGATTGTAAAAGGTAGATAAAAATATATCACAGTGTTAGAAATACATTACAGGCTGTATTTTACTTTTTGTTAACGTTGAATGTGGCGAATCTGAAGATCTTGCAAAACAAATGTAACTGATGTGTGAGCACAGTAATCAGGACTAACTCACTAGAGTTTTTTAACAAATAACGATCCAGCAACAAAGAGCTTCTTGATTCGCTCAATGAAAGCTACAAATGAGAAATGCACAATTGACTCTGAATGCAATTTTGTTTTTAAAATACTGAAACAAAGAAAGGAACTTAAATTGTCAGATTTCTGTGAAGGTAAAATATTGGCCGAGAACAGGAGTCACTGGAAGATTAATAAATATGGTTTACTTGCTTCTAAACTGATTTTTGTACTTTGTTGCTCTTGAAAACACAAACATGAAGAAGAGAAAACTCTGTATTAACGCAGGAAAAGGTTTATTGCAGAAGAACAGGTCCACTGTGCCACTGTTTGTTGTCCAGTGAAACCCCCAGCAAATGAATGGCAACACCCTGAAATATGGATGGCTTCTTTTTACCACTAAAGAACTGAGCATTTCAACAAATTTGGAGAGGACTGTGCTGTGCTAACATGCACAGCTCCATTCTCACTCTGGCTATTAAGTACTGTCAAATCATGGAGGTGCCGTCAGATCCAGAAGGATGGGTAGATTGTTTGGATGGTGGGTTGGATGTCATGTCCAGTCAGCGATTGGAGGTGGGGGAGCAGCTTTTGTGTTAGGGTGTCCAGACTGACATGGAGTGGATGCTAGGTCTGATTGGGGGTTTTTGGGTTCAAGGGTAGGAATTTTGGAGGCAGTGGTGGAGGGGAGGGGAGAGTGGCAGCGGAAATGCTGTAGGCTGTATTGGGCATAAATATATTTGTTTATCCGGGTTTCTAAAGTGGATACAGTTCTTCAGAATGAAGATGACTGAGAATTTCAGTCAGAATCTCCAAAACTGTTTAATTTGGACAAATTGAAGCAGGAGTATCACATTACTCTCTAAGAAGATGCCAACCCCATCTACTTGTACACTTCCTGGAGCATTCATCATCCTTTGATGGAGAAAGTGAAATCTCAGTGAGACAGCTTGATTGAGAATGGGGTCAAATCATCAGTGACAGTACAAACAAGGTGATGTTTAGGACTAATAACTATTCCCAATACAAATGGAGATCTCCACAATTCTTCACAAACCTATATGCAGTAAGTGGGCTATGGTAGATGTCCTTGCTTTGAGTCGAGATTTGTGACTACATTTATTGTACCATTCCGGCACTATTGCTTCACAGTCGACAATTTAAGATTTCATGTCCATCAGAAATTTTCCAAAATGCAATGCCTAGAATCCCAGAGTGGAAACAGGGAACAGTTTGTCGTACGAATGAAATTAAATTGTGCGATGAAATGAAGATAGGACAGTCAGGGACATGTAAAAAGCACAGCAGATTGCAGTACAATAAATGAGAAAGGACAGTTCTCTAGAATGACACTTCTGTTCACATGGTACATTATCTAAGGGCAAGGCATCACAGTGGATCCAAGTAACACAATAGCTATCAGTGAATTTCTAGCACTGAAGTGTGCAGATGGTGCGCAGCACTAATTAGGCATAATAAATTAGATGGCTGTAGTGAGTAAATACCCACAAGTTACCTTTAATTCAGCTACTCATTAAGAAATCTCTCAGACAAACGATTACTGAAACAATAATTTAAACTTAATTGCATGTAGCAGCCAAAATGAGGCCTCACAACCCAACTTGGCTATTACCCAATTAATGGCCACACTTCCACCAATAGTGCCTGTCTCTGGAAGTGTCCAGGGTTTGATCCTTGTGCAGTGTTTTTCTTTGAAGTTCTGCTAAAGAGGAATTCTGATGTTTGATTCTTACATAGATTTTCATCCTTCATGTCCAGGATCCGATATTATTGATGATTGTTTAAAGTTCTTTCATCCAAGATATTGATTATTCTCCTGGAGTCCTTGAGACTGCAGCCTGCTTCCTTTTCAGGACTTGTTTTTGTTCCTTGTTGCATTTGGCCCTAACTTCTTGAAGACACAGCTTTCCTGTGATTAACTCGTTAATTTCTTCTGCAGGGCAATGCTTGTCGTTTGTGGCAAAAACTGCATCCAGTTTATCACGCAAGTGTCAAAGCAGTTTTATTTATATAATCCCAACTCCCAGGCATGGTGAATGACTTTCAATTCCTGCATAAGTTTGTCCTTGTCTTTATTAGTTTATTCTAGACAGAGTTATTGCTGCTTCTATCTGTGTGTAACAGTTTATCTTTTGTTGATTCATTCATTCCATGAATGGTTATTAAAATTCTTAGTGCTATAATACTACATAGGAAAGCTTATTCCCAACATAGTTGGTCTTACTGAACCCATTAGATAAGTTTTGAAAAAAGGCCTGCAATGGTATTGAAGTCAGACTTAAGCTTTTGCAAAGACTAAGGAGAAGCTGCCTTTGACTGAAGTTTTTAAACATGTTGCATACAATCCAGACTTATTCACTACAGTAGCCACAAATGTATTTACCATAGTACTTGGAGCAATCCTTATTCAAGCACACATTGATGGAATGATACAAAAATTGCTCAATTTTATATTTTTAGAGCTTTGATGATTGAATGGAGGTATGCAATCAGAGGAAAAAGTCAATAGCATTTGGGTGGGAATGTTGAAGATTCACACACTCTTTCCAGGGGCTGAAATTCCAGATTGCGATAGACCACAAGCTTTGGAAACATTACTGTAATAAAAAAAAGTCTCTTATACCTAACACATGCAAAAATTCAGGCTAATGCAGAAGAGGTATGACTATTGAATGATCTATGTTCTAGGCAAGATACAAATAACAGCAGATTCCCTCTCGAGCATCTAAACACCAAACATGTAAAATCTTAGGCTTATGGAAGGAGTACAGTCTTATTCTATGGCAATAGAAAATGCATTTCTAGTAGGTGGAGGTACACTTTGATAAATTCGTACATCTTAAAAACCTGGTAAGGAGGCCACAAAGGTGAAGTAAGTGTCTGAAAGCCTCATCAAATTGTAATCCAGTTGACCAAGTGATGAAGAGTAATTGAGAGCAAAAGCAACACTTGACAACAGTGGAAGATTTATTGACATATGGTCATAGAATTGTCATACCAAAGTTGTGCAAAGAGAAATCCTACAGAAGCTCCACAGGCAACATCTAGGTGACACACAGAGCAGAGCAGGAGCACAAAAGTAATGTGGTGGCCCGGGATGTTGAAAGACATACAGGATTAGTTTGGGAGTGGGAAGACGGTGAAAAAGGGAGGAGTATAGCCACTTCAGTGGCTAACCTCGTCAGCATTTTTAGTAATCTGTCGGTGGACAGATTGCTGTGACACCCCATATATCCCTTTGCATGTTGTAATCCACAGACCTGATAGTAACAGTTTGATCTTGCAATGTGACAGTTTACCCTTTTATGATAGCAGCCTAACCTACCAGAGTAGCACTCAGATGCTGGGTGGTTGCTCCATGTTCAGCAATAGAAATGGCAATATCAAGTTATTAAATATTGCATCATAGTTAGGTCCACAAGTGGAAACAGATTTGACCAGTACTTCAATGTTAGATGCTGTATGTAAAACCTTGTGCCAAGCTAGTGCTGGAGTCCTCCATGTCTCCTGACAGTGACTCTAACTTTTCTGGAAATCTCCTTGTGTATCAAGTCCTTTGTTTTGCACTCTATCTGTACCATCGAAGTTTGCATTTGAGTCTTTGTGAACAACACCACCTTCACCGACCTGGTACATATAGTTCCCTGTCCTTGTGCTCTGCCTTGCTGCAGTCTCCCCGTGTCCATTGTTTGAACAGGCACACATATCTTCTCCAACGTAACTTTGTACATTTGTGCAGCATCACTATCTGAACTGGTAGCTGTAGGTCTGAGAGTGAGTCATGATGCATCTTCATTAACATTCTCTTGTGCTGTTCTTCCACTACTTGAACACATGGTACTCCTTTCCTTTCTGAAAGGAAGAAGGCAGAAGGATAAAGTTGAGAAGTGGGAATGAGAAAGTAGGTGGTTTAACTATTTTTAAATTGGAACTCAAGGTACTTTTAATCAACCTATTCAGGGATGTTATGGCATTACCTCTGGAGCAGGTGGGACTTGAAACCAGGTCTTCTAGCCGAGAGATAGGAACACTGCCATTACACCACATGAGCTCTTCCACCATTTACATGGTTTTTGGGACAGTGGAATGAAGGTCTAGTGTGATATAAGAAGCTAGGCTAGACATAAGGATTCCGTGATTTTCAATGTCTTTTTTTTACCCTGTAACTGACCACAGTCTCACTAATCATGTCCATTTATTGGCCAGCACTGTCTGCTTTAGGGGTAAGGATGTCTCTTTCCTTCTGGTTGACTCCTGTATTTCTGGTTGTAGGCTACGCTGACTTAGGTCCTTCTCTTGCGGGACAGTAACTGTGGTGCAATCGGTTTGGTTTGTACAGCTGCCATAGCTAAGCAGCTGAGTGATGGGCACGATCTGAGCATCAGATAAGACCTGGTGCTTACGGGAAGATTTGACATTTGAAGATGCATTCACTGAACTTCACTACTCTTATGAGATCGTTGAAATTTTTGCTTTCTGATTCTTGGAGCATTTACTTCATGTGACCATCATCTCCCTCTGCTTTTTCTATTTCCCTTGAAGGTCTCCGTCCCATAGATGTAGGGCATCTCTCCTCCCCTTCCTGCTTCTCTCAACAGGACTTGCGTTGCAGTGTCCATAAGCTTTGGTACCCACTCTTTTCCCTGTTGTGACATCCTTTACTCTTTCTCAGATCAGATTTGTTTTCATCCACACATCCACAACCCACTTCAATCCCAGTGAGCTCCTCTTTAAGAGATCCAGACCAGCTTTAAGCCAAGTGAGCCAGCTTTGAGTGGTTGCGGCTATTACTACTCTTGCACCTACTGATCTATAGTGGAGTTAGCACTGGTAGGATGTGGGTGTCATTTACATGGATTAGAAAAGTGAAGAAGTATTGTTACAATTACATAAGGCATTGGTGAGACCAAACCTGGAGTATTGTGTCCAGTTTTAGTCTCCTTATTTGAGGAAGGATGTGGTGGCACTGGAGGCAGTTCAGAGGAGGTTCACCAGGTCGATTCCAGGATGAAAGGGCTGTCATACCAGGAGTGGTTGAATAGCTTGGGCTTGAACTTGCTTGAATTTAGAAGAATGAGGAGGGATCTGATCGAAGGATATTTAATTTCTCTTTCAATTCCTCCCACTTCCTACAGACAAAGGGGGTTGGCCATGGGTACCCGCATGGGCCCAAGCTATGCCTGCCTTTTTGTAGGTGACGTGGAACAATCCCTCTTCCGTACCTCCACTGGCCCTAAACCCCACCACTTCCTCCATTACATTGATGACTGTATCGGCACCGCCTCGTGCTCCCACAAGGAGCTTGAACAGTTCATCCACTTCACCAACACCTTCCACCCCAACCTTAAGTTCACCTGGACCATCTCTAATACCTCTCTCTCCTTCCTGGACCTGTCTGTCTCCATCTCCGGCAACCACCTAGAAACCGATATCCATTTCAAGCCCACCGACTCCCGTAGCTACCAAGAATACACCTCCTCCCACCCACCTTCCTGCAAAAATGCCATCCCCTATTCCCAATTCCTTCGCCTCCACCGCATCTGCTCCCACGATGAGGAAGATGTCCTTGTTTTTCAAGGAGAGCAACTTCGCCCCCCGCCTCAGTGGTCGAGAATGCCCTCGACCGTGTCTCCCACGTTTCCCACAACTCATCCCTCACACCCTCTCCCTGCAATAAAAAAAAAACCAAAACAGAATCCCCCTCGTCCTCACGTACCACCCCACCAACCTCCGGATCCAACGTATCATCCTCCAACACTTCCGCCATCTGCAATCCGACCCCACCACCAAAGACATTTTTCCCTCCCCACCCTTATCTGCCTTCCGGAGGAACCACTCTGTCCGTGACTCCCTTGTCCGCTCCACATTCCCCTCCAGCCCCACCACACCCAGCACTTTTCCCTGCAACCACAGGAAGTACTACATCTGCCCCTACACCTCACCCCCATCCCAGGCCCCAAGAAGACTTTCCACATCAAGCAGATGTTCACCTGCACATCTACTAATGTGGTATACTGCATCCGCTGTTCGCGTTGTGGCCTCCTCTACATCGGGGAAACCAAGCGGAGGCTTGGAGACGCTTTGCAGAACACCTACGCTCGGTTCGCATCAAACAACTGCACCTCCCAGTCGCGAACCATTTCACCTCCCCCTCCCATTCCTCAGATGACATGTTCATCCTGGGCCTCCTGCAGTGCCACGACAATGCTACCCGAAGGTTGCAGGAACAGCAACTCGTATTCTGCTTGGGAACCCTGCAGCCTAATGGAATCAATGTGGACTTCACAGGCTTCAAAATCTCCCCTCCCGCTACCGCATCCCAAAACCAGCCCAGCTTGTCCCCGCCTCCCTAACCTATCCTTCCAACTATCCCCTTCTCCCACCTCAAGCCCCACCCCCATCTCCTACCTACTAACCTCATCCCGCCCCCTTGACCTGTCTGTCCTCCCTGGACCGACCTATCTCCTCCCCTCCTCCCCACCTACGCTCACCTTTACTGGCTCCATCCCCGCCTCTTTGACCGGTCTGTCTCCTCTCCACCTATCTTCTCCCCTATCCATCTTCTATCCGCCTCCCCCTCTCTCCCTATTTATTTCAGAACCTCCTTCCCCTCCCCCATTTCTGAAGAAGGGTCTTGGCCCGAAATGTCAGCTTTCCTGCTCCTGTGATGCTGCTTGGCCTGCTGTGTTCATCCAGCTCTACACATTGTTATCTCTGATATTTAATGCTAAACAGGATTGATAAGGTGGACATTGAACAGATGTTCTCCCTTGTGGGACAGTCTCGAACAAGAGGTCATAGATATCAGAGTGGGAGGAGATAGTTTCAAAACTGAGATGAGGAGAAACTACTTCTCTCAGAAGGTTGTGAATCTGTGGAAGTCACTGCTCAAGAGCGCAGTGGAGGCAGAATCAATGAACAGATTCAAGGAAGAAACAGACATGTTTCTGATGAAAAGCAGGATAAAGAGCTATTGGGATCAGACAGGAAAGTGGATTTGGAACCAAGATAAGATCAGCTGTGATCATGTTAAATGATTGAGCAAGCTCAAAGGGCGGGATTGCCTACTCCCGCTCCTAATTCTTATGTTCCGATATAAATGAGCAGGCAGAATGAAGTGGATGGGGCTGCCTTGATTGCAGTCAATGGGCATTGGCTAATAATGTTATCCAATTTTTAGTCTCCTTGATCTGTGCGCACAGAGCTAAAAGACACAGATTATTTGAGTTGTGAATACCTTTAGATTTCAGGGACATTACGGTTTGTCCAGTTTAATTCTCATTGTTCTTAACTATTTTCTTGGGTAGAAATCTGGAAAATGTACCTCACTATGTGAAGTGATTTTACAAACAAATCAGCTGCTGTATTTGTCTGCCTTTGATGATTTGTTCTGGAATACAATGGAGATGGACCTCTCTGTTAAAGCTACAATAGTAATGATTCTCTCTTGCTTGCTTATGAACTATTTTTATTTCTTCAGCGTGGAGAAACTGCATTGCACATGGCTGCACGAGCTGGACAAGTGGAAGTCGTGCGTTGCCTACTGCGCAATGGGGCCCTCGTGGATGCCAAAGCCAGAGTAGGTGTCTTGAAAATACACTGTAAGAATGTATTTATTATTGTTGCCATTGCAGATGTTGATACTGACCAAAGGAGTTTTAAAAAGAACAAATTGTTGTACAAAAATGTCCACCAGTGCGTACTTTTATGTGCTAGAGGTGCATAATCAGATAAAACTAGCCTTTGTTAGTTAGGGAAGATGTTAGACCACCAAACCTGATCTTCCTTCTATACCCTTATGTCCCTAACTGTAGCATTGATGCTCATTGACAAAATCTTATCTTAGGAAACATGGCATCAAGAAACAACAGCAAGAACTTATTAAAGAATACAATTTAAGGAAGGAGCAATGCCAAAATTTTTTCAACCACGTTTTTTTGAAGCCACCAACAAATTTACTGTAATATGTTGCAACATAAGTTGTTACACGTGGCACGTATTTTGTGTAGTTTTTTTTTAGCGATTAAAAAAGGTGAATTAGCATTGTAAAAAGCAAGGTTGCTGAAATAATTCTTTCGGGCAGATTTCACAACCAAAGCAGAGTGCTTAGGTGAAGGAAAAACACCTCCCCCAAATTGTTGTATGTTTGTTATTGATTAGTATTCCTTTGTAATTTCCACGAATGGTATTGAGTACAGGCAGGAGTTCATTCTTGTGCACTGAATTGCTCACTAATCAGTATGCTGTTAAGCAGTGGTTAAAGATTGCTGAGTGAATATCAAGGCTGAAGCAACAAATCCAGAGTAAGTTCAATTTCAGTAGACAGCTCAATATGAAATTGGCTTCAATAAAGCACGCTATGATTGATCAACATTTAACACGAAGAAGACATCTTTTGAACAAAAGAGACTTGGTTATATCTGGCAATTACTTGAAAATGAGGTAATTAGCCACATTGAGCTCCAAACTTATTATTTTATGGCTTAATTTGAAGTGATCCGATAGAGAAGGAGAAGAGTTGGTGTCAATATGAGTAATCTTCTGAAATTTTTATTTCTGTCAGTTGAATTTCCATATTGACTTTCTTCCCTTTACCGTGGTTCACCTGTCTCCCTTGGTGTAGCACCTTGTTTGTGACTACAGTTAGTCATTGCTGATCAAAGTGAATCATTAAAAAAAAAATCTGGGAAAGAATAAGGGGAAACAAGAACTGAATTTGTAAACACTATTTCTGTAAAGTCCTGTAGAAGAAACCAGTCCAAGATCTGACACAATTCTTCTGTGTAGAGCAGTGATAACTGAGCATCGGATTTTAACTTTGTGAACCTAACAACAGAAGTCAAGATAGGTGATATGTAAAAGCAGCTGCTCGAGGATATTCCCACAGTTTCCTGGTTCATTTCCAGATTCAGGAATGTTTTGAGCTTACGACAGGACACATATCTGAAATTGATGGGCTTCCAATTTAAAGTGAAAATTGGACGCTGTGTGTGTGTGTATAGAGCTTCTGTTGCAAATACCAGTTTGTAACTCAACAACACAGATGACAGATGGAGTTAATTCAGAACTGTTGTCCATAAGTAATAAGTGTAGTCAATGTTTTGATATATCTATTTAAAATAAGTCAAGCCTTTGAAAATACTACTTCTATGCACGGGTGAGTTGGACCAAAGAGTCTGTTTCCATGCCGTTTATCTCTATGACTATTCAATCACAAAGCTGATTGTATTTTGGTTAAATTATTTTTCAGTTTTAAGACAAATCCGGAGATTGTGTTGTTCTGCTTAGAATCCTGCAGACAGAACTGTGATGTTTTGTGTTTGTTCCATTTTAATCACCCAGGAGGATCAGACGCCTTTACACATTGCCTCAAGATTGGGTAAAACTGAGATTGTGCAACTGCTGCTGCAACATATGGCTTTTCCAGATGCCTGCACCACAAATGGTTACACTCCACTACATATTTCTGCCAGGGAGGGGCAGGAAGATGTGGCTTCCATTTTGCTTGAGGCAGGTGCTACACACTCATTAGCTACAAAGGTAAGGATTAATTTGCTTGATGGCAAGGGGGGGAAATATTGAATGAAGTTTGAATTGCGACATAATTCGAACAAACAGCTGTTTGACACAGATAAATCAACACTTTAATGGTTCTGCGGTAACATGCTTAAACCCCTATATGTTAAGTCCTGTTTCCAGCTTTGAGTTTCTTTATTGGATGGTTGCCCTGACTTGACCGATTAGAGGTAAGCAGAAATTCTCTTGATATATTTTCTGGTTATCATAATTTGTGTTTTACTGCCAAGGAATTGATCATGTCTCCACTTTGCTTGTTGTCAACTCTTTCTCTCTCTATGCCTCCCCCATTCCTAACATAATTTATCTCCACAAAACATTGGAAAATCTTCCTCATTTACTTGCCGGTTATTGCTATAAAGCAAAGAAAATTCTCAGATTTCATGTGGCAGTTGTCTGTTTACTTCTCCATCGTTGATTCTTAATTGTTTTACAAATTGATTGCTCCTACCAATTGCTTAGTTTGGGGCTAACTGCTCCTTGACACCAGGTTTTTCCACAATCCGCTGTTCAGCCGTGGTGACTGAGCCGACTTGTCCCAGAATGCTCCTCAGTGATGACTCTTTGATGCCCTGAATTGTCTGTGATATTTTGCAAGTTCCTTCCTGCTTTCAAACCAACACAATATCCTAGAGAAATGTCTTTCAGTTTAGTCTTCAAGATAATTTAAGTTGAAAGCTAATTTAGATGATTCTAAAATAAGAAAAATCCACCACTTCCCTCGGTCTCAAAAAAAAACACCTGCAACCCAGTGTGACTTTTCCTACCTCCATGCTGAGTATCTGAACACACTTGCCAATTTCAAGGCAGCTTTCTGCAGCTGCCCTGTCTCCAGTTGTACTGAGTGCGCCAAAAGCATTGTGTGTCTGCATTTCCAACACTGAGAAAAAATAACTTTCTTCAGTCTGCCTGGCTTTGGTGAATTTTCAGAGGTAGAAGCAGGCAACAATGCTGACATAATACTGACACTAAATCTTTGGTCGGCCAAACCAAAACAAATGGAATTAATACCGTTGCACAAGGCCAATTTTCTCCCAAAGTCAGGATGCTTAACATTTGAAATAACTATATTGATCCGTTTCAACACAGAAGAGTGCTTGATGTGTATCCTTTCTCTAGTGGTTGCAGCACTGCTACCAGGGTAGCAAATACAGCACAGAGAAAGAATAATATGTGATTGATATTTCTTCCATTACAGTGATTACCTGTTGTAGATTTTACTTCTGAAATTCTTGATTATAAACCTGTGTTCAAATCAGGAGAAATTGCTTTAAAAATAGCAGTAATTTGGAGACAACATAATGGTTCAGAACTTACTGTGGCAAATTTAATGGGCAATTAGTGGGCAAATACAGCATGCTCCTAATAACGGAGACTCTATAACAAAGATTTTTGCAAAGCTAACTGCAGAGTGGCGCACCTCAGTCATCACGTTTTTAATATTTAGACTCAACTGTGCATTTGCTGCTCCCCTGAAGTTGTTTGACCAGTTATCCATATATAATGGCGAATGTCATTAGCCTTGCTGCTATTTTGACAAAAGTTTTTGCCCATAATTTATTTGTAAACTTAATGTATTGTGCTAAGTGAAGATAGATTTAATGTTGAAAATGTTTACTAACCTCACAAGTGTTTTCTGACCAAAGCTGGCTTTCTCAATGCTGGAAACTATCAGCCAAACAGAGAAATAATGTATATGGAGCAAGTATCTATGTGTATTTAATAACTATCAAGTAACAAATTAATCTATAAAACATGGTTTCTTTCTTAGTAGAAAAACATACACCATGGCCAGCTGTAACATAATGCACATCAAATTCTGCACAAAATAAGCCACATACACAACAAACACACATGTGGCCAATTGAGAAAGCAGTATGGCTAACATTACAAGCTACTTTTCCTAGTGTTGAACATCACTAGACAGGAATGCAAGTTTCATTATCAACCCTGCCCCACCTCTGAACAGTACTGTCCCCCATCAAGGCTCCATGTCAGGAATAGAGCTTTACAAATTACTCCCTGAGAAACAGAAGGAAATGAATAACAAGAATAGAAAATGAAAGATAAAACCAGAAGAATGTGCAGGTGTGTTTATTTCTGATTTATATTGGCTGATATGTCATAAGCAAGTATTGAAGTCTTTTGATTCCAAACAAATCACTGGTCATTTGTGTAATAAGAGCAAAGCTATTGATTCAGACAAATTGTTAAACCATTTACTTTCACAGTCAATTTCAGTTAACTTGCTCATCTTCAATTTATTCTCCAGAGCATGTCTTTATAGACCCTAGATTTTTCAAAAATTACCTTGTTTCAACTTGAATTCCTGTGTTCCTCATTAAATAATTTGGAATGACAAGCTTCAGTTCAGTTCTTCATAGATAAGTGCCATGTTCTAACATCAGGTACATGAAGGCCAACAAACTTCTTCATTTCAACTGTGTTGAATCTTTGGAAAGATATTATAGCATTCATTATGGGTCCACAGCTGCCTGGCAGACTTTTGACACATTAATCTTAGAAGTTTAGTTTTTCTGATAGAGAAATGATGCATGATGATAAATTTCTCCAGAACTGACAGTGACCAACTAGCACAAAGGGATAAAATCATGAATGAGTTATGGCCAGCCTCTTAAGTGGTAATATTTATCATGTCGAGATACTGGCTGTGACACTTTTCATTTCTGCCACATAAATAAAATATGCAATGTTAAAATGAATGCATACGTCTTAAAGGCAAACCAATGTGAATAAAATGGGGGAACAAAATAACCACCTAGTTGCCAGTGTACATAATTTTATAAAAGCTGTATCCAATGTCTCCTCTTTATTTCACGTAAAGTAGCAGGCCATCTTCACTGCAAAAACTATATTCTGTGTACTAAGATTGTGCAAGATATGGTGTCCCTAAATTTCACAAAAAATCATGTATGGTAAAACTAACATATGTTACCATTGTGTACACCTGACTATGTTTTTCACTGGTGTAATACAGTACTATTGTATCCCTGTTCCTCATTTATGCTGTACTCTAAGCATGCCTGTTAACTAAGTAGCAGTTGTTTCCTCTGTCCCCTATTGCAGAAGGGATTTACCCCACTACATGTCGCAGCTAAGTATGGGAGCCTAGATGTGGCAAAGCTCCTTCTGCAACGCTCTGCTTCTCCAGACTCTGCTGGCAAGGCAAGTTACTAATGAACTTTTAAAAGTTCAGGCTGGAAATACACATATGATTTTAGTTTTGTCTACTATGGGAAGATGAAACTAACACAATTCTGGCCATCTAAAATTTTGACATTGAAAAGAAATTTGCAGTTTCTAATTAGAAAATCCATTAATACATTGGTCTGTGCCTAAAATATTACACATGGATTCCAAAATTTATGACAAAATGTGGTCGTTTAGGCCATTGAAGTTAAAAATTGATACTTAATTTGATAAAATGCTGAAAATAGTCACTTAAATTGAAGCTAATTTTCCAGTAGCTTGACCTGATTGTCTGTTTTGCATGTTAGAATATTACCTGCTCAATCCTTTTCCCTCACCCCGTGCTCTCTCTGAAGATGATCCTTTCCACACCCAAAGCACTCCTGTCCTGAACCTAATCTATAGTGGATGGCTGCATGAATAGAGATGGGGTCTGATTCATTTCTCTTTTGCTGATATGTTTCTCTAATATTCTGTCTGCTTCTGTCTATTTCCAAACGTTCAAAGACAAAAGCTTTACTCAATTTCGAGGAGCCGTTTCACAGAAGGCTTTTACATCTCAAAAAGGCTTCTGCCTCTGCTGTGATAAGATGAGGTTTTCTTATTCCTGCCATCAAGTGAGGGATTGTTGCATGGTAGGAATAAAAATATGAACTAACATTTGTCCTCCCATGCCCTCTGCATACCCGAAACACTTGCTGCCTGTTTTCGGGATAGCAGAGGAAATGATCATATCTCAGCTGCATCACAGTTGTTGACCTGTAATCTGTTTGCATTTATGTAAGTAATGCAAAGTAAATTTACTTTGGACTTTCAGGGTGAAAATAAAGCCTCCTGTTATAACGTATTCTCTTCCAAACAGAAGAGACAATGGCTAACTTTTGTTGAAGATTTATCATTAACAGCCATGTTTAGCAATGGGATATTTGAAAAGCCAAATCTTTGCATTTCACTTAATTATTATTTCTATTCAGCATATGCAATGCAGGGCTCCTTTCCCCACCCCACCCTTAGAGTAACATTCCCTCAATTGTTAACATTGAGAGATTTTCACACTAATAACTTGTACTGAGTGTGAGAAGAACATTCCTTGAAAGACAAGAGCTTGCAAATATCTTTTGTGCTGACCCTGGCTTGGGAGGTGGAGTGATGGACCTGAACAGCAGCAGTGCCTTTTCTGGTGTTATTTTCTGTTCTAGGAAATGGACACTTGATGCTGTGTATATTCTACCTCAGTATCAGAACCTTGGAAGTATTCAGATGGTGTCTTTTTTGTTGTGGGCATTAGAACTGAGTAAAATTGCTTTGAATGTTGTTTCTGCATCAATCACAGCAACTGGCTGAGCAATAATTCATGCAATGACAAGATTTTGATCTTGTTTCATTCCAATTATGAAAAATACCTTCATAATTTACTGAATTATAATTCAAATTGTGAAAACTCGCTGACGGGTGGAATACAACGGAAGCTTAACGGTTTGTGATTGTGGATAGAAACCATCTATTTCGGATGGTAAGTCAATGCTGCGGGATTTGCATTAACTACTTTCTTGTATCCATCTTTCTATTTTTGATGTATTTGTACAGATATGAAACTGCTTACAGAAGCTATTTGTGGTTTGCTAACAAATAATCCTTTATGAGCAGCACTAGCACTTATTAACAAAGACAAATTCTTACAGAATGGCCTAACCCCACTCCATGTTGCTGCTCACTATGACAACCAGAAGGTGGCGTTGCTGTTGTTGGAGAAAGGTGCCTCTCCCCATGCCACTGCCAAGGTATTAATTGGTACTAGTTAATAATTCTGTCAGTAGCTTGAAAACAAAATGCCGTGGATGATTTGATGTGTTTTTTTTAACAGTAACATAAGTGACAGTTATAATATGCAGAGCTCTTGATAATGCATTTAAGTTTAACCTTTCGCGCAAACTAATACCGTTATGAAAAAATCCATGAAAACTGAAGAAGCGAGATGGAAATTTTTAAGTCCTATTTAACTCCCTGTTTAACCCCTAAAACCATGTGCCCTGGTCATCCTGTGATTAAACCCTGTTTCTATACTGTCATGTTCCATAACACAAATGAGAGCAGCATTCGTATCAGTGCAACTGATCTCATTTCCTAAAAAAAAACAGAAACTTTTATTATTCTTTTATGGGTGTTGGTAGCACTTGCTAGGCCAGCATTTTTACCCATCCCTAATTTCCCAGAGGGCAGTTAAAGTCAACCATATTGCAGTGGGTCTGGAGTTTACATGCAGGCCAGACCAGGTAAGGACAGCAGATCTTTTTGCCTGAAGGGCATCAGTGACCCAGATAGGTTTTCCTGATAACTGACAACATCATCATTAGACTCTTGATTCCAGATTATTATTGAATTCAAATTCCACAAACTGTCATGGCAGGATTTGAACCCAGTTCCCCAGAAAATTACCTGGGTTTCAGGATTAATTTTCTAGAGGTAATATTATTAGGCTATCACCTCCCCAGTAGGAGCACCAGAGGCCAATTAGCCTCTTGTTCCAGTTACGCCATTCACTTTGCATTCTTCTGTACCCATTTACCTTATTGATAAAGTCAGACAGTCCCAGAGAATGATAGGGCTGCTCTCTGATTAGAAAGAGACGCCGGGTGGTGAGTTTAACCTGAGGTTCACAATTTCTCAGGCAAGGGGAGAGGTTGAGAATGTGGGATCTGCCTAGTGACCTCAGCCAGTGCAGGAATTGAACCTGTGCTGTTGATGTCATCCTGCATCGCAAGCCAGCCATCCAGCCAATTGAACTAACTGACCCTCACTGCGATGTTAAGGGTCTGTCACCTCACTTCTGTAACTTAGCACTTTCGTCTATGTTTGAACCAAGGCTGTAGTGAGGTCAGGAGCCGAGTGGCCCTGGTGGAATCCAAACAGGGTGTCACTGTGCAGGTAGTGCTTGATAGCACTGTTGATGATGTTTTCCATCATTTTACTGATGACCAAGAGTAGGCTGATGGGATCGTAATTGGCCAGGTTGGACTTATCCTGATTTTTGTGTATAAGCCATACCTGGACAATTTTCCACGTTGTCGGGTAACTGCCGGTGTTATAACTGTACTGGAACAGCTTGGCTAGGGGAGTGGTAAGTTCTGGAACTGAAGTCTTTAGTGCTATTGCCAGAATATTGTCAGAGCCCAAAGCCTTTGCAGTATCTATTGGCTACAGACATTTTTGATGTCATGTGGTGTGAATCAAATTGGCTGAAGGCTGTTACCTATAATGCTGGGGACCACTGGAGAAGGCCAAGATGGATCATCCACTAGGCACTTACGGATGAAGATTGCTGCAAATACTTCAGCCTTATCTTTTGTACTTGCATGTTGGACTCTTCCATCATTGAGGATACAGGTATTTGTGGAGCCTCCTTCTTCAGTGAGTTGTTTAATTATCCGCGACTGTTCATGACTGGATATGGCTTAGATCTGATCCGTTGGTTGTGGGATTGCTTAGTTCTGTCTATTATTTGCTTATGTTATTTGGTTTAAGTAGAAGTTACATTAACTAGTTTGACATTGCTACTAAGAGTATTGGGATAGTTGTCTAGATATAGATATATATTCTATTCTCTTCAAGGTCAGTTTCTCCACTTGAGACTGTATGGGATTATCTGAATGGGTGGAGCTTACTGCAGTGTCCCAAAATTAATCCTTTCAGAACCATTAGTTTATAAAACATGAGATTTAGCTAAATGTGTGCTAAGACCACAGAAACTTAGCATGCAGGCACAGCAAGCAACAGGAAGAAAAATGTTGACCTTGACTGCAAGAGGTTTGAAGTACAAGAATATGAAATTCACATCCAAAGATGTGCAGGCTAGGTGGATTGACCATGCTAAAATTGTCCATAATTTTTAGGGATGTGCAGGCTAGGTGGATTAGCTGAGTAAGTGTAGGGTTACGGTTATACAGTAGGGGCCTGGGTCTGGGTGAAATGCTGTTTGGAATGTCAGTGCAGACTTGATGGGCCAAATGGCCTGCTCCTGCACTGTAGGTGTTCTATAGTTATGTCATTCTATGAGGACGATGGTCAGATCACATAAGCAATACCGTGTGCAGTTTTGGTCTCCTTGTTTAAGCAAGGATATACTATTGGAATGAGTTCAGTAAAGAGTCACTAGCTTGGTACCTGTGAAGAAGGTGTTTTCCTATGATATGGTGCTGAGCTATATTCCCCTCAGTGAGAGATGATCCCATTCTGACGTACAAGATTATGAAGAACTTTGAGAGGGTCAATACTTAAAGGTTATTTCGCTGCTTGGGAATTCAACAGAGGAATGCAATCTCAGAGCAAAATGCCAAAAATTTTGGACTGAGATGACACGAACTTTCTTTGTTCAGATGGTTGAGAACTTTTCAAATACTCTGCCCTGGATATCTGTGGATAATTCATCTTGGCATATATTTGTGTCTGAGATAACCCAGCGGTGGGGACTGGATTTTCATTTTGAGGGCAGGATTTGAGGGATTAAGAGATTTTCTGAAGGCACAGTCTACCTGCTAGCTGACTGTGCCACCGATTCTACCTTCATGGCGGGGAGGTAAGGATGGCCTGGAATGAGGCCTTCAAACTCTGGCAGCACATCCGAGATATTTATAGAGGCAGGCCAATGCCGAGACAGCTAGGTTGAGAAGTCTGCCACAGTTTGCAGGTAACAGTCCACTTCTGGAGGTGTGTTTGAGGCCCTGTAAGCTTCATCCTTCTTAGTCTCCCTCTTAGTCCTGCTTAAACCACTACCAATGCGCTCACCCAGTAGCCACTGTAAACAGAAATCACCAGTCATATAATGTCCTTAACCTTACCTTACCTTCAAAAAAAGCTACATTTCTCCTAACAGCTCATAATTATGCCAAGATACACAAGTTCTAACCCTCCCTTACAGCAGTATCAAAAACCCAGTTAAGTAGAATATTCTACTGGGTTTGGTATTTAGGCATGCATTTATTGTGAGATTCCATTGAACAACTGTGTCAAGAAATCCCAAGCTAATGCTTTAAAGATTTTGAAGACTGATTATAGATCCAGCCATCTGTCAAAAGTTTTTGTCTCAACCAAACAGATATCCTCCTGAACTTTTCAGAGTGAATAATCAAATGGACCCATTTAAAACTATGATTTCTGGAATTTTCTATTATACAATGCCGAATAAAATGTTATCCAGTAGATGGTGCACTTGAGTGAACCTGAAAACATTTCACTTTCCATTTGCTAATCTACATACTGCCTTGATAGCTTTCAAGATGTCAGAGGTGACAACCTGGCAAGCATATTATTTAATGTTCACTTTCCTGCTAAAATCAAGACCTTATAATTTGTTTCTAAATTAAAAACATATAAAATTTATAATACAAAACACCTTTATTAAACTTAAAGCTGGCAGTGCCTCTTCAACTTGTGGTTTGTATGGTTCCTGAATCTAAACTATGATTCTCCCATTGTTCACAACGTTTCTGTGTTGGTATGAAATACCTCACCTTCCAAAAATATCCTTGTTCCTAGAGAAGTGAAATATCTGAAATTCCAACTTGTGCAATGGTGCTGGCAGCATCACTACATTGTGGGCTCACAACCCACCTACCATCCTGCAGTGCAGAACAATGCTAGCCATGGGAATGAGGGACTGGGAAAACTTGATTCTGTTCCCAGCAGCCATTTTCTAATGACTGCTTGACGAGACTTTGACACTCTCGCCATGTCAGAACGGGAAAATCAAATCTATGGTATCTTAGGGAATTAATTGAAATGCTGAGTGAGCAGGAAAATGGAATTGAGGCAGGAGATCGTACAGAATGGTGGAGAAGGCTCGAGGTACCATCTGCTCTACTTTTTCCTCCTATTTCTAATATTCATATGTACTAATTTTTATTCAGCCTTAGTTTCATCAAACCTTTTTTCACTTCAAAAATTATCATTTATATAGAACCATTTTTGTAACAACCTTAACCTGAAGCCATGTTATGATGTTTTCCTGTAAATGCCAATAATGTTACTTAGGGCATCAAGAATAAGAACGTTGGTTTTCAACTGAAGTACAAAACTAAATGGCAGAACATATTAAATGAAGATGGATAGCTAAGACGATTTTACAAAGGATCTAAAAAGTGCGATGCTCAAAGGTGGTTACACCATTGTCTATGACAGTAGGTTACGCTAATGGAATGGAAAGTGCCTCATCAAACACTCGTACTCTAGTAATGTAACTGAATGTCTAGCACTGTTTGGCCTTTAGCATGAATACATTGAAAGGTGTTTGCAAATGAAGATGGTCAAGATATTTTAATTTAGAAAATCTCGTTAAAAACATTATAGGTTATATTTTGATCAATAAACTCAAACTAGGAAACAACTAACTTAAGAGTTACATTTTAATCAGTGAATTAAGCTAATGTTATGGTACCAAGAAAATCTGAGCATTGATCAGAACGTGGCAAAGGCTAACTGTTAGTGGTCTAAAATTCATGCTTTTCCAGAATGGCTATACGCCTCTGCACATTGCTGCCAAGAAGAACCAAATGGAAATTGCCACCACCTTATTGGAATATGGAGCTCAGACTAATGCACTAACAAAGCAGGGGGTGACACCCCTCCACCTGGCTTCACAAGAGGGACATGTGGAAATGGTTTCACGCTTGATGGATAAAAATGCCAATGTTAGTGCAGCCACAAAGGTAACTGCAAACATTATTGTGTCAGAGACCGTTACTATTATGTCATCATTTATTAATGTGAAAAAAAAACAATGTTTGATGCTGAGTACCTGTGCTTCCAGATGCATGGTACTTTTAATTTCAGAATATTTATTTACCTGTTGTTTAATGTGCCCCTTGTGCTTTTTGTTTAAATCTTCTGACAGAGCATCATTTTTAAAAATCAAATCAATTAACAGAGAGGCAAATCAGTTCAAGCTGATTTTGTCCTGATGTGTGTTGACGCAGAGGTAGAAGTCCCATGACACCAGGTTATAGTCCAACAGGCTTATTTAAAATCACAAGCTTTTGGAGCACATTCCGAAAACTTGTGATTGTAGTATAACTGTTGGACTATGACCTGGTGTCCTGTGTCTTCTGACTTTGTCCACCCCAATCCAACACTAGCATCTCCACATCTTGACTCAGTGGAATTGACTGTAGCAATGTTAGCTAAGTTCACTGTTTGAACTTTGCCAAACTCTAGGTTGGTCAAAAGCATCTTGTTCTCTATTCTCAGCCATGGCATACAGGGAAATGCATGAAGAAGTATCTCATCTGTACGCTGGCTGTACAGAAATTTCATTAAGTCTGCAACTTTTATGAAAATTTAACTCATAACCATGATATAGACTGGAGAGTCCAGACACTCAGTGGAGGGTTTTAAGGCCTTATCTGAGTAAGGAGTTGAGGGCATTAAAAATAATGCTGCTAACTAGTTGTTGCGATGGGAGATCATTTAGCAGCCTGGAGGCCAATTTCTAGCAGCTGCCCTGAGATGTAACACTCCAGACATGCTTAGAAGACTTTCTAAACCACATGGATTTAGCAGATTAGACCACCCCATTTTATGGCAGTCTTTCTCATCTGCCATTGGGTGCTGATGCTGCTTTCAAACTTGAGGGCTGTGATTGGCCTTAAAACTTTGAGATCTTGTCTACCATCATGAATGGATGGCAAGCGTTTGACCCCTAACTAGCCCATCCAGAGAAAATCAGCTGGTGACTGACACGGAATGCAGAGCTCTGATCTCTAGCTGAGAGCAAGGTTGGATTCAGAAGCCCATAAAAAAAAAAGTCCTGCTCTCAGTACCTGATTTTTCTAGGAAGGGATTCAGCAGGCCTGAAAGCAAACAAAGCTGATAAGACTGAGCTGATGATTTCTTACCAAATTTAATGACAGGGCTTCGTGATCATTTTTTTAAACCACTGTTTTCCATTTGGCAGCTGGGCACATTGGCACCCGACTGGCTCCTTCATGGGGAATGCAGCAAGAACCCTGTGGGGACATTGGCCAGCACTATACTGCCCTGGGCCATCTACCATTGTCTTGTGCAAATGGACCCTCTCAGCCACAATTTAATTATTGAAATGTCACAAAGGCAGTGTGTGTCTCTCTGGGACCAACTCACCCAATTATTTGTCCTTTCCATCACCCTGCTTGCCATGGAGGCGTAAATTGCTTCTTTGCTGTGAGAGAAGACACAACAACAGATTTGGAGAGGACCTCAAGCTTATAGATAGTGATGGATCACCTTTTTGTTTTGGAGCATCTTGTTGTAGAGCTCACTAGGGACCAGGCAGTTCTGGATTTGGTGATATGTAATGAGGTAAACTTGATTAGGGAGCTTAAGGTGAAGGAACCCTAGGTGGTAGTGACCATCCTATGATAGAATTCACCCTGCAGTTTGAGAGGGAGAAGCTGGAATCAGATGTAATTATGTTACAAGTCAGTAAATGTAACTACAAAGACATGAGGAAGGACCTGGCCAGAGTTGAATGTAAGGGGAGCCAAGCAGGGAAGATGAAGTAACGGTGGCAGGATTTTCTTGGAACACACCTCAGAAACTCATCCCAAGGAAGATCAAACGTACTAAGAGGTGGGTGAATTAATCATGGCTGCTGAGGGAAGTCAGGAACGGTATAAAAAGAAGAGGAAAAGCATACAATATGATGACGATTAGTGGGAAGCCTTAAAAAAACAGCAAGGGACAACTAAAAAAAAATAAGGTAGGGGAGTAGGTGAAATATGAGGATAAGCTAACTTGTAATAAAGAAGAAGATCGCAAGAGTCTTTTTAGATATATAAAAGGTAAGAGAGAGACAAAAGTGGACATTGAACTGCTGGAAAATGAGGCTGGGAAAGTAGTAACGAGCAACTGAATACGTGGTATGAATCGGTCTTCATGTTGGAAGACACCAGTAGCAGACAAGAACTTCGAGAGTCAGGGGACAGAGGTGAGTGCAGCAGCTATCACTAAAAAGAAGGTGCTGGAAAGACATATTGCAGCTTTACAGAACTTTAGTTAGGCCGCATTTGGAATATTGCGTACAGTTCTGGTCGCCACACAACCAGAAGGGTGTGGAAGCTTTGGAGAAGGTACAGAAATGGTTTACCAGGATGTTGCCTGGTTTGAAGGGTATCAGCTATAAGTGGAGATTGGACAAATTTGAATGTTGGAGTCTGAGCGGCAACCTGATAGAGGTTTGAAAAATTTTGAGATACATGGATAGAATGGATAGTTGGAGTCTTTTTCCCAGGAGGGGATATAGCTTTAAGGTAAAAGGGAGAAAGTTTAAAGGAGATGTGAGAGGCAAGTTTTTTTTTTCCACAGAGGATGTTAAGTGTCTGGAAGGCACTGCCAGAAGTGGAGGGTTGAAGCAGATACAATAGCATTGTTTAAGAGGCATTTTGACACATACATGAATAGGCAGGAAATAGAGGGATACAGACCACCTGGAGGCAAAAGGCTTTTACTTAGAAAGGCACCATGTGTTTGCACAGGCGTGATGGGCTGAAGGCCTGTTCCTATGCTGTACTGTTCTTTGTTCTATGGAGACTGAAAGATCTGAACATGGATAAGTCACTTGAATCAGATGCACTCCAGAGTTCTGAACAATATAGCTGAGGAAATTGTGGAGGCATTGATGGTGATCTTTCAGCAATCACTGGAATCAGGGAGGGTCTTGGAGGATTGGAAAATGGAAAATGTGACACCCCTTTTTAAGAAAGGAGAGAGGCAGAAGTCAAGAAATTATAGGTTAGTTGGCCTGATCTCAGTCATTGGCGAGATTTTAGCGACCATTATTAAGGTAAGGATTGCAGAGTACTTGAAAGTGCATGGTAACACAGGGCTAAGTCAACAAGGCTTCATCAAGGGGAGGTCATGCTTGACAAATCTGGTAGAATTCTTTGAGGACATAATGAGCAAGTTAGACAAAGGAGAGCCAGTGGTTGTGATATATTTCGGTTTCCAGAAGGTCTTTGACAAGGTTTTGCTCAGGAGGCTGATAAAAATAAGATGAGACTATGGTGTTGGGGGCAAGGTACTGGCATGGATAAAGGATGGAGGATTGGCTTACTAGCAGAAGGCAGAAAATGGAAATAAATGAGTCATTTTGAGGATGGCAGCCAGTAACTAGTTGAGCTTTGCAGGGGTCAATGTTGGGACCGCTATGTTATATGTTAGCAATCCAGGTGAAAGAACTGAGGGCATTTTGGCTAAGTTTGCAGATGACACAAAGAAAGGTGAATGGACAGGTAGTGTTCATAGGGATACAGGCTGCAGAAGGATTTGGATAGGCTGGGAGAATGAGCAAAGAAGTGGCAGACATAATATAATGTGGGAAAGTGCGTGGTTATGCACTTTGGTAGGAAGAATAGGAGCATAGACTATTTTCTCAATGGGGAAAGGCTTTGGAGATCTGAAGCACAAAGGGACTTGGGAATCCTAGTTCAGGATTCTCATCGGGTTAATATACAGGTTCAGTTGCCAGTTAGGAAGGCAAATGCAATGTTAGCAGTCATTTTAAGAGGGCCAGAATAAGAGCAGAGATGTGCTGCTGAAGCTGTATAAAGCTGTTGTCAGATCACATTTGGAATATTGTGAGCAGTTTTCGGTCCTGTATGTAGGGAAGGATGCACTGCCATTGGAGGGGTCCAGAGGAGATTTACAAGAATGATGCTGAGTATGAAGGACTTGTCATATGAGGAGCGTTTGAGGACTCTGAGTCGGTACTCCATAGAATTTAGAAGAATGAGGGAGAATCTCATTGAAACTTAGAGTACTGAGAGGATGGAGTGGATGAAGAGATATTTCCATTAATGAAAGAGACTAGGACCCGAGGGCACAGCCTCAAAGTGAAGGGATGCCCCTTTAGAACTGAGGTAAGGAAGAATATCTTCAGCCAGATGGTGGTTTATCTGTGGAACTCATTGCAACAGAAGGCTGAGGAGGCTACGTCATTAAGTGTACTTAGGACAGAGATAGATTCTTGATTAGTAAGGGGATCAAATGTTATGGGAAGAAGACAGGAGAACAGCAAAGCAGACTCATGTTCTAAATGGTCTAATTCCGCTCCTGTATCTTATGGCCTTCTGGATCAGAGAGTGTCTAGTTGTCCATTGGGGTCATCGAATCTAGAGTTAAGAGGAGCATGGATGAGGTGTACTGCATCAGATAACTCAAGGCTAGGGAAGATTCAAGCAAAATTAAAGGAATGGAGATAGGCAGTCATGGTAATTTTGTCAGTATGTGGTCAGAAGCTCATCTCAAGGCCAAGAATGACACAAGATTGCATATCATCTGGTTCAGCATCAATTAGTTGCCACAGAATGGGAAAGAGTTGACAGCTAAGGAATGTTTGTGGTGGAGACTGAAGACAAGAACTTTGGTCTTCCCAGCATTTAGTTGGAGGAAATTTCTGTTCATCCATCACTGGATGTCAGGTAAGCCATCAGGCAATTTAGCAACAGAGCAGTCATTGAGAGAAATGATGCTGACATAAGGTCTATGTCAGCATGTGTGTGGAACTGATGCTGTTTTTCCACTGGGTTATATAATTAAAGGCCAACACCTAGATAAGAAATAGGATGTGGCAAGGACAAATCCTTGGGGGGTGTCAGAGGTAACAGCACGGGGATGGCAAGAGAAGCCGTTGCAGGTGATTCTGTGGCTATCATTCAACAGATAAGAATGGCACCAGGTGAGAGCAGCCCCACCCTGACGTATACCTTGGTGAAAGCCCTTGCAGGAGAGTGGTGTGCTTAAGAGAGTGGTGTCCAAGGCTGGAAATTGGTTGAAGGCGATAAGGAGGGAGAATTTACCATTGTCGCAGTCATGTAAGAAGTCATTTGTGACTTTGATTAAACCAAAGCAGTTTTGGTATTGTGGTGGGTGGAAAGCTAATTAGAGAGGTTCAGACATGGAGTCCTGGGAAAAATGAACATAAGATTTTGGAAGTGACAGTGTGTTCAAGGACTTTCTAAGGGGCCATTCTCTGACCATCTGGCACCCAGCATTCAAGTCCTCATCCCTATTTTGTTAGGCGATGTATTCTGCAGAAATATTGCTGTTTCTGGATTTCACACGACTGTGTGGTGTTGTTCAGCTGGACAAATTGTGGCCGTCGATGGCAGTTTTGGTCCCATAATGAAGAATGACACAGAAAATAAAGAGTAAAAAGACTACCCATGGCACTCAGTAATACCTTTTAACACATGTCATCGCAAGAAATGTCAGTCGTTATTTACATTCTTGCTGCCAGCGAGTCTTTGGCTGACCTTGTAGGTAGGGTGATTGAGTAGGACCACCTTACACCACCCTCAGGGCCATTTATCTCTCCCTTCCATAGCCAGACCATTGACAGCTGGTGAAACTAGCAGTCTGTTATGAGAATCCCAAGAGATAATACCAGTCAAGATATTCAGCCTTACGTTTCCATTGGGACCGCAGTACCCCAGATTTATAGCTTCAGGTATTTTTTTTAAATTAAACCATTGGTTTGTAACACATATTTACGAAAACCATAACGATTTTAAGAAGATGTACAGCTGACGCTTAATGGAATGTCTTTAGACAAGTTTATTGCTATCATTTCTTCTACATGGAAAAAAAAATCAAAAAAGCTGGAACAGTTTGACTTGGAGGCTGCCCTAAATATCTGATATGAAGAACCTATTGAAATTTGAAACTCTTAGGGGTCACATGTTCAGAATAAAAGTGAAAGTTCAGGTGTAACTTATTTGTTTTAAAATTCACTCTTCATAAGCGTTCAAGTGTGAATATCCAAGAAAGTAGGTTGGGTGTAAGGTTGGGTGTATTATTAAAATCAATCAGTTTGTCTTTTCTGAACATTTGATTAAATTATTCCATTCTGACTCCAAACCATTCAGCTTTTTCTAGTCAGCTTAAAACATTATTAAAATGCAAATTAAGTACAAAGTGCATATTCTTCGGGGCATGTCCACTAAATCTTGATGAAAGTACTGTGGTTGGAAGATTAAACTTCTGACCTCTCGTTCAATCAATAACTGGATTGTGTGCTTAATTAGAAGAGTATTTATAGGAATGAATCATCAGACTTACTGTACTCCCCCTCAGATAGATAGATAAAACCAAAAGGTGAGCAACTTTCTCTTGGAATAGTTTCAAAAAATAATCCTACCGTGCTAGAATTTTGAAATTCATTCATTTGTCCCTGAAACTCCTAATTGTGTTACCATTGCGAAAAGAGAGTTTTTGTTCATTGTGATATTCTTCATGGGCCAGTTAGTGTTGATCTAGCCTTTCCAGACACTGCCCTCACCCACCCACACACAATTGGCTACCACCCATGATGTGCCCATCTGCTTTTGGACGAGAATGACAGGTGTCAGAACTGACAGATTTTCTGATTCACTAAACTACAAGATGCAGTGGAAATCCAATTTGGCATCTCAGTAAAATCTGAGGCCTGACTGCTTTAAAAATTCAGTCATTGACAATTAAAGCAAAGCATGGACTGTTCCTTGAAAAGGCTGAGTGCTTTTTTTGTTAAGTACTGTTTGTGGGTCAAGTAGAAAAGAAACATATCCCCCAAAACCAATGGAAAGTTTTTAGCCTCTGCAGCAATTGTAGGTATCCTTGATCATCAACCAGACCTGCCACAATTTCTGACAAACTCTTTTGTTGATGTCTGTTCTTTGATCCATGCCAAACTTCATCAGACTCACATTTCTGCCTTTGATTTCTCCATATCTCCATTTCAATCTTCTTCTTGACATAGTAAGTCATGCTGTATCCACGCTCCACCTTAGTCACATTGTGCTTACCTACTTCTGGCCTGCAACCTCTTCTGCAATGTTCCCACCCAATACAAAGTGAAGCCTGTCAATTAGGCTGCTTCAAAGCAGTATATATAGTTAAACAAGATATGCTGTCATTGGAGTTGAAACTCCACGTAAGTTCCAAGGACATGACCAAGTCGTCTCTTACTACCACCATGTTCACCCCACCTAGTTTGTAAGTCCTGCCCCATAAAAATCAGAATCATCAGTCTGGTCTTGGTAGTTTTGTATTTCTTTCCTAACTTGTCTGCATATCTCTTCCTGAATCACATCCACTATTCATCAGTCTATAATGAACTCCCAATGGAGAAGTGCCTGCAGCATGTTGATTTGAATGGTGCAGATTCCTATGGTTAATATAAGAAAATGTTGTTCTCATCTGTACTAAAAGATGGCCTGAATAATGCTTTCAATAGATGTAGTGGTGAGTAAAGCTTTGGGGCATTTATATGATATGCAGAAAGTAAACAAAACCGCACATACAGCTTTAGAAAATTATGTGATGGGATCAGAAAGGGAATAATAAATAATCAAGCTTATAAAGGAATTCTAGAAGTCAAATTCTTTTCTTACTAAAGTGGTCTCTTGCTTTTTAAGTAAAGCAATAATGACATTTCCTTCCTGTGTCTATTCTTAGAGTGGATTGTCAGCACTGCATTTGGCAGCTCAGGAGGACAAGGTCAATGTTGCAGAAATTCTGGTAAAACGAGGTGCAAATCTTGATGCACAGACTAAGGTACAGCAGCACTGAATTTATTTTCTTCTTAGTTTTTTTTATCATTGTTCATTTTCACAGCACTTCAGAATGTTATTTTCAATATGCTACAGATATCTGTAATGGTGGTGAACTTCTGAACATTTAGAATATATATCTTATGTAGACTGATATCAAATAGCTAGTTTATCATTCTCTCTTTTGGTCACAATTTTTCTGAATATTGGGAGCGAGGTTCTAATGTGTCTGTCACACTGTGGTACCATATTCAAATTATCATTCTTTCCACATGAGTTTTGGCTGTTAGTGGAATGAGAAGGTTATTGCTGTGCTGCATCCTTCTCTTGCTCAATATTTTCAAAAGTAGTCCTAACCGATCCAGCTTCACTTCATACGTCAGTCCTGCCATCCTAAGAATCAATCCAATAAATCTTCATTGCTCTCCCTCCATAGCCAGAACATCCATCCTCTGATAAGGAATCAAAGCTACACATGATATTCTAGGCGTTGCCTCATCAAGGAATCTGGGCTCTTTTACTTGAAACCTCTCTCTATGAAGGCTTTCTTCATTACCTGCTGCTCCTGCCTGCTTACTTTCAGCAACTGAAATGAAAACCCAGATTTTGTTCCACCTTCCCCTTTCCTAATCTATCACCATTCAGATGACCTATCTTTTTTTGCCATGAAAGTGTATAATATCATGTTTATCCACATTATACCTCATCTACATTTTCCCACTTACTCACCTGGACCAAATGACACCGAAACATCACTGCATCCTCCTCAGGGCTCATCATCCCAACCAGCTTTGTGTCATCTGCAAACTTGGAGATATTAATATTTAGTTCCCACATCTAAATCATTAATATATATTGTGAATAGCTGGGTCCAAGCACTGGTCTCTTAAATACCCTTCTCATCACTGCTTGCCATTCAGCAAAAGACCCATTTGTTTCTTGTCTATCAAACCGTTTTCTATCCATATTAGTACATTAGCTGCAATCCTTTACACTTTAAAACTAATCTTTTATGCAGGACCTTTTCAAATGCCTTGTGAAAGTCCAAGTAAACCACATCCACTGGCTCCCCCTTATCAACACTAGTCGTTACATCTTGTAAAATCCCATTACATTTGACAAATCTAATTATCTCTTTGTAAATCTATGCTGACACTTTCCAATCTTGTCATTGTTTCTAAGTGCTGTGTTTTTAAATCTTCTATAATCAACTCTAGCATTTTCTCCACTACCAATATGAGGCCAACCAATCTAGCAGTATTTGTTTTCTTCCTAACTCCTTTTTTTAAACTGTTGGGTTACATTAGCAAACTTTCACTCTGTACGAACTGCCCCAGAATCTATAGAATCTTGAAAGGTGACCGCAAATGCATCCATTATTTCTAGGGCTGCATTTTTAAGTACTGTGGGATACAGATGATCAGGCCCTAGTGATTTATCAGCCTTTAAGTCCATCAATTTGACAAAAGCCATTTTCTTACAGTTACTGATTATCTTCAGTTCCTCCCTCTCTTTTCATCCTGTGCTCCCCAGCATTTTTGGGACATTATTTGTGTTCTGTTTGGTGAAAGCAGCACCAAAGTATGTGTTTAATTAGTCTACCATTTCTTTGTTCTCATTATAGGTTACTAGAATTGTAATATGTTGGTGGAAAATGATTCATCTTTTTCCCTTTTAGTTTCCTGTAATTTTATATTTCAGGATTCCTGTAGATGTGTTCTGACTAAAGTTTTCCTTTTTCAGGTTGGCTATACTCCACTGATTGTGGCTTGTCACTATGGAAATGTTAAGATGGTCAATTTCCTCCTGCAGCACGGTTCCAATGTTAATGCCAAAACTAAGGTAATACAAAGAGTAATTTTTACTTCACAAAACATAATCTTTTTGAACATTTGTTTTTGAGAAGCAGATGACACTGGCGAGTCTTCACTTGTTTAAAAACACTGTGTGTCAATCTTTAATTTCCCAAAAAAGGGGACATTTAAAATGTTCCTTCGTTGTGGAAGATGCTGTCATAATAGTTTTTGCATTGTGATATTAGATCTGGATTATAGGATTTTGATACAGCGGTGGAGAAGGATCAGGAATATAATTACAAATCGGAGTGGTATGTGTCTTGGAGGGGAACATGGTCTTGTTGCTGCTTCCATGATGTTTTCATTCATATCTTTTCTTGGTGTTTGCACTCACAGGGCTAGGAGCTGCTGTTGGACGATTTCTGGTGAATTGCTCCATTGTGTTCTGCATTCAATGGAATGAAGCCAATCAATCTCTTGTGGTGCAATGCTAGTGTCCCTATCTCTGATTTAGATAGGCTGTGTTAAAATCTTACTTGTTTCAGAGGTGTGTCATAGCATTAATGAAGAGATTGATTGATTCAAAATATTCAGGGTCTCTGTGGGACTGTGCTAGTGTCCCTACTTCTGAGTCAAGAGGCAAGGTTGAAGTCTCACTCCAAAGGTGTGTCAATAACATATTAAAAATACTGAAGCCACAGTGCAGCGGGTGGGAATTGAATCAAGCAGCAGGGTCCAGATTCTCTGAGATAACAAGGTGTGGAGCTGGATGAACACAGCAGGTCAAGCAGCATCATAGGAGCAGGAAAGCTTGACGTTTCGGGTCTAGACCCTTCATCAGAAATGGGGGTGGGGGGTGGGAAGAGGGTTCTGAAATAAATAGGGAGAGAGGGGGAGGCGGATAGAAGATGGATAGAGGAGAGGATAGGTGGAGAGGAGACAGACCGGTCAAAGAGGCAGGGATGGAGCCAGTAAAGGTGAGTGTAGGTGGGGGTGTAGGGAGAAGATAGGTCAGTCCAGGGAGGATGGACAGGTCAAGGGGGCGGGATGATGTTAGTAGATAGGAGATGGGGGTGGGGCTTGGGGTGGGAGTAGGGGATAGGTGAGAGGAAGAGCAGGTTAGGGAGGCAAGGACGAGCTGTGCTGGTTTTGGGATGCGGTTGGGGGAGGGGAAATTTTGAAGCTTGTGAAATCCACATTGATACCATTGGGCTGCAGGGTTCCCAGGCTGAATATGATTTGCTGTTCCTGCAGCCTTCGGGTGGCATCATTGTGGCATTGCAGGAGGCCCAGGATGGACATGTCATCTGAGGAACGGGAGGGGGAGTTGAAATGGTTCACGACTGGGAGGTGCAGTTGCTTGTTACGAACTGAGGGCAGGTGTTCTGCAAAGGGTTCCCCAAGCCTCCGCTTGATTTCCCCGATGTAGAGGAGGCCACAACGGGTACAGTGGATGCAGTACACCACATTGGCAGATGTGCAGGTGAACATCTGCTTGATGTGGAAAGTCTTCTTGGGGTCTGGGATGGAGGTGAGGGAGGAGGAGTGGGGACAGGTGTAGGGAAACGTGCCGGGTGTGGTGGGGCTGGAGGGGAGTGTGGAGCGGACAAGGGAGTCACGGAGGGAGTGGTCCCTCCGGAAAGCAGACAAGGGTGGGGAGGGAAAAATGTCTTTGGTGGTGGGGTCGGATTGCAGATGGCGGAAGTGTCGGAGGATGATGCGTTGGATCCGGAGGTTGGTGGGGTAGTACGTGAGGACGAGGGGGATTCTTTTTTGGTTGTTATTGCGGGGATGGGGTGTGAGGGATGAGTTGTGGGAAATGCGGGTGACATGGTCGAGGGCGTTTTCGACCACTGCAGGGCGGAAGTTGCGGTCCTTGAAGAAGGAGGACATCTGAGATGTCCGGGAGTGGAATGCCTCATCCTAGGAGCAGATGCGGCGGAGGCGAAGGAATTGGGAATAGAGGATGGCATTTTTGCAGGAAGGTGGGTGGGAGGAGGTGTATTCCAGGTAGCTGTGGGAGTCAGTGGGCTTGAAATGGACATCGGTTTCTAGGTGGTTACCCGAGATGGAGACAGAGAGGTCCAGGAAGGAGAGAGAAGTGTTAGAGATGGTCCAGGTGAACTTGGGGTGGAAGGTGTTGGTGACATGGATGAACTGTTCGAGCTCCTTGTGGGAGCACGAGGCGGCGCCGATACAGTCATCAATGTAACGGAGGAAGAGGTGGGGTTTAGGCCCAGTGTGGGTACGGAAAAGGGATTGTTCCACGTAACCTACAAAGAGGCAGGCATAGCTTGGGCCCATGTGGGTACCCATGGCCACCCCCTTTGTCTGTAGGAAGTGGGAGGAGTTGAAAGAGAAGTTGTTGAGGGTGAGGACGAGTTCGGCTAAGCGGATGAGGGTGTTAGTGGAGGGGGATTGGTCAGGTCTGCGGGACAGGAAGAAGCGGAGGGCCTTTAGGCCATATGCATGGGGAATACAGGTGTATAGGGACTGGACGTCCATAGTAAAATGAGGTGTTGGGGACTGGGGAATTGCAAGTTCTGGAGGAGGTGGAGGGCGTGGGTGGTGTCACGGGCGTAGGTGGGGAGTTCCTGGACCAAGGGGGTGAAAATGGAGTCTAGGTAGGTGGAGATGAGTTCGGTGGGGCAGGAGCAGGCGGAGACAATGTGTCGACCAGGGCATTCGGGTTTGTGGATTTTGGGAAGGAGATAGAAGCGGGCGGTGCGGGGTTGGGGAACGATGAGGTTGGAGGTCACCTGAGGTGATGCGGTTATGGATGATTTCACAAGCTTCAAAATCTCCCCTCCCCCAACCGCATCCCAAAACCAGCACAGCTCATCCCCGCCTCCCTAACCTGTTCTTCCTCTCACCTATCCCCTCCTACCACCCCAAGCCCCACTCCCATCTCCTATCTACTAACATCATCCCGCCCCCTTGACCTGTCCGTCCTCCCTGGACTGACCTATCTCCTCCCTACCCCCCCACCTACACTCACCTTTACTGGCTCCATCCCCACCTCTTCGACTTGTCTGCCTCCTCTCCACCTATCCTCTCCTCTATCCATCTTCTATCCGCCTCCCCCTCTCTCCCTATTTATTTCAGAACCCTCTTCCCCTCCTCCATTTCTGATGAAGGGTCTAGGCCTGACACGTCAAGCTTTCCTGCTTCTCTGATGCTGCTTGGCCTGCTGTGTTCATCCAGCTCCACACCTTGTTATCTCGGATTCTCCAGCATCTGCAGTACCTATTATCTCTGATACCAGATTCTCTTGTGGGCTGGCAGGGCTTACTGCATTAACAGAGGAGTTGGGAATGAAGGTGGACAACATCGACAACCTCAAGCCTGACGTTGTTTAAAACTTAAACATTGACTTACTCTGAGGAATTTCGACAGTAATTTGATGATTGGCTATCACTGATTGGCTTCCAACAATCATAACCAACTTTGTGTTTGTCACGTGAGTTGAAAGGATTGAGGTTAGTAAGGAGGAGGTGTTATCAATCCTAGAAGGTGTGAAGGTAGATAAATCCCCTGGGCCCGATGGGATTTTTCCGAGGATTCTCTGGGAAGCTAGGGAGGAGATGGCGGAGCCTTTGGCCTTGATCTTCGAGTCGTCATTGGCTACAGGTTTAGTACCAGAGGACTGGAGGATTGCAAATGTTGTGTCCTTGTTCAAGAAGGGCAGTGGAGATGACCCAGGTAATTATAGACCAGTGAGCCTTACATCTGTTGTAGGAAAAGTTTTGGAAAGGATTCGAAGAGATAGGATTTATAATCATCTAGGAAGCAACAATTTGATTGGAGATAGTCAACATGGATTCGTCAAGGGCAGGTCGTGTCTCACAAACCTCATTGAGTTTTTTGAGAAGGTGACCAAGCATGTGGATGAGGGTAGGGCAGTTGACGTGGTGTACAAGGACTTCAGTAAAGCCTTTGATAAGGTTCCACATGGTAGGCTATTGGAGAAAATGCGGAGGCATGGGATTGAAGGAGATTTAGCAGTTTGGATTAGAAACTGGCTTTCTGAAAGAAGCCAAAGAGTGGTGGTTGATGGAAGATATTCAGCCTGGAGTCCGGTTACTCGTGGTGTACCACAAGGATCTGTTTTGGGACCACTGCTGTTTGTCATTTTTATAAATGACTGGGACGCAGACATAGGTGGATGGGTTAGTAAGTTTGCAGATGACACTAAAGTCGGTGGAGTGGTGGACAGTGTGGAAGAACGTTGCAGGTTGCAGGGAGACTTGGATAAACTGCAGAATTGGGCTGAAAGGTGGCAAATGGAGTTCAATGCAGATAAATGTGAGGTGATGCACTTTGGGAAGAATAATAGGAAGGCAGAATACCGGGTCAATGGAAAGATTCTTGGTAGTGTGGATGTGCAGAGGGATCTTGGTGTCCGGGTACATAGATCCCTGAAAGTTGCCACCCAGGTTGATAGTGCTGTTAAGAAGGCATACGGTGTGTTAGGTTTCATTGGTAGAGGGATTGAGTTCCGGAGCCGTGATGTCATGCTGCAACTGTACAAAACGCTAGTGCGGCCTCACTTGGAATATTGCGTACAGTTCTGGTCGCCCCATTACAGGAAGGATGTGGAAGCATTGGAAAAGGTGCAGAGGAGATTTACCAGGATGTTGCCTGGTCTGGAGCGAAGGTCTTATGAGGAAAGACTGAGGGACTTGGGTCTGTTCTCATTGGAGAGAAGGCGGCTAAGAGGGGATTTAATAGAGACCTACAAAATGATCAGAGGATTAGATAGGGTGGACAGTGAGAGTCTTTTTCCTAGGATGATGATGTCGGCTAGTACGAGGGGGCATAGCTGCAAATTGAGAGATGATAGATTTAAGACAGATGTCAGAGGCAGGTTCTTTACTCAGAGAGTGGTAAGGGCGTGGAATGCCCTGCCTGCCAATGTAGTTAACTCAGCCACATTAGGGGCATTTAAACAGTCCTTGGATAAGCATATGGATGATGATGGGATAGTGTAGGGGGATGGGCTTAGATTAGTTCACAGGTCGGCGCAACATCGAGGGCCGAAGGGCCTGTTCTGCTCTGTATTGTTCTATGTTCTATGTTCTATGTTCTATGTTCTATGTTCTATGTTCATTTCCCCATCCCTAGTACTTTGCTGTGCTTCCTGGTCAATATGGTCAATATCAGATGATATAATATGACATGGCATAGGAACAGGGATAACTGACACATAGATTGGAGTCTTCCCAGTCTCTCGGATGTAGCCTTGAGACCTGACTGGGCAAAAAAATAAGAGATGCGCACAAAATGAAACTGTCCTGGTCTGTTTCCACCCGAGTGGAGCCAAGGTCATACAGGCTGCCTTCCTGCCAGCTCCAGGTTTGCAACTACATGCTGAATTTGTCGTAAATTGTTGCTGATGCCCTCCCTTCAGTTGTTGAGCAACCACTAAGACCTGGCAGGTGAGTGAAGGCCTCCTGAAAAAAATCTTCATTGCTTCTTTATGTTCCCTTATTCTAACGTCTTGGGGATCAAAGGGTCCTAGCCATAATCACTAATTGTCTTGTGGGGTAGGTTCAGAAGTATTCAGAGAGCGCCTCTATTTGGGGCACCTTCACAGTCTTTGCATTTAGCAAAGCTACATCTCCAAAGTAGAGGTGGGGGAGGGGGTCTGCCCCTTGTCTATATCCTTGGGCATTTGGCCTCTTTGTCTGTGCAACCTGTTGGCAATATCTGCAAAATGTCAGTAAATGTGAAAGCGGCCCATTAATTAGCCATTTCATTAAAAATTGCTCATGATGGGGTGAAACTCTGCCATCATCAGGGTCAGAACACTGAGGTTGATCAATGCCTGAGAATCTTCTAAGTCCAGAGCATTCTGCCTGTACAAAGGTACATATAGAGACTTCAATCAGTATTTGTCCCTAAGCTGCACTTTCGTATGGCCTCAGACAGACCTGAGAGTCGTTGCATGTACCGTTCACAGGTCAGCCCTTCAAATTACTGTATGTGTGACATTGCAAAATATTTAAAGAAATTATCTGTGCATTCTTAAATACATTTAGAAGAGATATTGGCTTTTCAAGAGGAAGAAGGAAGATTACTTAATGTTGAGGAAGCAAGGATCGGACAGGGCTCTAGAGGTCCACAAAGTAGTCAGGAAGGAACTGGAGAATGGACTTAGGAGAGCTAGCAGGGGGTATGAGAAAACCTTGGTGGGTAGGATCAAGGAAAACCCCAAGGCTTTCTATACTTAAGTGAGGAACAAGAGGATGGCCAGAGTGAGGGTAGGGCCAATCAGGGATAGTGGATGGAACTTGTGTGCAGAGTCGGAGAGGGGAGGTCCTTAATGAATACTTTGCTTCAGTATTCACCAGTCAGAGGGACCTTGATGTATGTGAGGACAGCATGAAACAGGCAGATATGCTCAAACAGGTTGCCATTTTCTGTGGCACCAGTTAAATCTCAAACATCTTTAATTAAGCTGGGAGCATGATGGCTGAGGACCGTACTGCCTTTCTTTCTGCACCCTGATTAAAGCTGTTGGACAGTGGTATGGCATTCCTGTCCCATCTCCATTCACGCCCTGAAGAGGGCAGTTAATGCCCATGTAAGGGTTTCACCCTGCTGCTGCTGTTATTAACTGCTGGTGGTAGGGAATATTGCTTATAGGCTGCTGGAATTGTGGGGGAGGGGAGGTTGCTTGTTCAAGGGCACTTGCTTCCTGATTGAGGACCCTATCATTAGAAAGGAGGTGGTCTGGTGAGATCCATTTTGCCTGCTTTTGCAGTCATCCCCTTGATCCACTGTGCTAGTGGCAGTATCATTCAGTAGATCTGTCCGATTAGGACTCCTGCCTCAGGGATGCTTGATCCCGGGTAAGTCCCACCACTGTCCTGTTTACTGCATTAATGACACGTGATATCTCTGAAAGGGGCAGTGAGGAAGTCATTGACCAGCAACAAGGAGTTGAGATCCCTGTCACCTTCATTAGATTCTCCATTGTTTCATAAGAAGTAACTATTATGTATCATGGAGTCATACAGCATAGAAATAGACCCTCCAGTCCAACAAGTCCTTGTTGACCATGTTCCCAAACTAACCTACTTCCCGATGCCCGTGTTTGGCCCACATCCCTCCAAACCTTTCCTATTCATGTACTTATCCAAACGTCTTTTAAATGTTGTAACTACCTGCATCCACCACTTCCTCTGGCAGTTCATTCCACACACGAACCACTCTCTCTGTGAAAATGTTGCCCCTCATGTCCTTTTTAAAACTTTCTCCTTTCACTTTAAAAATCCGTCCCCTAGTTTTGATCCCCTATCCCAACCATAGGGAAAAGGCTCTTGCTCTTCACCTTATCTATGCCCGTCATGATTTTATAAACCTCAATAAAGTCATCTCTTAACCCCTTACGCTCCAGTGATCAATGTGATCTGAGAGATTGAAAGCCATGAGCAAATGCATCACGTTTTCTGATGCCACCTTCTGCCCCAGTGTAATGCTGCCTCTTTCCCCAACTTCGTTACAATTTCCTTTCCTGGTTTTCTTATGAAGGTGTTATTTTCTTACTTGGGTACCATTCCAACTGAGTCTTAGTAACATAGTAACTGGGGGAGTCAGCAGGGGCCAGGCGATGATGGCTTAATGGTATTATCACGACACTATTAATCCAGAAGCTCAGGTAAAGTTCTGGGGACCAGTGTAAGAATCCAGCCCTGGCACATGGTAGAATGTGAATTCAATAAATATCTGGAATTGTGAGTCTAATGATGACAATGAAACCACTGTTGATTATTCAAAACACTGTTTGTTCACTGAGAATGTATACAGAGAAGGAAATCTGCCATCTTTACCTGGTTTGGCTTACATGTGACTCCAGACCCACACCATTGTGATTGATTCTCAGCTGCCCTTTGAAATGGCCTAACATGCCACTCGATTATATTAATTGCCAGAATGTCTCAAAAAAAGTCATGAAACTAGACAGAGCACCTGACATCGACACGGATAAATGTGAGGCTATCCATATTGGTAGTAAAACAGGAAGGAACATTATTTTCTGAATGGCTATAAATTGAGAGATAGAAATATGCAATGAGACCTCAGTGTTTTCGTATGTTAATTGCTGTATGTAGGAATAGAGGTGCAACAAATGATAAAAAAAGTATATTGGCCTTCATGACGAGAGGTTTTGAGCAAAGGAGCAGGGATGTCTGGCTGTGATTATATAGGACCTTGGTGAGACCACACCTGGGGTACTGTGTGCAGTTTTCACCTCCTTTTCTGAAGAAGGCTGCTTTTGCTACAGAGGAAGTTCAGTGAAGGTCACAATCCTGATTCCTAGGATGTTGCAACTGATGTATGAGGAGATGATGAATTGGTTAGGATTATATTCGCTGGAGTTAAAGAGAATGAGATGGGGAATCTCTTAGGAAGCTAAAAAATTCAAACTGAACTGGATTAGGCAGAGTAGATACAGGATGGATGTTCCTGATTGCAGGGGAGTCCAAAACTGTTGGAGTTACAGTCTAAGGATATGGAGTAAACTCTTTAGGAGTGAGATGAGGAAAGATTTCTCCACCCAGTGAGTGGTGAGCCTGTGGAATTCACTACCATAGAGAGCAGTCAAGGCCAAAACATTGTATGATTTCAAGAAGGTGTTAGATATAGCATTTTGGGCTAAAGTGATCAAAGATTATGGAGGAAAAGCAGGATCAACTATTGAAATGGATGATCAGCCATGTTCATAAATGAATGGTGGAGTAGGCTTGAAGGGCCAAATGGCCCACTCCAGCTTCTATTTTCTATGTCTCTATGATACCATCATTAAATCTCTTGCTATCAAGCTCATGGAGGTTACCTTTGACCAGAAACTGAACCGGACTCATCACGTAAATATAGTGGCTACAAGAGCAGGTCAGAGGCTAAACGTTATGACTCTCCAAAATCTGTCCACCATCTACAAGGCACAAGTCAGGAGTGTAATGGAATACTCCCCACTTGCCTGGATGAATGCAGCTCCAACAACACTCCAGAAACTTAAATACCATCTAGGACAAAACAGCCCATTTGATTGGCACCTTATCCACAAACATTTAGTCACTCCACCACCAATGTTCAGTAGTACATTGGGTATTTTGTACAAGATGCATTGCTGGAAATCCACCAAATATCCTCAGACAGCAGCCTCCATGCCGTTTTTAAAGCTCTATTGTGTCAGAATGTTTCAGGACTACTTTGAGAGAACGTCCTCAAACCACTCTTTCAATACTATGCTAATGACAAGCAATCAGATTTCTCATTCATGGCATTTCTTTCCTGTTATTTTAATGCTCCTGAATCCTGAATGAATCTGGCTGAATATTCAGAATGGATACACACCTTTGCATCAGGCAGCACAACAGGGTCACACCCACATCATCAATGTCCTCCTTCAGCACGGAGCCAGAGCCAATGCCACCACTGCAGTAAGTATATCCCTTTCCTTGATAGAGTAGCTGGAAGATTCTGTCTGCAGAAGGCAAATGCCTCAGTAAAGATCACAGGTAATACTGCTAATTGTTGCTGCCATCCCAAAAGGTCACGATCTATTGATTTTTATCATCCTTTGCAGTATAAGTGGTGTTTAAAAAAAACCTTGCATCATCATATTTTTTTTAACCATGCTAATAGGATCAGCTTTTGGTATAAAAGGACTGCGTAAACGATTACACTCTTATTTGGCCGTTAATAATAATCATCTCCAAATTAATAGAAGTTTTGTGAAGTAGACAAGTTCTGGTCAGCGAATTACAGTGAAACTGCCCTGCATGATTCAAATAGATTAACAAATGAAAAGTTTCAATTAGTATACTTTTAGGATTTATTGATCACTGTTGGTGAGCCATCGGCTCTCTCAAAGTCCTGGTAAAACTAATAAATTAACTAAATCTTTCTTTGCAGAATGGTAACACTGCCTTAGCAATTGCCAAACGCCTTGGATATATCTCTGTGGTTGACACCTTGAAAGTTGTCACAGAAGAAGTCACCACCACTACAACAGTGAGTACATCCCTGAAGGCAAATTCTCATCAAAGTTCCAGGGACCGTTTTAGCTTTTCAAGAGTGGATTTGATTTTTATTTTGCAGAATTCATTGCAAGCTGATGTTATGAACCTTTGCTCTGCCACAGATAGGTTTACATATTAAATTATTGAACAGACTATTACACTAGAGACTTAAGGTTGTTATTTTTGATTTATTACTATTTGGTATTGCTGATGAGATTACGTTCAACCTGCAATGTGGGGAAAATCTGAATTCTCGTACAGAGCTGATTCCATTGATATTTATATTTAGCTCAAAGCATGTATTTTTAATGAAGCAAAACATGATCCAGTCTACTTTACAGCCTAGTGCAGCAGAGCTCTTGGTTAAATTGATGCAATGAGGGAAGGAAGGAAACCAAATACAAAATCATGTTAATTTACGGTATAGTTATTGAAACAAAACCTTTACACTAATTTACATATTAATTGATTGTCAGGCACAAATTGCTGCTGAAACTGCACAATTTTTCCTCAACCTGATTTTACAGGCTGTGTAGGTGTTCAGCTGGGTTGGGGGTCATTTCCAGAATCAGTTTCCAAAATTCTAGTGGTTCATTCATTCTCGGATCTACAGTAATGTCAGGCACTCACCTATCCTTACTGAAGGGGCCACAAATTAGAGAGAAAGAATACCAGTAGCTGGCCACACTACAGGAAGATACACAACTAATTATTCTGGATTGACATCTCTTTTTTCTAAAAAAAGACCTGGTATATTATAGACCACTGGATGACCATAAAAGGAAGACAATTTCTTGTGAACAAAGAGCTTTGGTGTGTGAGAACACAGAAATGATTTTAATAGGTGGCTTCAAACAACCAGTTGTACATGGGAAAACCCAAATGGCATATAGTCAGATTTATGTTTTGTGAAAAATGTAACAATGAACCCTTGAGACATAACACTCAACCTGGAATGGGTAAATGACCTTGAAAACATAAAAGAAGCTGAAATTGTGGAAACTTTGGATGTTAATGATCACAAAACGACTCAGTTTGATATGACCCAGTAAGATAAAATACGAAGAGTGAAGCATTTATAATAAAAGAAACCTTTTAAATTGGCTGAATGAGAAATGGACTTAAGCTAACTGAATGAACACTTCAGTAGCAGACCAGTGGACTTATTCCAGAGGAATAATGCTGAACATGTACACTAGTTACATAACTTGTATCGTGATCTTAGACAAAACAAGAATGACAGTAAATAGAATTACAAACAGAACATTGTGAAGTAAATGGGGAAAAGATATTTTCTTAGCTATAATCTTCCATGGGAAGAATTTGTTGCCCATCCTTAATTTCCCTTGAGTTAAATGGCCTGCTAGCCTGTTTCAGAGGGCAAAAGAAAAATATGCAAGTTGGCAGTACAATGACAGATTAAATTTACTCAGAACTATAAAGCACTGCACATAGGAAGAAAAAAATGCTGATGTTAGGGCTCATTGAGATAACTAAGATGAAATTGAAGAAGACTTCAACTTTTCATAAACTGGCTGCACCATATGTCCAACCAATACAGAGCTCTAGACAACAATGCTCACAGAATGTTGAGTTATGTAATAAAAGCAATAGAATTTAAACTTTAGGAAATCATGATCTCTCATGCTGTGCCCCGAGTATTACAAATTCAACTGTTAACAGACTAGAATCAAGTAAAGCATATGCCAAATTTAAATATAACTATATATTTACATTATTCATTTTCAAAATAAAGCAACAGACTTCCTGATAATGAAAATTTAAGAAAAATTTAGACAGGTACATGGATGGGTACAGAGGGATATGGACCAAATGCAGGCCAATGGGACGAGATTAAATTGTGAAAACTGGGCACCGTGGACAAGTTGGGCTGAAGGGGCTGTTTACCATCCTGTAGACCTCCACGACTCTTAAACATAAAATGTTAATATGAAAGTGTGGGGACATGCCCTGCTGAATTTCAGAATTTAGTATATGGACCAGCAACTACGATCTATTAAATAATCCCTTCCTTTATTAATCAATAAAATTGTTTATGAAAGCCAACATCCTATTGATTGAACAAAATTGCAAAAGTACATTTTCAGTCTTGAGTGGTGCTCACTATGGTGACCAAAGCATTCTAAGGAGCAGGCTATCACCAGGAAGCATCGTTGCTGTAATTCCTCCATTTATTGATACACCCTTGTTGTTTGACCTTATTCCAAGGTAAACAAGAGAGGAAGGAATGTGGATTTAGAGATAGGTAATAAAATCAAATGTGATCCATTTAAATACAATGACTAATTGAAAATGCAGAACCTGAAATATCTGTTGATGAATATAGAACTTGTCATTGCATTATCTGAAAAGAATGTACATTAAGGAGTTAGACTGTACGTGAGCAAAAAGGGGCTCATCTGACTCATGTTTTTTTTTCCACTGATCAAGTCATATTGATCCAAAGGCCTCTACTGCGCAGTGTTCTGATGAGTGAGAGATTATCACAAGGTGGTCTTCTTTGTTCCCAATAATTACATGATGCTTTTCTTTGAACATTCTGAATTAGGTCACATCTGATTTATGTGTTTTCATTTCAGACAGTGCCGCAAGTATATGAAATCAAATAAAATTAATAAAATCTGTTACGCATGGATATTCAGGTCAATACAGTCCCTTGTGCAATCTGTTTATATCAAATTGTAGCTTTGTCCTGGTGAAAGGATTCATAACCATTAAATAACAAAAGTTTTAAGTTTATTTTTGTGGTAAGAATGAGTGACCAGACCCAGATTGTTTGCGTTAGGTCATGATTTTTTTTTTGGAGTCTGCTTGAAGCTGAACTTCCATATACCCTAAATGTATTTTGTGACATTAGCAGGGAAAAGGTGAGATAATGCTCCTGCATACCATTCATCTCCACCATGGCAACTGGCAGTCGGGATTTCAATATTATTGGGATTATTGTTATTGGCGGACGGGAAAGTGGTTCGAGTTTTGAATCAAACCTGAAAAATGAAGAAAGTCAATAAACCAAAAAAAGTTACCTTCTGAATAAACTGATAATTATTTATTGAATTATTTGTTAACAATTATTAACAGGTACCTAACTGGTGTAAGTGTGTTTGGAATAACTTTTGAAATACGGTAGATATTGTAGATACAGAGTATTGCTGGTTTACTGCCATCTAGTGGTCGTTCTTGCAAACAGTTGACACATTCCTGTATTTCTCTTTCTGCTTATTGTAGACAGTGACCGAAAAACACAAGCTGAACGTCCCTGAGACAATGACTGAGATTCTGGATGTCTCGGATGAGGAAGGTGAGAAATATGTTTTTCTATACAATATTATAAAAATGATATGAATTGTTGCCATTATAAAACTTTGATTATCATTCTCATTGTAGAAATAATACCTTTCTTTAAATACAATAATGCTTTTAAAAATATGGTCTAGAATGTTTGATAATAAAGTGTTAATTTTCAGAAAATGTTTGTTTTTTTTTAATACTCCAGAATGAAGGTGAAATATGATGAAAACTGAATGAACTGTAGATGCTATAAATCAGAAACAAAAACAAATTGCTGGAAAAGCTCAGCAGGTCCAGCAGCATCTGTGGAGAGAAATCAGTTTACCTTTTGGGTCGAGTGACCCAACCTCAGAACTGAGGAAGGGTCAATCGACCCGAAACGTTTACTCTGATTTCCTTCCGCAGATGCTGCCGGAGTGGCTGAACTTTTCCAGCAATTTCTGTTTTTTGTTTGTGAAATATGATGAACTAGTGGTAGAGCTCATTTATGGGCCAAACTATGACGACCTGTGTGGATCTTTTGCTTTGCAAAATGTATTTTGCTGGAAAGTTCATGCTAAGTCAGCTCTCCTGTAACTTCTGTTCCATTGTGCTGCAAATAGAAAGTCCATGTTGAATGTGGCCATAAGTTCTTCTGGCAGATTATCAAGGTTGTGTGAAGTTCCTTTGCATGGAATTGAAATGTAGTTGAAAGTAGGTGGGTTCTATGACCTGTCTGTGTATCTCTGTATTGGAAAATATTGCATTGGAGAATGGTAACTATAAACCGAGCTGGCCTAAAGTATCGTTATGCGTCAATATGCGATGTGCCAAGTCACATAGTTCAAGATTCAGTTTCTGGTTTATGTTGTTAGTTGAACTCAGCTGTGCTGTGGTCAAGGTGCGACATTGAGCTTTTCGTAACACCCTGATCACTAGATCATTGACTGCTGCTACAAAATGTGCATTCACGTTTGAAGATTGATCTGGGCTTACCTTTGATGAAGTCCATCGTGAAGTACCCACACAGTACTCACTGTGCGACCTTCTATGTAAAGAATGACCACTTAATCGAGTGGATGAAGCCACTCAGTAGCTTTGAAACCATATGCCAGTAGTAATAAGTGGCTTTTGGAGATGAGCAAAGAAAGATGGAAAAAATTTGATTGGAAATATCCACGTCATGTTCTCAAATTATCTCTCTACATCATAATATTTCTGGAAATCAGTGATGAGAGTCATTAAGCTCATCGTAAACAGTGTAAGTTATGTGTGCTACTTGCTAGGTTGACTAAGGATTTCACAACAACAGTTTGTATTATGTAGCATTTTTCACGTAGTAAAATGTCTCAAGCTGCTTCTCGGGAGCTTTGTCAAATGGAATTTGACTCTGACATTCTTCCATGACTTGAGAGATAACAACCAAACACTTGGTCAAAGAAGGGCGTGTAAGAAGTGTCTTTACAGAAGAGTAATAGGTAAATCAGCAGAGAGGTTGATGAAGGAGATTCCAGACCTTACGGCTCCGGAAGTTGATGTCTTATCTTCCAATAGCATCGCCTTTAAAAATCACATTGATCAAGAAACCAGAATGGGAGAACAGCACATAATGTTGGAGGGGTTGGAGGGATGAAGGGCATTATAGAGATGGGTTAGGCTATAGGAGAATTTGGAAACCAGGATAATAATACTAAAATCAATGCATTGCATAACTGGGAATCAGCTCAGGAAGCACCGGGTTGATGAGTGATTGAGTTTTGGTGTATTCAGTTTTAAAAGGACAGAATATGGGAGATTAGCCAAGAAAGTAGGAGGTCTTGGTGATTGCAGCAGCATGTCTATTCTCAGCAACCATCACATTACTCACCCCCACCTCCTCACATCAGCCTGCTGCCTGGCCCCAGCATCCCCGGATTCCGTTTGCCTATCTTTGGGGACACACATCCATTGACATACCTTTATCCCCCAAGTGGAGCTCCAGCTATCTGTGCTGGTGCTGCTATGCCATCGGATTTTGGGGATCTGTTGCCTTGCATTCTAGGACAACTATGCGCCAAAGTTATTATTTGACTGCCGCTGGCAAAATGAGACTAAAGTCCCGTTTTCACCTCACGCAATTAGACTTGTACAATGGCAATTGGATGGTGTCTTCTGATGTTGGAAGCTTTCCAGTAAAAACTGGGAAGGGGCTAAGGATAGACTATTGCAAATGAGCAGAAGCAAGGTGTGGAAGCAGGAAGGGAAGCCATTGTAGATGATTTGTAAGCTATGACTGCATAGATAAGAATGTATCAGATGAGTGCAGTCCCATCCAGCTAGACAATAGTAAATAAGCATTGGATGAGGATGGTACAGTCATCTGTGGTGCACGCTCGTAACTCTCTAGAGAGATACTTAACCTTTTTCACTGTCACATTGAATATAATTTGTGATAGTGGTGGAAACGAGATTGGATAGATTCAAACATGGAAATATAAAATCCTGGAATTTTTCACAACATGCCTGCCTTCAGTGCAAGAGTGGCATGGTGACTCTGTGGTTAGCACTGCCGCCTCTCAGTGCTAGGGACCTGGGTTCAGTTCCACCCTCGGGTGACTGTCTGTGTGGAGTTTACACTTTTTCTGTGTGGGTTTCCTCCGGGGTGCTCTGGTTTCCTCTCTCAGTCCAAAGGTGTGCACATTAGGTGGATTGGCCATGTTAATTGCCCATAGTGTCCAGGGATATGCAGTCTAGGCGGGTTGGCCATGGGAAATTCAGGTTTGCAGGGATAGGGTAGGTGGGGTTTGGGTCTCGGTGGGATGCTCTTCGTAAGGTCAGAGTTGACTCGATGGGCCGATTGGCCTGCTTTCGCACTGTAGAGATTCTGTGATTCTGTGACATGATTTGAAAATGAACAATATACAATGAAACAAAGCGATGGTGCCTGCAGCACTTTATTCCTGATTCTTTTCTTTTAGTTCTGAATTGAATCTTGTGTATTCCATGAACAGTTTGTTGATCCAATCATTACCAGTTCTTTATGGTTTAAAACAAATTGAAAAAAATACATTACCTGCACACATCTAGTATAATTTTTTTCTGTATATGCTGCTGTTTCACAGTTGGATTTAATCTTTGTAGTTTTTGTTTTCTGCTAAAACAGGAGATTAGAAATAAAACCAACTCTTTGTTTTTTTCACTGACGAAGAGACAGGAGTAGAATATAGGTAGGTGTTTATCTTCACCAGCTGAATGGTAATTTAGCAGAACAATGACACAATCACTGTCGAATCCAAATGGTTTTAAATGGATTGAAACTCCGTAAGCTTCTATAAATTACTACCAACGTAGTAAAATAAAACTTCTGCCTTGTTACCCTTAACCACATGTAATGTTACACTCTCTGTTTCAACATACCAAAAATGATATGTTGGTAAAGCTTCAGAATTGGTCAGAGATACATTTACACTGTTTGCTCACTGCAATATTTGCTTTTTTAAACAGAGCAGTAACTTTCATGTGGCTTCAAGCAATGATGGTTACAGATTTTGATTGAATAGGGACTTATGGATCAAATTCTGACTCTCCTCATAAAAAGGTCGTACCTACTTGAAGGTTACGCTGGAAATGGAGATATTTGTGTTTCAAGTCTGTGTGACGAACGGGGGACCTGAAGTTCCGAGGTTCCTCCAAAGACGTGTTGGAAGACCTCAAAATAATTTGGGGGTCGCAGAGTGACTCTCTAACAGTGGTATAACTTTCTTTAAAATACCCTCAGCACTTTCTCAAAACATATATGGGTCAATCCTAATTTTTCCGTCGGGGAAGAATGTTGGTGGAAATCATTACACATACTTAACGATGATTATCAATGGAAAGGAAAAGTCAGGCAGATCCTACAGTGGGCCTCCAACTCTGTTTTCAATTCTAGTTCAGGGAATATCCAAACTCACTCAGTTAGAAAGATTTTGTGGAAGTGCAAGTGAAGTAATTTTGTAATGTGGAACTCGTGAATTGCAGGGGGACTGTGAATTATGATCATTCAACCCATGATTTTCATTCCATCAATATGAATGACTGAAACAGTATGTACTATATACCTACTTGCATATTCTCTCTTTACAGTGTTCTCTGGCAAGGTCTTAGGATTCTAAAAATTATCCAGTAATTCTGATGGGACTGGTAGGAAACTATGCCTTGTATGGAAATGAACGACGACAGCTAGTTTTGATGTGATGGAAGGCTGATACTTTGGTACTTATTTTCCAAAATTACATCACAGCTGCAGCTGTCTTATGAGGAAAGTCCTGCCTTGGGACAAAGCAGGGGATGGAAATAATTTGCTCGGAGGACAAAGAGTTAGGAATGAACTCTTTCTTGTTAGCATGTGGGGTTATTGTTTGCAATGCTTCTTGTGATGTGCAAGTATCTTAGAATCATAAATCCCTACAATGCAGAAAGAAGGATATTTGGCCCATTGGATCTGCTCAAACCCTCCAAAGAGCATCCCACCCAGATCCCTACCCCATCCGCATAACCACACATTTACCATGACTAATGCATCTCGCCTGCACATTCTGTACACTACAAAATATTTAGCATTGTCAATCCACCTAAACCACACATCTTTGGACTGTGGGACAAAAATCGAGCGCTCGGAGGAATCCCACACAGACACAGTAACCCGAGGGTGGAATCAAACTCGGGTCCCCTGGAGCTGTGAGGCAGTAGTGCTAGCCACCGTGCAGCCCTTAAAAATGTCCACTCTTGGGGTCCTGTTATTTGGTATGTTGGAATGCTGAGCCACTGAAGTCAAGATTGCTCCCGCTGATTGCTGAATAACTGTGAGAACATGTCTTCAAATTAGCAGAACCTTTCCACATGATGGTCTTTGGCTTCATCCCATCCATGATGGGCAATAACTGCTAGCCAAGCCAGCAATGCCCATATCCTGTGAATGAAATCAAATAAGAGACTGGTTATTTGTTCAGCTTTTGAAGTAGTGGATAGATGATCATTAAGGCTTTGTTATACTTGTTTCATTAGGGCAGTTGTGCATGTAATCACATTATGAATGCTTAGATGAACTTCAAACTGCATAAATAGATTCACATCAGCAGAGATTGTTGATGCAGCTTCCAAGAGTGATGTGGGCTCTGTTTTGTTCGACAGTGCAATGAGATCCTCAGGATCATGTTTTTCAAATGTTTTCAAATGGATTCCTATTTTGACAATTTTATGATCATATAATCAGATTCCATTTATTTATGTATGTTTGAGTGGCTGTTCTTCAGAGAAGATTGAAGCTGTTTTTCTGGTGGAGATCGAATGCTTGTTTATTTTGGCAGTTTCATGAATTTGTCAATGATTTCCCAAAGTTGTTATATGGCTGTTGAGCTCAGTCAATATGGATACTGGGTGAGTGGGCTGGGTGGAACGGAGAGTACAGGAATCTATTTTGGTGGCAAGGAATTGTGTGCTTGCCTAATTTGTGTGTAGAACTAGGCCAAAATTCCAGCTTTTGGAAGGGAACCTTCAAACTTTCTCACCTTGGCATCTGCCCATTTCCATTTTCAACTTGTGCCTACTTCAGGTGGGTGTTGGCCCCTCCAGCCAGTCCCTACAACCACAAGAGCAGAGTAGAATTTGGTGGCCAGGAAGCAAGATCATTGTGGAATGTCTCAATTCGTGATTCCTGTCTGAAATAGGAAAATCCTGTCTGTGCTCAAAAGTAAATTTTTGTCTCAGTTTCATTTCAGTTTGTTTTTCTCAGGTGTAATTTTGTCCATAATTTAGCTATGATCTTAATTTTATTTATTCTTTTTGTTGAGTTTCTTCCTCTGGGGGAGGTTCTTAGCTTGCCCTGACCAGTATCAAATGTACTATTTGTTTGTTCAAATTTAAACCTTCATATTTGTTCCAGTTTCTTAGTATATTTTTCGAATTTTCATCATAAGGCTTTTGAATTATCATTTATGTTGCTGGTCAGACAAGTTTTTGAATTAATTCAAACAAATGATCTGAATGTATCTCGCTTAAAGATTATATTTCTTGCCTATTTCCTAAAATAGGAATATTCCAGTTTAAAAGCAATCTATCTTCGGATTTTCCTGCTTTTCAAATCTTTCAGTTCTGTCTGTTCAGTACCTTAACAAACAAAGTTTCAAGCTTGTATTGTACATTGCTTCATCAGGGATCAGGTTAATCTCATTTGATTGTCTCAACTGTCGAACTGTCGGTATTTTGTTTGGAAATTTATTCAGTTTGGGAAGATTCAAAGAAACTGTTTAATCTACGTGTATGCCATTCCTGTCTGCACTGATTGTATAGTGACATTTAATCTATTTGTTGTGAAAAATTATCTATTATTACCCCATTTATTCCAATTGTTTACAACAGAGCTTTGTTTTGCACTTTGTTCGAAGGCAGTAGTTTTTAAAAGGTAAAATGCAACCCATAATCATAATAACAACTGTGTAAGCTTACATTTTGAACAGACAACCTTTATCAATACTATCATTGTCAAGGCTGGTATTGTTAATTCCAGTCTTCGGTGAGGGAGTGGCTGCCAGGCGTTCCCGTCATGTCCCTCTCTGCTGCATCCTTCCAGAATGTTCTCTGGCTCTCTGATCATCCTGGTCAAGAACACGACATGCAATGGGATCCCAATATCACGTATGGAAGACATTGAGGCTGCCCTTGGTGTCAATCCTCAGATGTGTCTTCCTCTTCTCCATACACGGTCATGGCAGGAACCTAGGGCACCAGCGAGTCTACTCACCAAACTCCAATACACAACCAGTCTCATTTTCCAGGGCAAGTCTTTGCCTGCTTTTGTCTCATGCGGATACTTTGTGCTTGACCTGTCCTGAAAGTCCCATTGGGCCTGACTGCTGAAAGCTTGCCCATTCAGGTTTTGGGCTTAGTATTAAGGCCCTGGGCCATCTGACCACAATGCCCATTTAGATGTTTCAATTTTTGCACAGCACGTGGCTGAAATTGCAAACTGAAACTGGCACAATGAGAGAAACCAGGCATGAGGAAAAATGGGGCAAACAATTGAGTGTCTCCTGAACCATTCAGATTGAAGGACTGTGAAATTAAAAGTATCCCAGGCATCACAAAGTAGAGTCAAGATGTTCTCAGTCCAAGCTAAATCACATCAATATTGCGTACTTAATTCAAAATGCCTCACGTTGTCCGAAACACACACCAGAAAGTAGAATCTGTAAATTGTATTGCTTTAGTAAAAGCAGATAGTTTCAAAATTAGCGATATGTCTCTAGTTTAAGCATTTCACCAACAGATAGAGTGAATTAGAGTTTACTTGGCATGGGAGAACAGCCTGCCCTCATTTTGTGAAGTGCAGGTTGAATGCAAAAATAAATCTCATTTTGATGGCAATGGGGGATGTGAACCTGAAATAAAGTACGCAACAGGATTTCCAATTCATTTCACATATAATGTCTCCAGTGTGTTCTCATGACAGGCACAAATGAGAATTTCCATTTGGACTCTTCTAACTCAAATCTCCAGAAAAAAATTCTCAAGTCCCCTCATGAAAAGTATACTGTGTTGACTGTCTTGAAAGTAAAAGCTATTAATGGCTACTTTTGTTTGTTCATCATTATAATATTACAAAACCTTTAATATCAGTGGTGGATTAATAATTCTCCTTCTTACTTCTCAGTGCTCAGTTTCTGGTAAGTCATTCATATTGGTGTAATCCCAATGGGAAAAAATATTACCTAATGGATATCAAAGCAAAACCTTGGAATTTTTTACATGTGAAACGTGTCCCGTAAATACAGGTTTCTGTCACTTTTGTGTATGTCTGGACTAATGCATTAGGATGTAATTTCACCAATGAGACCAGGGATTTAATTTGGGCCCACTGAATTTCATGTTTGCAGAATATATGAAAGTCCTTTGTATTACAAGAATTGATTGTGTTTAGCCATGTGTGATTCAACCTTCTCACTTTTTTTAACCTAACAATTATAGGAGAGCACTTTTACTCACATCCTTCACAGAAATTAATTCATCTGTACAGTATGTTACTATTTTCTTTTTATTTTTGCTTCATTTGTGCCCTTCAAAGCTTTCTTAGATCTGGAGTGTATTGCTAGTTTGAGCAGAAGTTAGATTGTAATGCTGTGCTGTACCACTGCTGTTAGTGTAGCTGACTTCAATTTACTCTCCTCCCTTTCCTTTGATTTCACTAGGTATGCTAATGGCCTAATAGTCATTGACTTGTGTTTGTATACCCCCTGCAAACCAATGATCAGCTCAGAGATGTTGGTTTCTGATAATAATCATTGATGTTAGTGATCAGTAATAAAATACTTGAATTTGTGCCACAGCTAAATCTAAGTCTCTGAACTGACCTTTGTTGATGTCACAGATGAGGGTTGATGTTAATTTAAACCAGTAGTAGAAATGGGTGGCAGTGAATCAGGGAACTGCCTTACATTCATTCCAATATTCTCTTCCAGTGGAAAACAAAAACAGTTGGTTGGAATGTATAATTGGAAGCTGATGCACCTTTCCCGTCAACCCTGAAAGTTAAAATCAACCTTGTAGATTATAATAATACGTCATGTAAAGTCAGAAGGATTCTAACCTTTCTCTCTAGGTCTGTACATCTGATATACACCAGCTTCATTAGAACTGTGTGTCAACAATGCACAGCAGCCTCCCACAAGGTACATTTTAAACCATGGTTCAGTATTGTTCTCCTCCGCACCAGGGTAATATGGAGAAATTCAGTGGACCAGTTGGAACAATGTGGATTATCCAATCTTAGTGGACAACTGGAAAGGTTTGCTCATACCCACTCTCAAGACTTCTATTGAATGAAGAATGACAACCCAAAATACTCTGCACCACGTACCTGGAAGAGGAGATTTAACACTCTGCAGTATATTTAGATAGCTAGCCAGGACCAAAAAGTCCAAATTAACACCATGCATATTAATAAAACAATGACAGATTTCCTCATGGCCTCTTTTATCTCTGCCTCACTAAGCCCAAATTCTATGTGCACACTTTGCCACAATTGTTTGAGGAACCACGTTCGCTTGGCTTGAACCAAATTTTCACTCCTGGCAACAGGAAGGATAAATTCTCTGTCGAAGTGCAATACAGAGCAACTCAAAGCAAGCGTGGGGAGTGGATTTTATTTTAAGCTGCAAGTGGGTTTGAAGTTGGCGGAGCAGGTAAAGTGCAGTGGATGGCCTTCACATTGCCTACCCATCTGTCAAAAATCTGACTGAAATTTTTTGGGTGACAGGAAGCATTGGGTAGCCTCCCAAGTTCTGGGACTATTGAGACTTTTTTCACCCATTATACAACCTGTTGCTATTGTGGAGGTTGCCCAGCAGCTCTTCAGATCATTGCGATACTTTACCGTACAATGATAATCTGAGATACTCCAGGTACTTTCCAGATCCTAAACTAGTAGCATTGGACAACATGTCCCTCTTATCCGCAATAATAAAAACAAGTTCAGTATGATCAAGCAATGGAATAAAATATATATGATTCTGTAGCCTGTACTTTTGCATCTAAATTTTATGAATTTTATGTTGTAAGATGATACTGATAAGACTAAACTAATAAATCAACAGTTATTATAATCAATGATTGCTTTGTTGCATCTCCAGACAACGGGTTGCATCTGTATAGCACATTAAAATATGATTACATACATAGAATATAATGTTTAATTTAGCAACCTTAAAATCTTAACATAAACACTTTTCCTGCCCCGCTGAAATTTGCCAAAGTGGGAATTAATCAATCTTGTTAAGTATCATATTGCCAAATGGAAAACCTACCTTTTAAGTAGCATCTGTGATTCATTTGAATCTACAGAATGCAAGTCAAAACACATCGGCTGTAACGTACCTCTAGCAGGTGGCTGAACACTTTCCATCTGGAGTAAAGCAATACACAGCTTAACTTTGCTGCAAAATCAAATTACATTCTAAATATGTTAAATGTCAGTTGAGCTTCAGGTGAGTTTTAAATACAATGATGAGTTAAAAAGGAGATTTGGTGCCCGCAAAATTTTACAGTGCACTGAATTTTCCTGACCCTATGGTGACAGGAATGGAGCTGGAGCAGAGGATGGGAAAATAGGGGAATTGTGACAGCACAGCTCCCCACTGCATCACATCACCAAGAGCAGGCAGGCAATTGAAATAAAAGTGAAATACTGCAGATGCTGGAAATCTGAAAGAAACAAAGAATACTGTAGAGAAACAGCCAGTCTGTCAGCATCAATGGAGAGAGAGAGAGTTAATATTTCTAGTCTGATATGTTCAGAACATAGTCATATTGATTCAATATGTTATCTCCGTTTCTCTCTTTACAGATGCTGCTAGTCCTGCTGAGTTTCTCCAGCATTTTCAGTTTTTGTAGACAACTTAAAAAGTCAGTGCTCCAACTAGAAACCCTGCTGTTGCACTGCAGCTGTTCCATGGTAGCAACCTTCCAGAAAGACAGAAAAAACCTTGGGACTCCCTTTTGTTTTCGAACCCTATGCGAAAATCCTGCCCAATGTTCCAGCTTGATGAGCTTTCACCAGGTCTGGGAAAAGTTAGAAATTTAATGCAAATTAAGCATGTGATGAGTAGGGGAGAATGGGACAAGCAACAAAATGTTTCCAGGAATCAGGGATGTCTTGGAAGAACGTTGACTGAAATAATGCCACTGGGGCAGCATCTGTCTGTGTGGAGTTTGCACATTCCCCCCTGTGTCTTCATGGGTTTCCTCCCTGTGCTCTGGTTTCCTCCCACGGTCCAAAGATGTGCAGGTTAGGTGGATTGGCCATGCTAAATTGCCCATAGTGTCCAGGGATGTGTAGGTCAGGTGGATTTGCCATGGGATATGGAGTGTTACGGGGATAGGGTAGGGGGAAGGGGCTGGATGGGGGACTCTTCGGAGGGTTGGTGCAGACTTAATGGTCTGAAGGGCCCGCTCCCACACTGTAGGGATTCTGTGAAAAAGATACAGGAGTTATTTATAGAAGTGCTTTTTTTTTGTTGTATTCTGTGAAATAAACCCCAACTACTCCATACATTGCATTATTTTGATAACAGTGCAACAACATTATGGATTTTCTTTTTTTTTCATTGATGGGATATGGGAATCACTGGCAGTGCCAACATTTATTCCCCTTTTTCTAATTGTCCGTCTGAAAGTGTTATTGAGTCTTACCCTTGTCCTGCAGTTCATGTTGTGGAGATGCATCCACACAGATCCAAGATTTTGAGCCAACAATGATGAAGGGGCACCAATATATTTCCAAGCCAGGGTGTGTTGAATTTGAAGATGATAGTATTCCCAATCATGTGCTGTCCTGTCTTGTCCTTTTAGCTGGTAGAGGTTGTGTCTTTGGAAGGTGCTGACCAAAAAGCCTTGAGGAATTGCTGCAGCTCATTTTGCATACAGTGCACACTAAATGATGGTGTTCTGGTGGTGCAGGGACTGGATGTTTAAAATGCTGGGTGAGGTCGGGTCACGCAGGCTGCTTTGTCCTGAATGGTGTTGAGCTGCTTGAATTGTATTGGAACTACACTCATCCAGGAAACTGCATTGTATTCCATCACACTTCTAACTTTTAACTTGCAGATGATGAACAGGCTTTGGGGAATTGTAAGATGTGTCCCTCTCTGCAGACAACTTCTGACACGCTCTTGTAGCAACGTATGACTATGCTCGGACCAGTTAGGTTTCTGGTCAGTGATGACACCCATCTCTCTATAGTGTTGATGGTGCAAATGGAATTTGGTCTCATTAAGTGTGAGGTGATGGATTTGGGCCAGACAAACAAGGCAATGGGATACATGATGAATGGTAGGACCATGGAAAGCACCATGAATAAGAGGGACCTTCGTGTACATGACCACCAGTCCCTTAAGGTAGCAGAACAGGTAGTTAAAATGGTCCTCAAGGCATATAGGATGCTTTTGTATTTATTAGCATAGAGTTAAGGTTGGTTGGCTCGCCGAGCTGAGTGGTTCTCCTTATCCAATTCGACTGGGACAACACCAAAATCCTGGGACAAGCCAAGCAGATACAGGCACCGGAATTCCTAGAAGCCTGGCACTCCACGAAGCATACTACTAATAAACACATTGAACTTGACCCCATGTACACTCCACTATGAAGGAAAACCGGAAGTGAGGCAATCCAGCTCAGTGGACCCCAGAGTTTAAAAACCAGGCAGGAAAACACACCGACACCTCATCAGAGGCTGCACTGAGGATGTTACCCAGTATGGTAACAAAATGTCTGCGGAACAACAAACCAGCTCGGCGAGCCAACCAACCTCAACACCCACAACCCGAGCTACAAATCTACTCCAAAACCTTATTAGCATAAAGTTTAAGAGCAGGGAGGTTATGCTGGAACCATATAAAATGTTAATTAGACCACATTTTGAGTATTTCTTGCAATTCTGGAATCCATATTACGGGAGACACAAGTTTTAACTGGAAAGAGTGCAGAGGAGATTCACCAGAACATTATATAACAGGGTGTGGAGCTGGAGGAACACAGCAGGCCAGGCAGCCTCAGAGGAACAGGAAAGGAGCTGCACACACTTTTATCTCTACATCCAGCATCTGCAGTTCTTGCTATCTCAATGATTTATACTTCACCAGAGCATCACCTGGGCTGGAGAGTTTTACTTATGAAGAGAGAATGCACAGACTGGGGTTGTTTTTCTTTGAATAGAAGAGCCTGAGGGAGGGCATGATTGACATGTATAAAATTATGAGGGGCATCAGGTGGACAGAAACTTTTCCTCTCAGTGGAGTGATCAGTGTGCATATATTTAAGGTAAGAGGCAGGAAGTTTAGATGAGATATGAGGCAAGATTTTTTTATCCAGATAATGGTGGGCGTCTGGAACTCGCTGACTGTGAGGGTGATAGAGGCAGAAACGTTCATGAAATTTAACAAATGTTTAGATGTGCTTTTGTGATGCCAAGGCATACATGGCTACGGGCCAAGTGCTGGATAATGGAGTTAAAATAAGTGCTCATTCTTGACTAGTGCAGACTTGATGGGCCAAAGGATTGTCATCTCTGTAGACCTCTGACTCTATGATACAGGATTAGACGGTGAGACTGGAACTGACCGTCAAGGAGTGGTAACGGACATTCCTTGACACTTGTGTGGCATGACTGCCACTAGCGACCTAACATAAAGAAAATGACTGAAGAAAACCCATTGGTCCACTTGATTCCATTCCGACAGTTGTGATGCTCTGGGCAACACTTCACGTTCAAAATGTACACTTCTTCATCACCCAGAGCTATGGAATCTCCTGGAAGAGGTGAAAAGCTAAATAAAAGCTCGGGCCAATTACAGCAATTGTAATTTCAACAATTAAAGCTAGTTTAGGAGATCACTGTGTTATGAAGTACCACCTTTTATACAAGGCAGTCCCTTTCCTAGAGAGAAAATGATTCCAGCTTTCTCTTGATCTGATTCAGAAAATCTGTTTGTCAGCTGACAATTGATGGTAAAGGAGTCTCCATCAAGTTTCAAGTTGCAGTGCATTGTTTTATGTAATATGTTACAGTCGCTAGGTTATTTTCATACATTTTCTCTTGGTCTTCAGTAATAAGCAATTGCTTCTCTAATGTTACTTGACTGTGCATGGTTAGTTTCCAGCCAGTGTCTCTTTTCATCCTTGGTCACTCTGCAACTCAGTGCCTCTCCTGACTGATCAACTGTCTCTTATTCCCAAGGAGATGATACAATGACCGGTGATGGAGGAGAGTACCTCAGACCAGAGGATTTGAAAGAACTCGGTGATGACTCTCTACCGAGCAGTCGATACCTGGACAATATGACGTATAGAGGAATAGGACGCCTTGGAGAACGCTCAGACAGGTACATTTCTAATCAGTTACTTATTTAAAATTCAGTAAATTCATTGGCTAAGAGAAATTCTAGACTGAAGCAATTGTAGTCAAATCGTGATGAGACAAATCGAATGTGGACTGCCCCTAAACTTGTGTTAAACAGAATTTTGATACAGCTGAAGAGGCGCCGCATAATCTTATTTGCCTACAAACGTGCTCTATGTCAAGAAATACCAAATGTAAACATGCTGATGCAGTAACTATGTGAAAAAAAGTTTCAGTTTTTTTCCTACCTTTCAAAGGCCTGACCTTGTACAGCAAAAGGCATTGAAAAAATACTGGGTGTCAGCACTAGAAAAACACAGCAGTACTTTCCAGTTAGTGCACTGTCTTTGGACATGTCCGCAGTGTCAATGCAATCAGACATGTTTTCATGCTGCAGGTGAATTCCTGGAGCATCTCGCCAAACTTTGCAGCTTTAGTTGGGGAAACAGGTGGGTGAGTGGGCAGGCACTCATCAGGCTCTTCACGGTTTTTCAGGGTGGTAATCTTTCTTTTCTTCCATCCGATATGTTTTGTCCACTTTCTGATTCAGTCATCAAATAATTCTGGAGATCATCCAGGTAGCTTTATTAGAGTCATAGTCTGTGGATAATGTTTTGCCTAACCCTAACCCTAACCCTAACCCTAACCCTATCGCATTGTGGCTTCTTAGACTTACCTGTCACACAAAGGGATGTCTTTTCCACATCAACCATGTTGGTGCAGACCATAGCAGTGATGTGTTTCTTGCTTCAGTTTCTGCCATTACACATTTCATCTTTAAACCGTTAACTAAAATAGTAAAACAGACTGATTTCATCCGCATTAGAAACATCATTTGGTGTTTATTTGTTCATAGCATAGATGAGACCAATTTGCAGTGATTGCTACAGGCCTGCCCATGATTCTGTGCACTGGCATGGCCTAACTCTGCTTCATTTGGTGGGAATGGTCAAATGACAAGGGTGGACAAGTTTAGCTAATCTGGAGTTACCAATCTGTACCATCAGTTTATTGCAGACATCATTCTTTTGGATTTCCTATTCTGCTGACAGGAATGGCTGACAACCATGCCACATCCTTTCTACAGCTTGGGTTATCCAGATAGTGAAGCCACAGACACCTATTAGGAAAGTTAATAATTCTTGTTAGTGGTTTGTGGGTCAAAGCCTCTGTTTTTTTTCCTACATTTTTTTACAAGGTTCCAAGCAAAGTTTAGGAGTAGCCAAACTGCTAAAAGGTCAAAGCTGCATCTCAGGAGAACCTAACTAATTTAGCAGAAATAATGAGCTCTTTTTATAGGCATTTCATTCATTCTCATGCCAATCACTAATTTTTATTTATAATCTCTGGAAGATTTGTGGGTATGGTATCTGTTTATTCTGGTTTTGTTATTGTGTATCTAGTTGCAATTAATAAACCATAATATTAACTTACCTTGGATTAATTAAAAATTGCCTTGCCTAACTATAATCCTTGCCTCTGCATTTTACTTAAATTTTATTTAAAATAAATGAAAGCCTAATGTGGCACACTTCTGAGCTTTGTTTATTGATCACTTGGGAATTGTAAGCAGATGGATCTCGCTGGTCGATTTGCAGAGTCCCATGTTCATGTTTCCACAGGGCTGAATGAGAAAGTATATACTAGATGGTAGCATACTCAACCGCACAGGAAAAAAGATTAAGTGTGTGATTTCCAGTTTGTACTTCATTAATGAGTCTCAGCTGGATGGTCGTTCTATGCTCCAGTTGCTGTCAGTACACTGGAGAGAGGGAAAGGAAACATCAGCTAACCACATAACCGTAATCAAACCAACAACAAAAAATGTGCATTTATATTAGCACCTTTAATGTGGTAACGAGTCTCAAGGCATTTCAGGGACCTATTACCAAATAAAATTTGATACCAAATTATGTGAGAATAAATTAGGACAGTTCACTAATGCCTGGTCAAAAAGGGCATCGCAATGAAAGAATTCTCTATTCGAATCTGTGAACCTGAAGGTACAGCTGTCAATAGTGAGCATCTAAATTCAGGGATGTGGATGAAGCTAGTATTAGAGGAGCACATAGATCTTAACTGGTTGGGGCTCCACTGGAAATTTATACCTCAGGAGGATGATCTGTAGGGATTTAGAGTGAAGGATAAGTATTTGAAACAAGTTGTTGCAGGACTAGAAACCAGTGTGAGTCAGCAAGTTCCAGGGAGACGGGTGAACAGGACCTGATGGAGTTGGCCTGCTAGCAGAAAAGGTTATGGCAAGTTTAATTTTACATGAGTTAGAAGGTGGGATGCCACCCTGGAGAACATTGGAATAGTTAAGTCTCAATATAACAAAGTCATGGAAGAAAGTTACAGCAGCAAGTCACAGAATTTTCTGGGCTCACAGGATGTGAAGAAGGAGCTAGGAGGGCTGGAAAATTAGGGGGACTGTCATGAGACAGATACCCAACACCTTCCTGCCACCACCCAAGTAAATGCCAGATAGGAGGGATAGAGGACATCCTTCCCATTCTGCCTCCACTTGAGAACTTTAAGTGATCAATTTGTCAACCACGTAAGGGTCTGTTCCCACCTGGGCAGCCATTATCTTCCGGTTTAATGATCTCATAAACCTGGGTGCAATGCTTGCTAGTTGGTAGAGTGTCTTTGATTTGCAATAATTTGCCATGATGGAAGGCATGTACGTAGGAGAGGAGTATGGCTGCTGACAGTCACACCACTGCTCTTGCTCTTGACTCAACCCCCCCAACTTTGCCTGCGAATCCCTGCACCCTATCAACCCCACCACATCACTAACAACACACCTTTGTCTTTGCTCACTGTGGCGTCTTGGGAGTCCAGGGCTGCTGATTTTGCAGCTATCCAGTCCTCCTTGGAGGTGTTGCTGAGTCCTGGAGCTACCAGCCTCCAATTGATCAGCATCTACAGGCGGCGGTTAGAGGAAGGCCAGCAGTGTCTGCCGATGTGTTTGATAGGCTCAGGATGCAGTGGATCATTAGACTAGATACTCACCTAACAAAGAAAATTATACCTCTGGTCACCATTGGAAATTGCTGCATAGTCGCAAGTATGCAGTCTTGTCGTGGAAGCAAATATGGATCAGCCCAGGGACAAATATCATATTTGTTGTGAATAATTTTTTTAAAAATTTCACTTCATATACCTAAAGTAGTAGATATTTGAATCATTGGAAATTGGAATACAATGAATTTACTTGGATTTCAGGTTGCTGTTAGGCAAGCCAGAGTATCTGTTGTCTGCACTAAATGCATAGAAATATACAAGTTCAGTTGAGAATAATGTTAATTCTGGAGGAATGGTGCATTTTTAAAAGATTTTATTGCACTGTGCCATTTGTGGATAACATGCAAGTGAAGGCCTTTATCTCCTACAAAAGTAATTAACCATAAATTACAGTGACAAAGTTGACCTGGCATATCAGATAACCTGGATAACAAGGTGTGGAGCTGGATGAACACAGCAGGCCAAGCAGCATCATAGGAGCAGGAAAGCTTGACGTTTCGGGCCTAGACCTTCATCAGATAACCTCGTCATTTTCCTTCCCAAAAGTCATGCTTGTACATACTCAGTGTACCAATAAATTCTCTCATCTTTTCAGCCATGATGTAACATACTGATAAAAACCGAAAGAATTGCAGGTTCTATAAATCAGGAACAAAAACACAGTTGCTGGAAAAGCTCAGCAGGTCTGGCAGCATCTGTGAGGGAAGAAACAGAGTTAACGTTTCAGGTTTTTAACACATGGTCATGGGAATTTAACACATGGTCATTCTTTGGGTGGGATTTGACTGACATTTCAAATACACTGAGTTTGGTGGCTCACTTTCGCTGTTTGATGGATAAGTAAACCCTCATTTTGATGGGTTATTTTTAGCAGTTTTAAAGGTTGACTTAAGCCCAGAAACTTGCTGTCATTATTGATACTGTAGATGTTGGTGTATAAGTCCCATTCTAAGAACTTCACATAAATGTTGGAGGGAGATCAGAGCAAATATGTAGGCAAAATTCTAAGAAGTGCAAAAGTAATAGGGCAGTAAGTGTGTGTAATAACTCAACAAGAAATGCAGCAGTTCCAGACTTCATTTCAGGGAATGTGGGTGGTAAAGTATAAGATGATAGGGATCATAATTCAATTAGAGTTAACACTGCTATGGAAAAGGACAAAAGCAGACCAAGAGTAAAAGTGTTACATTGGAGGCAAACAAGATGTCCTAAGCCAAGATCAGAAGTAGACAGGAAGAGTCCCTCAGCCTCTTTGTTCCAAAGAAAATATGTACTCTAAGATACTTTTGTTCCTCTATGCATATCAGTATTCCTGTGGGTTGTTTCCCCTCCCCCGTACATTACCTCACAGTTCTCATAATTTAATCCCATTTGTATCTGTGATGTCCGCTTCTTCAGTCCCTTGATATCGTCCTGGAATCGACTGCTGTCTTCCCCACTATCGGATACTATTATGTTGTATCATCTGCACATTTCTCAATTATGACCCCTATATTTAAATTTGAATTAAAATATTTCAGAAATATCAAGGCACTGTGTACTGAGTCCTGTGGAATCTAACGGAAGCAGCCTTGCAGTCAGTAAAGCGCCAGTTAACCATTAGCCTTTGCTTCCTGCTACTGAGTCACTTTTGGAACTGGCTTGCCCTTTTCCTTTGAATCTAGTGGGCTTTTGCTTTTCTGACCAGTCTGCCATGTGAGACCTTTTCAAAACTCATTCTAAACTACATGTGGAATAAATCAAGTGCATTACCATCAACCGCCTTTTTATAATCTCCTCCAAGTATTAGTTTATATTTATCAGACACATCTCCCCTTGATAATCCATGCTGATTCTCCTTGCGTAATCTGTGGTTTTCCAAATGATTAATCAAATTGCTCAGAATGTTTTCCCCTCATCTGCCCACCACTGCAGTTAGACTGGCCTGTACTTATTCAGTCTATCAATTTCCTCTGGTTTTAAGTCACAATACAATGTTAACTCTTCTTCAGTGTTTGACACGACTTCTATAGCCAAGGGGGATTGTATAGCGATGATCCATGACTCCAATATTTCTCTTAACAGTCTGGGATACATCCTATCTGAGCTTTGTAATTTATCTCCTTTCAAAACAGTCCCCTCTCACTTTGTTTATGACATCTAATATTTCACATTCATCCTCCTTACATCCAATGCCTGCATCTCTCTCCCTCTTTATTTCATAAGGACAATGCTTCCTATCTCCTCAACCTTTTGGCCTTTCATGGGCTTCACTCTTACCTGAGTTATCCTCAGTATTTATAAATGGTCTTTAGTTTTTCCTGATTTTATTTGCCATTATAGTTTCATGAACTGGCTTTGCTCTCTTAATTCCATAGTAATTTTGCCACTGCAACTTGGATACACCTTTTGGCTTTCTGTAGTATTGAATTTGGTATCTTTAAAATCCTCGATTGATGCCTTATCAGATCCTGAGCATGCAAGAAGCGCACTGTTTAAGAGGTGATTTTTTTTTTGTGAGCCTATTTTTTTTCTGACCCTTCATTACCTGCTCCTTGAATGCCTTCCACTACTCAAACACTGAATTACCTTCAAGTGCCCTAACCAACAAGACTACGGACCAAAGCACTAGTAACTAGGATTAGGTTGGATAGTTTTGCTTTTCTTCAGCCAAATATCTCTCACCTAGTTCTGTTCTTGGTATTGAATTATGGGTACCCAGCTTTACTTCACCATAACCTTTCTTAACTCCTCCACTTCACAAAACTATTCAGATTGCTTGTACAGTGGTACTGCATGAGCAGAAATAACCTCTTATTAAATATTGAGAAATGGATCCCATTGACTTTATTCTGTACTCCAAACTCCATTCCATATCTACCAACTCCATCCTTCTGTTTGGCAACTATTCAGGGCTGAGCAAGACTCATCATTACCATTGGTGTCGTGTTTGACCCTTGGTTGAGCTTCCAATTACGCTATTGACATCAAAGACTGCAGACAGGTTTAGAAGGATAAAGAAGAAACGGGTTATGTTTTTCACAGTCGCATGGGATGTTATTTGTGATGTTGATAAAGTCCTTTCAGTGCTGAGTGAATCATAGAAATTTACAGCATTAAAAGAGGTCATATGCTCCATTGTTTCTGTTTAGGATGAGAAAAGCTATCTATGTCATCACTCAAATTATCTAGTGCCACCTCCGCACATCACCCACCTGTGCCTCTGCCTCAGGGCTGAGGGCTAGAGGGATACTTTTCATATAATTGTTTCTCTTTACAAGTCTTGAGGCACAAGACTGGCCATATACACAACCCAACTCTGTGCGTGGTTGCCTCCTCATTGTGTTTTCAAGGTCATGAGGCTGATGCCCATTAAAAGCCAACATCCACCTGTTCCATACTCCCACCCCACCAAATGACAAGCAGAGTATCAGGCACCACCCCCCACCCTTCCCCACAAACCTCAACCGCTATGCTATGAATTAAGTTTGCAGATTCTGGAATTTTCTCAATTCATGGGAGAAAAAGGCAGGCCTACTTTGTGTTTATTAAAACACAAAGTTTCACCAAAGTAATATAGCTTTGAAGTATGTCTGTTTACCAGTTTCAACCCAACGATCTTATGACTTTTGAGCCCCAAGCTAAATGTTCCATTGCGTTGAAAGTGTTATTTTTTATCACAGCTCAATAATTCTGTTCGTGAGAAGGAAACAAAACCCACAACTTGGAACAGATTATTCCAGTTCTATTTGTCTTTTCAATATATTCTTGCAAATTTAGTCAATCTCTGTCCATCTTTCTATGGCAAACTGCATTCTGCATTTGATTTAAACTATGATTCCCCTACCCCACCGCACCACCCACTGAGCTGAATATCTTTCACAAATTTCAACCATAAATTTCACTTCCTACAGTCTTGAGTTTAAAATTCTCATCATTGTTTTCAAATTCCCCTATGACCTCATCCATCAATATTTGTAATGTCTTAATACCTTCCTCCATCACAATGCTTCAAGATATCTTGCTCAAGTATGGGCAGGCCAAATTGAAAGAAAAGTGGAGGAATTCTGTTGGTATCCTCATCAATTCTTGACTCACAAACACCAAAAATTATTTATCTGATCACTAATTTGATTGCTTTTATGTCCCTTGTGTAAATGGCGGTTGCAGTTATCTGCACGACCACTATAACGTCTGCATTTCAAAAGAAATTTTATGACTGTGCAGCATTTTGGGACATAGTAAGTATGCACAATACAAAAATATGAATTCAGGTTTTTCCAATAATTTTGGGGGAGTGGTGTAAATTGGAAGTCAAGCTATTTATCACTGGAAGAGATGAAAATGTGAAGGCAAAGTTAGTCCATTTTACTTAGTAATATTGATAGACATTGGGAGGAGGTCATTAGTTTGACTAGCAACAGACAGACCTGAAGAAAACTCATTGGTCCAGAACTCAAAATATTTAATTGTTGAAAGGAATATTGAACATCTGGCTACATTAAATTGGTAGAAGAGTATAGCTTGGCATTTGGCAAGGAGCCAAGCTGCATGTAAAATTATGAGGCAATGGATATTGCTTTTTCCTGTTACTAACAGAGTCTTTAACAAATTATTCAATTCAATGTTGTTTCGACTGTGTATACTACGTATGTATGGCATCACAATATCAGTGGAATGTTGTTCTTTTTCTGGCATGATACCATGATTTTCATTAGAGAAGAAAAAATAAGTCCATGTCCTCCTAATCCTTCTAATTGTTGTGGTACATGTGGGGGAAAAATGACGTGTATGTTAAATTAAAAGTTTATTTTCCTCTCTGTTAACATTGCTGTTCTGTATTCATCTGCATGTGTGAGTTTTGCCATTGTTCTGTCGTTCTCCCTTCATTGTTGCTGTTTTCCCTCTCCTTTTTCATATGCTTCCACACAGTGGTGTAAACAGGTAGGTGGCCCTTGACACAAGAGTAATGTCACAGTGCTGTGACAGTGTCTGTCATGCACTTCTACCACTCTGGTAAATCTGCTTGGGGTTGGGGCTTGAGCCAATCACCTTGCATCCTGAAATTGCTTTCATGGCTGCATCACTTGTTTTCCTACATTCACTGCTAAGCTGCTCACATCAGGCTAGGTCTACAAGACCACAATAATGCTGAAACAGCTACCATTACTACCTTTCTTTTTCTTGTGACTGCTGGCCTGAGATTCAGCAGCCTGGATTATTCAGCTGGAAGCTACCACTGATTGACTAAATGGGGGTGGGAGGGGGGAGGCGAGCCGAAGCTTGATTATGATTTTATATTTTTCTTCCTCAGCCAGTGGGTTGCTGGGTGTATATTTTTAGGAATACAGTCTTGCTGCAGAGACACAATTTGTTTCCCTCTTCCAGGTATTTGTTGTGGAAAAAAATTGTAAATGTGATTTTCTTTGCATCTTGCTAGCAGTCACATCTATTTTACTGTTTACTGTGATCACCTATTTTACTGTTTGTGCTATTACTGCTGTCACTGATGTACTGCCTGCCTGTTTTCAGGATTAGACAATGCATTGTATTGCGATTAAAAGAAATTATGAACGTTATTTTATAGACATTGGCATTTTATGCATTTTTATTAAGGCTTTAATAACATATGAAAATGATTACATTATTATTTTTTAATTCATTGTGACCTTTTGTCATGTCACATAGACTATATACCGAAACCAACCACGTAGGTTTTGTTGCTCTGACTTATTTAGCTGCCATATTAAGGTAATGCAGAACTCTGGGAGAAATGCTTCAGTTCTTTTTCCTGACATCTTCATCGCTGAACTTGCTATCCTTAGGCTTGAAAGAGAAATGCATACGCTTAACCCTTCAAGAGCTCATTTGTACTTGAGTCACTCAGGGTAAATGTCGCATGAAAATGTCACCAGCAATCTCAACCTAAGTGTTGAGATGATTAAAAAAAAATACATCAGAAAGAGAAATAAAAGAAAAAAAAGTTGTTGCTCAATGGCACAAATTATTAATGTAGTTTAATTATTATGAACATCTTGACTTGTATATTTCTCTATTGAGTCTGGTGTAAGCTGATCCTTTGAATATTGTGTTCAAAACCATATGCTACGCATAAATGCTTACTATAAGAAGGAATATTTCATAATGTGATTTTGACAAAAATTTGAGGGAGCTGCATGGTGTCAAAAATCACAAGAAAAATCCAGTACGTGTCGCTATGGTAGGTAAAATTAAGATGCTAAATAAAAATGAAAATGGAAGAACTATGAATGTAAAAATCAGAAATCAAACAAACACACAAATTGCTGGAAAAGACTCAGCATGTTTGGCAGCATCTGTGGAGAGACATCAGTATTAATATTTCAGGTCTGGTGACCCTTCAGAAAAATTAAGATGCAATTTGCCACAAGGATTTCTTGGGGTAAGACAGTATAAGGGAGTTCTTGGGTCTGTCCTGACTCAGACCTTTCTTACTGGCATCTTTACCAAATCCAGTCAAATTTGGAGAAGAAAATTGCTAGCTAGTTATTTTGTTTCTTATTAAGAATTTTCTCACTGACAGTTACTTGCAATGGTATCACACATGGCTCCCTTATCTGAAGTGAAGAATTTGACTTCAAATTGGCTTCAGAGTTATCCTGTTGCCCTTACCCAGGGATCCTCCTATGTTGCATTCCGTACGGCTGGTATGATTTCCTGGGAGGTACTATAGTTACATACCCTTGTTGTTTACTTTTGTCAGATAAATGGGAATACCCTTGTCGGTGACTTCACCCACCAGCAGGTATACTAGCAACTCCAGGGATAAGGAAATTAGTTTCTATAAAACAAAGATTTAGATGTAAATCTCCTGAAACTAATACTTTTCTGTCAGACTGAAGTATGCTTTCAGTCAAAAATCCTCTCTCCAAACTTACCCATTTCAAAAAATTGTTATGTATAGTCAGGTTTCTTTGTGTTTGAGGTGACAATTCTGTGTCACCTGAGAAAGCATTCTTCCTTGGTGCATTTCAAATGTGTATTACTTGCTGGAACATTTTAATATGCAAGAATAGACACTGATTGATGTCTGACAAATAATTGTGTGCTAGGCAGAATAATGTAACTTGGCTGATCAAAACACCAACTTATCATCAATGTTATTGCCATAAGTGACTTATAAATCACATTTTACAAAAACATAAACCTACTGTGAAATTGTAAACGCTCAGAAATGTACCACTAGCCAACCACAATGCTTCCCTGTACTGTTGGAATGAAGATAAGTCCAAACATGAGGAATGCAATTTATATAATTTTGCAGAAGGTAATCTGGCAAAGCAGGTCACCTGTCCATCAGAGAACATGCTGCAATTTTGTTCCATTTATTTCAGCCACCATCCAGAACGTTAGAAAGAAAGTTGCCCTTGAGATATTTTTGCATTGCTCTGGAATAATACAGCATTATCATAAGGATGTTGAGACACTAGTTGAAGTGCTAAACAGGACATTATTAGAACAAAGGGGTTTACCATGTTGGAAAGACTGAAAAGGTTGGGCTTTTGTTTTCTCTGGAAAGTGGAAGGATGGGGGATAATTTTCCTCTTAAATATTCTGAAATTATTTGATGAAATAGATGTACAGAAAATGTCTCCACTGTGGGGAATCCAAATCTAGATGGTATAAATAAAGGAAATTAACTAATATATCCAGCAAGAATTCATCTTTTTACCCAAGTGTGGTAAGAATATGGAATTATGCAGCGAGCATTTGAAACGAATAAGAGAGATGCACTTATTGGAAAGCTGATAAGTCTGTGAGGGAGAGAAGGAATAAAATATCATGCTGGGTTAAGCAGAATAGAGTAGATGAAGGCTAATATGGAGCATAGATACCAACGTAGGCAAATTGAGCTGCATACTTTGTTTCTGTGCTAAAAGTTCTGCATATTTTGTGCAATAATGATTCGTAAAACTGCCATACAGTTATAAGGGACCAGATTTCTTATCTGAGGCAGCAATTACAATCTCAATTAAACAACATGCAATGAATAGGCAACCAAAAGAAAGTGAGACTTTAAAAGGAGTGCAAAAATCAAAGGAGTTTTGAACATTGAACACAAGGCAGACGCTGAGAGAGATAGTAGGAACTGCCAATGCTGGAGTCTGAGATAACAAGGTGTGGAGCTGGATGAACACTGCAGACCAGGCTGCATCAGAGGAAGAAGGGTCCAGACCCGAAACTTCAGCTTTCCTGCTCCCCTGATGCTGCCAGACTCTGAGAGAGGCTGTTCCAGAGAGTACCGGCATAGTCGCAGTTCTAGAGGATAAAATAGGTACATAAGAATCTTTGAGAATGGGAAAAATGGTTATTGGCCCAGTAAGTTTGTTCCTTTTTGATAAATTGCAAACTCAACTGTCTCCTTTCTCATAATAGCACTCAATTCTCCTTAACTCTATAAACAGAAAAAAAATGGTTTGAATTCTTTACCAGCTTCAGTGATCTATGCTGCCATCATATTACGCGAACCTCCTGTTGTTAAGTTGAAACTCATCCACTGGACTTCCCATTTCTTTCTTTTGTTGCTTTTCACTTGCATCACCTGACGGTGGAAGCCCTTGCCATTGTGAGCAATCCAACTTGAACAACTTTGTAAGTTCCTGGCTTTAATGTCTGCTCATAGTCGACTTCTTTCTGATGTGACTCAAGTATGTGATCTTGCAGGGTTGAAGGTGATTATAACTGCACCTCTAAATATCTGCTTATAATATACTAGCAGCTTCTGCAGGCCTTTTGGTACACAGCACAGTCACATAATTAATGTAAGTCATATGTGACTGACTAGCACTTGCCTCAATGTACCTTCCAGGGGTTTCTACAGAAAGATTAACATTTATGTTGGTGAACAAATTTGCATAAAGCCAACAGCGAGATTGCTCAACACCACTCTGGGATTTTTGGAGTTAATTTCTAATTCTTTAATTGCATGTTGTGTACTCCAAAGATATATCCTTTAAAGCCTTCTGATTCTCTTAGATCAGTCATGGTTTGAATAATTAAAGTGTGAGCTTTTTCGAGTGGAGGAGGTGCTATCTACTTCTATCAAATGCAATTTTATTTCTTCATGTCAGATAATGCAGTTCAGGAAATATTCCAGTTTTTCAGTTATTTCCCATATAATTTAGGATATTTTAAATAATTAAAATTGAAATAAAAGCAAAATAAACCATAATTCTGTGCAACACCTCGTATTTGTTTATTTAGCAGAGTAGCTCACAATTTATTGTTCCTTCAGTTTAAATCCGCTATCATCATTAAACTGTTTTGTGGGGACTGTTTCTATTTTGACTGCTCCCAGGAGTTAGGATTTGACCATTTTGTCCCTTGAACGCAGGGAATGCTGCCAGTGTTCCTGCTTTATTTTCTTTTTATTAAATCCTAGTCCCCTGGAAGTTGCATAATATGCTAATAGCATGCTTTCTTCACTCTCCTGCCCATCCTATCCCATCACATCGTCACTTTGCTCCTGCATTTCCATGGCAACTGAACAACCCATCAGCCTACGATCCTTCAGTTCAGACAGGTCCAACACACCAAGCCATGGCCCATACCAGAGGGACAGTGCCATGATTGAAGAATTAATCACAGCTACAAGTAGCCAGGTATGTAACATTGCAGCTTGGATGCAGTCTGAATAGCATTTTTGCTGTTTTAATATATACTTATGCTTTGAAATGCCTCGGGGAATTTTTAAACGACACACAATATTTTCACTAATTAAAAGGAATTTTCTTTGCTGTACATCTAATGAGTTATACCATTTTGGTTTATTCGAAAATTGGTCTTGAATCTTCTGTTTGCACTTTCTCCTCAGTAAAGTTGGAATGCTAAGGAATGTTGTAGCACTTTGGATGTTTTGCTTTACCTTTCAAAACAAATTTAGTGCTAAGTGGTTTTTATTGGTAAGAATTCTAATATTACTTAGAATGGGAAGTTATTATATGCATCCATAAACAATTTAATTGATTTTGAAATGAAGGATCTTCAATTACTCTTATTTTTCAGCATGTGCATTGATTCTAACTTTATGTAGACAGTATAATCAGAGGTTACGCAACAAAAATTGCTGCATTAACTCTAAAATAAGTATTTCTCTGAAACTGCAGGTAGCTCTGGCCAAGGGCCCTGACAAGGACTCCTCATATCGCTTAAGCTGGGAAGGAGACAACTTGGACAATGTGGCTCTTTCGTCGAGTCCAATCCATTCAGGGTGAGACATATATTCATATCTTGCAAGTAAACATAAGTAGGAGCAGCGCATGTGTTTGTGGAAGAGCTGGGAAAATAGCATGTATTACGCTACATTCACTGAGAATGTCCATGATCTTTCATTTTGCACTCCGGATTTAACCGAGAAAGTGACTATTTTGAAAAAATAAGTTGCAACCTGTATATCATTTATAAAAAATGTCATTTTAATATATTTTCCAGGCCTGGCAATATTTTCACTGACTTTTTTTTCGTGAGCTGTAAACGGGTTATTGGAGAGATGTTTTGATTTTGTGAATGATTATCAGACCTAGAAGGAGGGTTTCTCATTTGTATGGAGCAAGCAGATGGAAAGTAACACTTTCCCTCAAATTTGTCCTTTAGGAGGCCCCTCTGAAAGAGAGAGTTCAGTTCTCTCTGTATACCAATGCTAAATTTACGATGCACCATATCATCCTACTTAGGATACTTTAGAACATATATTACTTTGACTAATTCAGTTTTCTCTCTTTGGGAAGTGATTGGTAAGACTGAAGTTGGTGAGATCTGAGACACTAGAACTCTTTCTGAGGTATAAATGTTACAATTTAAAAGTTAGTTTCAAATTTGTTATTGAAATTAAAAGAAATTTTAAATGGAAAATTTGTTGTTGCTCATTAAAAATGGTTGTTTTTGATTTTGAAATGCGTAGCTACAGAATTCCTATCCGAGATTTCAACAAGTGACACAGAGCGTATAAATATACCAAATTCCTACAGCCCACACTATTCAACCAGCCAGACAAAGACTTTCTGTCAGTGTACAAAACAATTTTAAGTAGCAGTGCTAAGAGTTCAGGATATCAAACTTAATGTTTAAAAAGTAACATTTAAAGGAATAGTAGATGGTGACTCACTAAGTTTTCTTATAACCGCCCCAAGCATGGCTTCAAAGCAATTGCATTTTCAGCAGAGAACTTGATACAGCATGAATCTGAATGAACATGTTTAGCCCTATTAACAAGGGATAGAAGATAAATATTGAAAAATCCAATGCAGTATAAGCCATTTAAGTCTACTTTAGAAAGAAGGAAACTGATTTGCCCTAATTTATTACTGTGAACTGGCTTGCTGGCTTAGTATCCATCCATTTGGATAAACACTGAGGCAAGACAACTGCAATTAGTTTTTAATAGAATTTTAATCACAAAACATCATTGAAATATTGGTATATTTCAGCTGACTAGGGTACCATCTGTTTAAAATGCCAATTAGTTGGGTAACTTACTGAGTGGGGAGGTACAAGACTGAGCATCCAACAATGAGAATCCACATTTTTACAGCTATTCAATCCGAACTGAGAGTTATAGCTGATAGATTTGTTGAGTAGCCTCCCTGATTAGTGATCATCTTGTTCTCAGTCTCCTGGCATTTCAGTCAGCCGTGAAACTCAGCTGTTCTACCAAAACTCAAACACAGCTGAAAAATTAAGAATCGGTCCTGGGTACCAATGGGATAGTGAAATCTCAAAATTGAATACGATGCAGTAATCAATAATAGAAACCATTGAATTAAGGATCCACAGGTACAGTAGTCACTGACAATTGGTTGATTTAGATAAGTTTGTCACGATTGCAATATCCCTGTTAAATGGCTTTTACTGTATTTTTAGATAAGTTTAGTGAATGCCGTAATGATCGACTACCTGTGAAATTGTCATAGTTGCTATCTCAGCGTATATTTAATGTTCCCTTCCCCATTTATTGATCTTTTTTAAATCCCCCATTGCTGCCTCCCACCTTTGTATCTTATCCTTCAGCTACTGGAGCAAGATGGTGCAAGACATAGGAACCTTACAGCCAGCAGGGTGAGAAGATTTTTATCCTATCTGTCTGGATTGGATCTGAACTCGTGGTTGGGTGGGAAGGGATTTTAAGTCCACCCATCTGTTGGTTTACGAGGAGGTGGGCTCTAGTTTACTTACCCACCAGATTGTAAAGGACGCTTCTAGACAGGCAGCTAAGGCTGGAAAGGTTCTACTTTCTATATGGTTTTTGCTTTTTCTAATGTCCTTGATTCCCTGCCATAATTTTACTTTGGTTTGACCGGAGAAGCCCCATGGTTTTCACACCAGATGATGAGAATTGGGAAACTGAAGAGTCCCTCTTTTTCTATAGGGCCTTGAGGAGCATAACGTGCCTCCAGACAATGTAAGGAAAGTTTAGATCTCCCTTCTGTTAAACTCACCTGCCTTTAACTATTACATTACCTCCAAAATGCTTTTTTGAGAGTGCTTGAAGCTTGCTTCACACTACTTCCCTCTAGATACAGGCAGGAAGTTGACTGACAACGTGATGATGCAATGGTTATAATCACCATCACCTCCAACTGGAGTAGACAACTGGAAAACAAGCTCAGAACAGGTAAAAGACCTCCCAGGTCCCAGAGGTCAGTGTCTATCTGAACCCTGTGCTGAGGTGGATGAACAATGCATCATGTTCTAGGTGAAAATGTGTGATTCCTTGTCATTTCAGACATCTGTGTTCTTGTTAGTAGCTGACGTTATAATTTGAAATTAATCTGTCTTCATAACTGGGGACCTGTACTCAAGGACTGAAGTAACTTTGTTGCCATCTTTCATTACTACAAATATTTGTCATTAGCAATTACATGCAATAAATCTGCCAACACTTAACCTTAGTAATTCATGCAACAGGAATCAATTTAAGGCGGTGTGGTCAATATTACCTCCAATGGCAAAGCTATTGGGCTGAAACTTACGGTAAGTTGGCTGTCATTTTCACCAAGCGTCATGGAGGGTCTCTGTCTGAGAGGCCTAGCAAATTTGCTTGTGCTATTACTCCAAACTTACCTTGTTAGCTTCCTACCACAATTCTATGATGCCTGTCTCATTCAGTGCTAGCTCAGCTCTCCCACTCGTCACCACTGCCAGGATATCTTGACATCCTCCATTCAGCAACTCACCCCTTGTTGAGCAGAGAATCCTGACCATGACTGTCCAAGCTACCAAGTGACCATGCTTACACTTCCAAACTGATAGCGAAGGCTTTACATTATTGTGCTGGAACCGAACCTCACCAAGAGTGCCAGGTGTTTCCCTTGATTTCACCACTTCCTTCAGGCTTTGAGACATTTGTTTGCAGCACATGTAATGTATTATCTGAGTAAGCACTGAGTAGGTGCGAGATCGAGGCAGCGAGTTGACCCCTGAACTAATGATTGATGAACAGCATGATATGTTGCCTGGTTTTATGTCTGCACTGAATGAAAGTACGGCAGTATTGTGAAGCTTTAAACTGAGGCTGAAGAGACAGAGTACAAAAAAAGACAAGATCAGGCAAAGCAGAGATGCTGTAAGCAACTAGGTAGGTGCTAACTGTGTGAGGTTTTGGCACGCAACCCAGAGATGCAACCTGGTCCAGTCTGTCCCTTGCACAGCATTCCAATCCTACTCATGTGGTGTGCTTCATGGTGCAGCATTGAAATGGCGACGTGCACTTTGGAGCAGCAATATGAAGGTGTGGAGAGTTTGGCACATTGTCAAATGTCAGCATTCACGGATGTGTGGTCTGTATGGCCAGTACTCTGGAACACGCGTGAAACACTGGTGCAAAGTGTCCAAGATTGAGGTCCGGAAGAGCAAGCAACAATCTGGAGTTGCCAGGTACCCATTCTGATTCGGATGTCAGGAATTCTCGGCATCTGGTTTCTGTCTGTCCCATGATATGACACAAACCTGCATATTACTGAGGTGAGATTCACTGTTAATAAGGGTGATGACAACAATAATTGGCATCTCACTGTTCTGTAGCAAGAATCTCAACTTGATATCCGGAATTCTTGTTGGAAAATGCACTAACTGTTCCCGACGTTGAGATAGGCTTCACTTGACTTCTCATGTGATTCTTTCAGATTTCTTGCCAAGATACATATTGTTCAGAGCCCTGTAAGATTCTACTCATTACATTTCCTTTACACAGTAATTGGCATTTCAAAATAATCAAAATAATTTTTCCAATGTGGTACTTCCAGCTCATCGATCTATTTTATTTCTCCTGTTACAAAAAGCTAGACTCTCTCAAGGAGAAGAGAAAATAATTTAAGAAAATTAGCCAAGTTCAGATTAGTGAAGTTATTAAAATTAGAAAAATGAGGTGAATCCTACCAAAATTGCAATGGAACTGTGAGATCCCCATTATTGCTGTCATCACCCTTATTAACAGTGAATCTCCACAAGGCCTTGAAATTTCTCGTGCAATCTTTCCTAACTCACCTTATCAACTATGCACCACGTCCCTGTGATGGCCCGCCTTGTCCTCTTCTCCCACCTGCTGTAGGCAGATGTATGCTCTACTGCCATGATATCCCAGGATGCCTGGTGCCAATGCCATCTTTCAAGTCCAGCTGTGCACTCAGTCAAGTGCTGGCCATTCTCCATGGGTGAAGTAGGTATGCAAGCACAAACCGATGCTTCTCAAGGCACATAGGTGGCAAAACTTACGCTTCATTACACATACGAGTGCACATTTTTACTTCTATTGCTATTTAAGACTGAAGCTACACAGCTTCCAATGCTAAGTGAGTGCGACCTGCTCTCCAGTGTAGGACCATCACATACTGGAATGTTTCAAACGTTTAATATTTCAAACAGTTGAAAGTGTTCACTTTTATTCAGTAACAGCAAAAGTGAACAAAAACCAATTCAAAGCTGTGTTTGCTTCTGGGAACAGCATGAACTGCTGGGCTTTGACTGCAAATTTGTTGGTGATCAATGAATGATCGCTGCACCCAGCTGTCAGCTACTGGAACTGGGTGTCGTTTAAGTCTCATCTGGCTTGTTGTGTTTGCTGCTGCTATGCTTTACTGTGTAGAAGATGAAGCTCCTCCTGTTCAATATCCTCATCATCCTAATCCAAACACTATTACTGCTGTCCCATCTCGTCAACGTCAATGATATTCCAACACAGAATTATGCAAAGCAGAACAGGAGCATTTATATGGAGTTTTTCAAAGGAATGGATACCCAAAAAGCACAATCCGCCATTACGTCTGCGACAGACCACAAGAAGACAGACACACACATCAGAGACATATCAGACCCCCAGGTATCAGGGTAGCTCACAAACCAACAACCATCATGTGACAGCTACTGTCAAACGTAAAGGATCCCCATACTCTCAACCAATAAAACTAATGTAATATACAAAATACCATGCAAGGACTGTGAGAAACATTACATAGGCCAAACTGGAAGAGAACTGACAATAAGGATACACGAACACCAACTAGCCACCAAGAGACATGACCAGTTCTCACTGGTCTCAATACATACGGACAAGAATTTGACTGGGACAACACATTCACAATAGCACAAGCCAAACAGGGACATGCCAAGGAATTCCTGGAGGCCTGGCATTCCACCTGGAATTCCATCAACAAACACATTGAACTGGAACCGATATACAAATCACTGAAAAACAGAATTGGAAGTGTGACGAAACATCTGCAATCAAACACACTGGCTCGGCGAGCAAGTGTACAGCCTCATCCACAACCCGAGCTACAAGTCTTCTCAAAAACTTAATAGATTATGCTCCTTCATGACCCATACGCTAGCCAGCCCATCAGTTCTTAGCCACCACAGATTCCCCACACCTTATGGGATTATGTCTAGTTCTCGACATTATCCCCTGGGCCCTGGACCTACAGTAGAGTAATGTCCACCATCATGCTATAATGACCCCCCACAATGTTCCATGCAATTTTTCTTGCTGCTGTTCAGACCTCTGAGGCCTTGATGGCTTCGCCAGGAGCATGCCAAACGATGTGCGTGGAGCTTACTAGAAGCGCTCTGAGATGTTGGTGACTGGTGTCTAAGATGGAAATCTGGATGAGCAACCAGTGAGCCGGAGTCACCAGGTTACCAATTTCTCTTGCATGAGGTTGTCAGCTTGCTCGCTGAGCTGGCTAGTCATTCAGTGCGGCCTCCGATGAAGCGATGTTGTTCTACTCCACTTGGTATTTATATGACTTGGTCTGTTAAGTTGGGTTATGTCATTTCTGGTTCTGTTCTGCATGGGTTTGTAAATGGGACCTTATTCCATATGATTGTTGATTGCATTATGAGTTGGAAACCAGGCCTCCAGGAATTCCCGTGCATGTCTGTGGTTGACTTGAGCTAGGATAGTCACGTTGTCCCAGTAAAATTGATGGCCCTCATTGACCGAGTGCACTGAGATGAGGCAAAGTTCATTGTGTCGTTTTGCTGCTAGCTGGTGCTCGTGTATCCTGCTGGTGAGTTTCCTTCCTGTCTGGCCGATTGTAATGTTTGTTGCAGTCATTGCAAGGTATTTTGTAAACTACGTTGATCCTGCATGTCATGGGTATGGGATTTTTGGTCCTTGAGAATGTTTGTCGTAGGGTGGTTCATTAACAACGTTTTCACCGGGACCAAATTTATGAGAGAAGAGGAAGACAACAATCAACTTCCTTTATAGATGTCAAGGTAGATCGAATGACCAATGGGGAGTTCCAGACCACAGTATATAGGCAACTCACACTGACCAAATCCTCAATTTCCACAGCATTCACCCCAAGTTCCACGAACAAAACTGGGTTAGGACACTATTCAAATGGGCCACAACTCACTGCAATATGCCAGAACTGTGCAGGAAGGAGGAAGAGGACCTATACAAGGTCTTTGCTAACAATGGATATCCCAACAACTTCATCCACGGGTGCCTATTAGATAGACAATGCCAAGTGTACGCCCCAGTACACTGGCCACACTACCCTACATCAAGAACATATCACAAGTGACGACGAGACTCCTACGACCACTAGGAATCATGGTAGCACACAAACCCACAGCCACTCTATCACAAGTACAAGGACCAAAAACCCCATAATCATGACATGCAGGACCAACGTAGTTTACCAAATACCTTGCAATGACTGCAACAGACATTACATCAGCTAGACCAGAAGGAAACTAGCCATCAGGATATACGAACACTAGCTAGCAGCAAAACGACTCGACGAACTTTGCCTCATCTCAGTGCACTCGGACAATGAAGACCAACAATTTAACTGGGACAACGTGACCATCCTAACTCAAGCCAACCACAGACACACGGGAATTCCTACACCCGGTTTTCAACCGGGTTTTCAACCCATAATGCAATCAACAACGGTATGGAATTAGACCTTATATACAAACCCATGCAGAACAGAACCAGAAATGACACAACCCAACTTAACAGATCGGATCATATAAATACCAAGCAGAGTAGAACAGTATTGTTTCATCGGAAGTTGCACTGATAATGTTACCTAGCATGGTGATGAAACAACTGTACGATAACCAGAGATAACAAGGTGTAGAGCTGGATGAACACAGCAGGCCAAGCAGCATCATAGGAGCAGGAAGGCTGACGTTTCGGGCCTAGACCCTTGTACAATAACCAGCTAGTTCATCCACAACTCGAGCTACAAATCTTTGTAAGAACCTTAAGTCTCTTGTATGTCGGGAATTGTCTAGTTTCTAATGAGCAGGGGGAAGAAAGGGAAACTATGTATCAATGAGGTGAGTTTGGACCATAAGATGTTAATGCATGCTAATGAGTTCACGTAGGCCTTTTGCTGCGCATGAGAGAGAATCCCATCTCACCATTCAACATTTGGCTGGAAGTGGAACTTCTTGCTTTTGTGGTCGAGCAGCTCACTGGTAGCCATCTCATGTGAATTCCCTCACCTTCTCACTAAATCCCATGTCATTCAGTGCCTGGGAAGATTCCACCCTTGCTTTCACTGATGGACAGATAGAAATAATCAAATTCTGAATTAGATGTTTAAGATTTGTGTTTGACATTGTTCTGATGATCCATTTCTGCAAATAGTACTTGTCCGTGTGGATTGTTCTTCTATTGTGAACTTATTACTCTTTTGCTTGAGCAATTACTACTCCTTTTAAAAGAAAGAACAGCAAGTTCTACTGATTCAAGGTACTTTTCCAAACCATGCCCCACTATCAGTAACATAGAAAGCCTTCCAACCATATGGGAACCTTTCTGGATCTTTTTTTAAAGCCAGTTCTCACAGCAGAATTCCAGCAAGTGCTCAGTTGAACGACAGGTAGGTTATCTACCTAGATGGATGGTCAACTCTATCCCCTTGCCCCTGATATCGATCCGAGGGGTTTTGCAGGGAAATGAGGCATACAACTAAAGCAAGATGCACATGTGACTACTTTGACATTTTACCCAGGGCCCAAGTGGGGACGTCATTGCAGTTTTGCTGCAAAACCTTATTAGGTCAACAACCAGTGGCAATGTTGAAGAGGCAGTCTAAGTGAGTTGGGAAATATCTCTTGTGGCCAGGAGGAGCAGCAGTGTTCCTTTGGAATGTCAAAGGGAATTGCAGCCTCCTTTGCATCAGACCTTTTCCCTTTTTTCTCATAAGACATTTATGAATCCTCGTCTTACCACAGAAGCTGGTGGGCAGCCAAGAGCAACTTCTTCTTCTGCTGCAGCAGCTTCCCTCAGTTTCCTGGCAGTGTACTGCGATAGTTCAATTATCTAGCTTCTTTCATATTTGACCTTGTGCTAGGTTTCTAATTCCTTGCTTTCCCTGCATATTCTGTTTCAGCTATTCTTCTCCAGTCCCTGAAAGCGAATCAAGGTGAAGAGTTGCATCATGACTTTGTGTGGTTTTATTTGTTTTCTCGTGTTTTTGTACCCCTCCTTTAACCTTGGGTCAAATGCCTTGGTGCACTCTTGCCTTGCATGTTTGCATTAACTTGACCACCAAAAACAGATGCAGGTTTTAAAATTGTAGTTTTGTTTTTCGGACTAGTGTTTTTGTTTTTGTTGACTAATGGAAATTTACACTAAAATGTTTGTTCTGTCTTTAAGTGTCAATGAAAGAAGCATGACACACATCATCCTTTCAGTGACCATTCTGAATAAACAACTTTGTCTATTTTTACACAGCTGCAGTAGCAGTACAAGTGTTTTTCAAAAGCCAATGTTATTCTGCAGCTATAATTTTCACCCGAAAGGGCATCAATGATACAGAGCACTGAAGTGGTTTTTCTTTTTTACTCAACTGACACTTTGATGAATGAGAAGGCTATAACTGACATTATTACTGGTGCACTGTGAACATTTTCATGCATACTCCCTTTGCTGGTGTAAAACTGTTTATGCAAAAAATTCATGAGGTGAGAATCACATTGTTTGGAATTCTTTCCGAACAATGGTAACAGGAATCTTATTGACATATTCAAAGAAGTAACTCTTAATTCCTTTTTATAAAGGAATTGTGAAAATAAATAATCAAACCAGGATAATAATAATAAAAAAAATAAATGTTTCATTTCTATTATGCACTGAAATTGCAGCAACTCAATTAAAATGGCGGGGGGGGGGGAAATGGTAATTTGATTTGATGGAGTATCATCTCTGGACTTCTTGTATAAAATCACTTTATAATGGGAACAAATCGTTGATTGGAATTATACTTATTATGCAATGAAATAATAATATTCATTCAAATTTCAAGCATCTGCAGTATTTTGCTTTGTTTTTAAAAATTTTTCTTTTTTCTCCTGTTGTAGTTTGAATATCCTCTTAACAATATTAACACTTTGCCTTTTTGAATCTTGTTTTCTCATTTGTGACAACTATCTAAAATGCTTTATGTAGTAACGTTTAATTTTTTTTCGAAGGAAAAGTTACCTGTCTGCTTGAGAATGACAAAATATGACACAGTTTCAGCTTTGGACACAATCTGTAATCTGTCCACAAACTGCCGTCAAAATATTAAATGTTTTGAGAAGTGCTTTTCTTGTCAAGTGATAACTTGATGTGGTTACGTTAATACAGTTACAAATGGGTTCCCCATGGAAATGAGCATTTTTAATAATTTAAAACCAAGCCTTGGACATAATGTAGAGCAACGCCATCAGGATGAAAATACAGCAGGAACCAAAGTCTCACCCAAAAAAATGATATTTACCTTTAAAGTTTTCGCAAAGATTTGTAGCTCTGGTTGTGGGTGAAGTTGTTAACTTGCTCGCTGGGCCGGCTTGTTTTTGTTCAGGCGTTTTATCACCATGCTAGGTGACATCATCAGTGAGACCTCCGATGAAGCGATGTTATTCTACTCCGCTTGGAATTTATACTGTCCGGTCTGTTATGGTGAGTATTGTCATTTCCGGTTTTGGTCTGTATGCATTTGTATATGGGGTCCAATTCTATATGTTTGTTCTCCACTGTAAAGCAATAAACAAACGTATAGAATTGGGCCCCATATACAAATGCATACAGACAAATACCAGAAATGACAGTACTCACCATAATGGACCGGACAGTATAAATTCCAAGCGGAGTAGAATAACATCGCTTCATCGGAGGTCTCACTGATGATGTCACCTAGCATGGTGACGAAACGTCTGAACGAAAACAAGCCGGCTCAACAAGCACGTCAACAACCTCAGTGATATTTACCATTTTCATGGGGGTGAGAAAAGGGGGACTAGCTGTGTTTTGTCTACATTATGGAGGCAGCTGGCTATTTAAATTAGCAGCTGCCTCCACAGAACCAGGAGAAGTTGTAGCCCTGGACTCTGTAGTATGCAGATTAGACCTGATAAGAGGAAGTATGAACTTTGTGATTCACTTAGATAACCAGGGTCCCCCATCCTCTCAGAGAAGTAAAGTATTCCATTGGAGCTGCTCATGCTACATCTTTTGGGGCGGTAATGTGTCCTTTGGAATTGTTAAAAAAAAAAATTCATGATTATGTATAGAAAATGCATGAACCCAATATTGTTAGACCCATGAGACCTGCCAGCAAACCTATCAAGATCAAATGTCAAAACTGCCAGAAGCACCTGCTGCAAGGATCTGTTAATGTCAAGAGGTCAAAGCAGATAAGAGGTGGGAACAGGAGTAGGCCATTCAGCCAGTTGAGCCCACTATGCCACTCACTGAGATCATGGCTGATCTTTTACTTCTACACCATTTTCCTCCACTGCCCCTGTCTCCTGCAATGATTTTAATACACAGAAATATCTCAATCTCTGTATTAAACACACTTAATGACTCAGCCATAGCAGCCATTTAGGGTGAATAATTCCAAAGGTTCACCGCAGAGTGGGGGAGAAAAAAGGCCCCCTTGTTTTGCCTGTCACTTATTCTGAGATTGTTGCCATGTTAAAGAGACCGATAAGTGTCAAGTGTCACAACTTCGATGAATTACAGTGTTTGTTGCTATAAAGGATGTTCAAGAAGCAGTTTTTTGTAGTAAGGCTTTATTTAATTTAGGGAATGTAAATTAAGTTAATAGAATTTCAGAGTTATTTCCAATATAGTGAAGCCCGAAATCTGCACTTTTAACATGATTATGCCATCACTGGAGGTAGTGAGAAGGGCAGATAATGGGGCAACATGGCCCTGGAGGAATACATGTCCCCTTGACAGCGTCGCAGTGACTAAGTGTTGGATGAGAAGATACATTGGTGATCTGCTTGATTCACCACCAATTAAATCCCTTAATTGATCTATTAATGAGCAGTAAAGTGACTCAACTCATCAAAATGCTTGATAACCTACTTGCCCAGCAGATGAGAAAAGTGGTTAGTTTCTCGACTGAGAAAGCTGGGTGTTCTGTTTGCTGGGTTGTTGAAGGGAGCTTTATTATCACCCCAAGTGGAGCCAACTGGGGCCAGGGCTGGAACAGGAGATTGACCACTGAAGACCAATTCCATGCCTTTGCTTCCGAACTTCCTCTCCCCATGACTCTTGTCCTGTGAGACCCAAAAGGTGAAAACCTCCTTTTTTGCTGCTGAATCCCTGAAGCCTGGGCCTCAGTGAAGTTGATCTGTAGGACCCAGAAGCTGTTGGCCTCTGTCCATCACCTTCTGCTGATGCAGGCCTCCTCTACCGAGGGTTATGATTCACCAATAACCTCTTAAGTGGCATGATGAATTTTTCATTGGTGGAGATGAGGAGTCAGTCGCACCTGAATGTAACTGCCCCCCTCACTTGGACACCAAATTTATTTTTATAGGACTTTATTAGTCCTATCTCTGCATGGATCCTAAGGTCTTCCCATGGCAGCTACTAGATGAGTTGGATTGGCAGGTGTAAGGGTGAAGGGTGGCAGATGGGACATGATTAGCAATAAATTGATTTATGGGATTTAAAAAGCCATGGGGATCTAGGTGTGGAGCTTTGATTGGTCTGGCAGGTTGTAAAGGGGTGTTTTGTGCACTTTGATACACTTTAGCACGAGGAGCCATGTTGGTCTGTGGAGGGAAGCTTAAGGTTGAAGGGAAGATTTATTCTTTAAAATTTCAAGTTCAATACAGCTCCAGTGCATGAAGGCAATCCTCCCAGTCAGCTTGCCTCTGAACCTGGCATCTTCCACTCTTGTTCTGGGCTTTTCCAGCCAAAATTCCAGGATGTCTTACTACTCAGGAATAAAAATTTGACCTTCTGGGGCAATTCTTTGTGGGTCAGCTTTGCGGAACCAAAAGATGCCCCAACTTTTCACACTCGACCCAGGAGCAAAGATTCAGGACATTGTGTCAGCTACTCCCAATGAGTAGCTCGGTTTTAAATGCCCAAAAGTGACTGACAGAACATATGCAGAGCCGGTTGTTTGTTTTATGGAGGTACAGTAATCAGCGGAAAGGAACTCACTTTGTTTGGTTGCTTATTTTTTTTAAGTTTATAAAATCCTCCTGGGCATAAGGCAATGAGGTAAGAATTGATTCTGACCATAAATTCTGTCTTATGTTGTTCGTACGCAAAAGGTAACTCTCTTATTTTTTCCAATGTTGTCAAATAGAAGCTGCTATTTAGCCACGGTCATGGTGACTGTGTTTTAATGCTAATTTAAGTTTCAAATAAATTTACATGATACAGTTAAATATACATTAAACAGGTATTTGTACTAAACAAATAGCTCGATTCATTATAAAATTTGTAGTCTCCCTCTTTCTGATAATGAATATACCCCATACCACACAGCTTCTAGGGGATGAACTACGCAATGATGGTGGGGAATGACTTTAGTCGCCAGACTCCAGCAGAAATGGTCGCCGCAGCTTTTGCAGATTTGATAATACGTGAGCAGTAGCCTTCACAGATTGAGAGTGGACTTCCTGCCCTTCGTTGACAGTTAGGCTTGCCCTGGAGAGCTCCTAACCAATCTGATTGACTGGCAGTCAAGTGCTCCCAGCAGCGCCAAAATGCTGTAGTGGCCGTTGCTGGGACTACATGTTCCATGAAGATTATCCGCAAGAATTTTCATGAAAGATTGGATCAGGGTTTTGGTCAGAGAGGATCAAGCATCCTAGGGAGAAGACTGTTGCAGAGAGTTCATTTTTAGACACCAAGGCAGGGGGTACAAAGGGGATGTACCATATTGGTATAGTTGACTCTAATGATTTCTCTCTTGCTGTCATCCTTAATTGGTAAAGTAGGGAGTAAGCAACCTTACTTTTGCCTTACCTTACCAACTGTATAATGGTGGGGTAGGTGTGAAGGGGCCTTAGGTGCCCTCTAAATGGCAACTCAAAGCCTTAATAGACCTAAGTGTAGACAGATTGGCTGAGACCTCATCCACCTGTTATATTATGTTGGAGGTGTAAAATGCAGTTGTAACTTTTTGTTCATCTTTAATGAGCAATATGTCATCAGTGTGATCAATCAGAAATATAGACTTGCTTAACTGGAAATGCCAGACCTACCCCTGGTCTCTGTCCAGAATACAGTTGGCTGAAGCTTCCATTTGTTATAAGATGTCCTGTTAAAGGTACTTTTTGGAGACTGTTGATTAGATTGATTGCTCTCAAAGTTTAGTCTTCAGAGTGCATGAATCCAAAACAGCTTTGTTGAATGAAAAATATTAGTGTGAATTGTGTCTTAATTTAATCAGATATATGACTGTATTAGATACATGACATTTAAGCTGGAGAAGGAGTTGAGAGGCTGTGGATTTTAAGCAGAGGTAAATTTGTATAAAAATAACGTTCCATGTGCTCTCAGGCTGAGTAATTGTTCCCTTTCACAATTTCTGTTCTGGTTTGTGTGAATGAACAGCCACCACTCCATTGCTCCAGTCAAAAATAACACTCCATTGGAAGAATAAAGCGGATAATAAAAACTTTGTATTTACTTGCAGTTTCCTGGTTAGTTTCATGGTGGATGCACGTGGTGGATCCATGCGGGGCTGCCGCCATAATGGGCTGCGAATTATTATTCCCCCTCGGAAGTGTACAGCCCCAACACGTGTGACGTGCCGCCTGGTCAAACGTCACCGACTGGCCACAATGCCTCCTATGGTGGAAGGAGAGGGCCATGCCAGTCGGCTAATTGAAGTTGGACCATCAGGTGCCCAGTTCCTTGGGTAAGTTCCAAAACATGCAAATCTGACAAACAAATCCAACATCTATTTTCGGATCGATCTAAAATACAGTCATTATCAGTCCAAAGACAGCATTATATCCTGTTAATTTTGCTAAATCTAAAAACATATTCTAAAAACAGCAATGAAAAAGGCAAAAGATTAAAACCGAAAGAACTGCGGATGCTGTAAATCAGGAGCAAAAACAGAAGTTGCTGGAAAAGCTCAACAAGTCTGGCAGCATCTGTGAAGAAAAAAATCAGAGTTAACGTTTCGGGTCCGGTGACCCTTCCAAAGATTACTTTGTCAATAAATGATTCTTTGGACAAAGTCAGCATGCTCATATACAATCACTGAAGAACTTGTGAATCTACATTGCTGAGCAGTGTTGTATAGTAACAGACGGTAATGTCTAACCATAATTTACAAAAAAATGAAAAATTTAAGCAGGATGGGTTTTAGTGTTAATTGTGAAATGGAAATGTTGCATCTCTAACATTGTAAAATACTGTAATATGTTTCATTTCCAACACAATGTAATCAAAATGCTTCAAAAAGATCCACAGCAAGCTTTGTCTTTGCTCATCACTAGAGTACAATCACTAATCATTAACCAGCCACTATGGAACAAGAACCAAAGGAATAATACTCAATGGTACAGTCTCAAATTATAATTTGCAATATTTTCTCCAGTTTGTTATGTTAGGTATGTGCTAAATAAGAAGATAAGAATCTAGGGAACGGGGCGTCTCCATTATGTTCCACAAGGCATTCTGTTTTGATTAATCAACCCTACTTATCCATTGACATATCATAACCTTAGTCCTTTCTCTTTCCACTGCAATGAATGGGATTTGAATTGTACATAAAGTTTTGGATTATCTTGTGTGGATTTTATTTGGATGGTTAATCAGTATTGTAGAATTATGACTTTTACTCAACATTAAACTGATATCTCAAGATCAATAATCAATTTAATAATGTCCAATAAAGTCAATGAGATACCAGCCAGTAAATGTGTAGACCAATTGATTGTCTAATCTTGCTGAAGCTAAGGAGCGGTAGATGGACGATGAATGCAAAACCCTATTAAGTATTAACATTACAGATATGTATTTGTACAGATCTGTACTAATACAGATATCTGCACTGGCATCCAGGTAGGGGAAAAAGATAGTATGTGTTATTTGCATACATCGCATAGTACTTACATATGTGCTTCTTCGCCACCCTCACTCCCTACCTTTCCATTCTCCACCTATCTACCTTATGCCGCCATCTCCAGTTTCCTTTTGGCAAATTAACCTTTTAATTAACCGGTATGAAACATCTTTTGAACTATCAAGTTCTGTTACTACGATTAACTTATTAACTTTAGCAGTGTAAAAGACACATTACAGAATCAATTTTCAATCAGCAATTTTTAACTTGTAAAGTATACTATCTAGAACATTGGCAATTAATTATGCTCCTTCTCAATCACTAATATCACTAATAGAAGTCTTCATTGCACCCTTGTAAAATTCCTAATAATTTGTCAAGCGTTCCAGCATACTTTTTAAAAAAAAGTATTGATTGCTTGTAGATTTCATGATAGGCAAGCAATATAGGTTTGAATAACAAAAAAAATCTGCAACCAAGACAAAGACTAAATGTTTGTTGGTTTTATACTTTTTTTTCATCTCTCTTCTACTGCTGCTTTGGATTTACTCAGTAAACTACACCTTCCTAACTCTCCTCCCCCGCTAAATGAGGGAGAAAGCTTGGTTAGCCGAATCCTGCAGCTTGGGCCTTCAGGAACCAAATTCCTTGGGTAGGAGAGAAACACAAAATGTTCAGAGAAGAATTCATTGGATGCCACCATGCATATTCCCTGCAATCCTCTCCAACATTCTTTACATTTAATTTTTTTAACCCTTTTCCATTGTCCCTTATGTGTCTAAATATTACCCTTTCTGTGTTTATATGATGTATAATATATATAAAATATTCATTTATATATATTATCTATATATAGATCACCTTTGCTCGAGACAAACTGTGATGTTCTGTGGCTTTATGTCATGAGTATTGTCGTAGCTGGGAATGCATGTGCTCAATGTAGTAAGGAACTTCCTTTGTTGCTTTCCTCCCCGTTCATTCCTTATGTTAATTCCTCATGTGCTAGTGGACATCTTACAATGTCCACTAAATCATATTTTCCTACCCTTGTTGAACTGTGTATTAAATTGTAGTCTGTAACAAAGTGAAATGGAAATTGAAAGAAGTTTGATTAGAAAGATGTAATACAAGTGTGCTGAACTTCTCGTGTCTTGTTACCTATTGATAGGCGAGGATCCTGATAAGATTTAAAATGGTTAAGTCCTGGGTCTGAATAAGACTTAACTTTTTAAATCCCAGAATACAAGTTAAATCTAGTGTCTTGACTATTTATAAACAGTGTGGTTTAATTGTTTCTTCCTGTTCCTCATTTCTGTCCTGTGATTTACATTACTTTCCCTCATTTCTAATACAACATGTGAGTTTTTTAATATAGATGAGGAAACTATAGTCAGGATAGAGGAGAACATTGTAAAATATTTAATATGTGCATTGATAGTAATACAATCAATTTGATTGTTCTGCCCATTCATTCCCTTTTCACTTTTTACTTTTTTTTAATCTCTTGATGTTCCTCCCATTATTTTGTAGTTGCTGATCCATGGAATCATTTGGAAAATGTTATAATTTCTTTTGCTGTTATTTTTCTAATTACTGTTACAGCTCATTTTATTACTGTTCTCACGCCGTTGCTTAATTTGTATTTTTTTAACCATCTGCACTGTGTGTGTTATTCTTGGTTGTTTTACCCCTTTGAGCTGTCTTTGCACATCTGATGCCATGTACCACCATGTTCTGTGATTGATCTCCATGTAAGGGAAGATGTTAAACTAGGAGCTCTCTGTTTACCAGCTAGTGGGCAATTTTATCCGCACTACTATTTGATGATCAGATCTTTCAGCTCCTCTTCCTTTGGTCTGTAACATGTTTTTGAGTAGCAAGTACATTAACAGAATCACTATTGCAGAACCAGCAAAAACACAGTCAATGTTGTTACCACACAAGGCTGTCAAGACATTGATAGCTAAATTTCAAGCAGAGATGAATGTGAACGAATTACTGATGATTCCTTTAGCATTTGTTGTTTTACTGTGTCAATGTATTATAGCATTGCTGCACTGTTCGATTTCAGTAAATCCTAGCAGTTTTGTCACTTTCTTAAGAAATAGTCCTTGTTCAAATACATGACCCAGGATTCATATTCTTACTGAAGACAAAAATCGAATTTCTACCATCGAGTTTAGAAAGAGGTTTTATTTTGGAGTCAGAAACATACTTCCAATGTGAAACTAACTTTAATTTCAGGTTAAAGCCTTGAATTTATATTAAAAGCATGTCTTAAATCTGAACAAAGGAAAATGTGAAGCTGTGAGGTACAAACTCACTTTGGTTACTTGGAAATTGCATTAAAAGGTATGATAATAAGCTGGCATTGGCTATCCTTTAAAGAATTAATACACTGTAACACATTTTTGATTCCTTCTTGAGGCACAGAAACCTAGCAGCCGTAGCTAAAGGGAGAGGTGGCGGAAGCATGTACGGTAGCAATGTTTAAGAGGCATTCAGACAGACACATAAACAGGCAGTTATAGAGGGATAGGAACCATGTGTAGGCAGATGGAATTAGTTTAGCATGGCATCATGGTCAGCGCACACATGGTAGGCTGAAGGGTCTGTTTCTGCGCTGTACTGTCATATTCCGTGTTGTGTTAGATCAAGGCAGAGAACTTATAAAATTGCCATAGAATGTAATATAACTGAGGATTGTGAGTATCTTAGAATTCAACAAAGGAGAAATATAAGCTGATAAAGAAAAAGAAAATACAATCTTAAAGTAAGCTAGCAAGAAACATAAAACTCAACTGTAGAAGCTTTTATAGATATGTTTAAAAAAGGGCAAAGATTAGCCAAGAGAAATGTGGGCCCACGACTAGCAGAGTCTGTTAAAAGACCAGGCACTCATTGTGCTACTTGTTTAGTGCTAAGGGCACCCCCTTCAGAACTGCATAGCCCTCTTTTTTCTTACTGACCTCCTTATGGGACCAGAGCCATTACCATCTCCTCATTCTGTACCCACATATCTCCAGCTGGTGACTTTCTGAAGGATCAACTATTCGCCACTTTAAAAATTAGGACTATGGCCCTTCACAGGCTTAAAATGAACTTTTAGAAGGTTCAATTGAACACAATTGGGAGAAGATCAGCATTCTTGGCTCGCTGTCCTCCCACAGTGATTATTGCCAACACATTGACTGACTGGTGCTTTGCAATTGACATGCCATCTGGGAACAGTATTTTTGAGGCTACTTGCTTTTGTTCCCTACTTAAAGGGGCCATCAGACATCAGGCCAAAATATGTACAAAAAAATACAATCAAAAGACAAAATATCAAGCCCAAGTTCCTGCAGGTAATTATTTTATGTACACATTTAAAAGAAATTCAGCACAAATGCATTATATAAACAGTTCATTCGGATACAATAGTGAAAAGGTGGGAGATTTGCAGAACAGTAAGAAAGTTAATTCAAAGTTTTCTTTTGTATTTTGACTCTGAATCTCCTTTCTGTAAGTTACTCTGGTCCATTTGTTGTTTTATAATTGATATTGTGTATGATATGATGTTTGTCATGAAAATATTAAATTTGTGTTAGTTTACCAAAGTTCAGAAATGCTTCAAATCCTTGTGGAATGTGGAGCGAAACCAGTAAGTCTATATTATAAACTTTTGGGATATTAATTAATTGCAAAGAGCTTTACAAGATGTTTCTCAGCAGCAATTTGTCTCAAATTTCAGTTTATCAGCATGTCATTTAGCTCCAGCACCCCACCTTCATTTATTGAATTTTGGATATTGATTGCAATTTCAGTTGAAGTTAATTCCTTTAAAGCAATAAATAATGAGAGAATCAGTAATTCTGATCTCTATCACCCCAGCATTAACCAGTTTTGATGAAAATCTCAATACGAATGATTATTACTTCCTAGCACGCTCATTTATATGAAAAAGGACCGAAAATAAAAACTAAGCAAAGTACATTTTAGATGCTTCTTATTCCAAAAGTCACTAGATCAAAATAACATGACACTGAGATTAACCTTACATTAGTTATTCAGTAGTCCCTATCCATGTTGAAAATGAATGCCAGCTCACTTTGTTACTGACTATACAATTGGTAAAGAGTAGCATTAGACATGCTAGAATCAGTTCTCTTTCCACATTATGCTCATTCTTAACATCCGGTGTTTTAGGCCTGTGATTGTGGAGATTCCACACTTCGCGGCTGTGCGTGGGAAGGAACGGGAGCTGGTCGTGCTGCGCAGTGAAACAGGGGAGACCTGGAAGGAACATCAGTGTGAATATACTGAAGAAGAGTTGAATGAAATATTGAATGGGATGGATGAAGGTACCAACTTTGGGCAATGAGGGTAGTGCAAGAGACAAGTAATGAGAAAACAAAGGGCCATTGCACTTATCTCATTACATATTCAGATAATCATGGGTCTGAGGTTCATCCCAGCCTGAAAATTCATTTGGATCAATTAAATCTATGTAAAGATGTGCTTGTTTTGTGAGCTGGTGTGGGCCTCACCCTTGGATCTTGTTTGGAAATCGCAAAAGGACTGAATAATTTTTGAAAAAAAGTGTGTGTGCTGAAACTGAGGCTCTAACAATGCCAATGTTAGTGTTCCAGTGTGAAGACAAATATCTTAACATGCAACACCCATGTTGGAAAAGAACCATGTACAGTCACAGATTAACTTGTTTCATACAGAATAATTACATCCAGTTCAGCAAGTCAGAGTTCTCTCTCATCAATTCAAAAATAAAAATTATTGAAATGTTTATTTTAGACATTATTTTTTAATGACAGAACTTCACTTTTTAACATTCCACGTGAAATCTGAACTGATCAGAATTCTAGTTTATGGTTGTATAATTAAGAATTTAGGTAACACTTGTGCTAAATTAATTATAATCTCTCTGTTCTATCGCTCAAATATCATAACTGCTACTAGTCCCACAATGCAGGTCATCAGACATTGTCAGATATAATTTCATTCTCATTTTATATAATTTGATTGCTCAAGCCAGAGCCAGCTGGTGTTGATGTCTGCAGACGTCTTCGGAAACCTATGATTAATCAGTTTTGCGTGACTCCTTTATCAGATGAAGGTTAGCAAACCACTTTTCTAAAATTGCACACTTAATGATCTTGATTACGCCAGTAACTTAGGTCCTTATCATCAGCAGCTTTCACTAGAATCACATCATTCTTTGTCTCTTGAATCTTCAAACCCGACCTATACCACTCTCAGCATATACGTTCCCAGGCACCAACAACACATATTTTAGTACGTATCTCTCATGGGATTTCTCTAACCTGTCTTTGTAAAATATATCAACCCTACAGTATTCAAGTCTGGACACTTTACCTACTTTTACAGCCCAAAATATTCAGAGGAAAAACAATCGCGGTCAGTTTGGCAATCCACTCCTACCTTTTCCCACCAGCTATAAATTCTTCATGCCTGGCTGGCAATTCTGATCCTGACTCCTTGAGAAATGTGGAGCATACCCAAAATCCAACAGGTCTCTCGCAGTGCAGGATATCAGGGGAAGTTACACCATGCCCCGTTTTTCACAGCGGTAGATACCGTATTCTGAGATTTAAATATACAACCAGTTTGACAGATCTTCTGAAAGGATAATTGGGTTGGTAAGTGTGGAATTCGGACGTAGTTAGTTAAGGGATAAGGGCTCCAGGTGGGTAAGATGCCAGGGTGGCATGTGCATAGGGTGCCAGATAAGTGATTTAGTTCTTAGAGTTGGTAGGAGGGCAGCTACTGACAGCTATGCATTGGTTCAAGGGGCTCAGGCCAGCAGTGGCTACTCTTGAGGAATGCATAGGTAGGTATTGAGTACTGGGTTTTTTTTTGAGGAGTGCAGAGGGGTGTTGAAGAAGGTGATGTCTCTTTTTTCCTGTCATCTTAATTCCTGACAAGCAATGACTCTCCGGCTTTCAGAATATTTGTGCATATACATTCACTCCTCAGAATTATCATATTGACCATTTTAACTGCATCACCAACATTGGCATGATTACAATATTCAAACTATTTTGGCCCGGGCCATGCATTGCCGTTAAAAAAGTCCAACTTCATTTTGATTTCATGGATCTAAATTGAATAAACAACACATTCTGAAAAAAAATTAACAATGTTTTGGTTGAATCACATTCAAGAGTTTTGGTTTCTAAAATAAACAGATCATACTGATCATTAGTAAGTAAGTTAATGCCCGTCATATACAGTTTGAGCAGAAGAATTTCAATAATGGTGTTCTCTTTCCTATTTACAGTGCTTGACAGCCCAGAGGAACTTGACAAAAAACGTATTTGCCGTATCATCACCAGGGATTTCCCACAGTACTTTGCAGTTGTGTCCAGGGTCAGGCAGGACAGTAACTTGATTGGGCCAGAAGGAGGTGTGTTGAGCAGTACTGTTGTACCACAGGTTCAAGCAGTCTTCCCTGAGGGAGCATTAACTAAAAGGATTAGAGTTGGCCTCCAGGTAACTAATCTCCCAGAGTTTTAAACAATGTGGCGTGCCTGGGTCCAGTCGTCAAATATGTTTAAGTAGGAACATTAGTTTGCTGTTTTACAGATACTGTTAGCTGAAAAGCGTCTTTACTGTTTTCCTTTATTAATGTCCAGGCCCAGCCCATGCATGTTGAGCTAGTCAAGAAAATTCTTGGTAACAAGGCAACCTTCAGTCCGATAGTCACCCTGGAGCCTCGAAGAAGGAAATTCCATAAACCTATAACGATGACAATTCCTATTCCAAAATACTCTACTGAAGGCCTAATGAACGGCTACGGTGGAGACACTCCAACTCTCAGGTTACTTTGCAGTATAACAGGTAAGGTACCAATACCTTGTTGTAAATGTTGACACAAAGACAACTACCAGATACTAATCTAGTGGAGTCTGCCATCAGCCTGACAGTCTGGCTGATTGTCATTGTATTGAAATGACAGCAATGTGACCATGGGGATATACCACTTAGAGCACTTTTCCAACCTAATTCCTACATAATTACCAAACTATTTTTCTCCCCGTCCATCTCTAAATTTTTTTTTACGTCATTGAAATTTCTCTTGCAGCATATGCCTTCAAATTTTCTCATACATTTGTGTGATACCTTCAGAAAATTTATTCATATCTTTATCAACTAAAATCCATGCATTTTATGTTAAGTTGTAGATTCCGAGATTTGTCCACTAATCATGAAAGTTAAAGGCCTCAATTTACTTTCCCAGTTCAGGCACATGGAAATAAGGGTTCATGAGCTCTCCAAACCTGGTTTTAAAAATGGCGGTCTGCTGTATCCCATTTTTGGTCTGTTGGTACATACTCAGTTAGAAAGTGGGCTGGGCAACCCAAGAAGAACGTGAGTAGCCTGTGACTTACCAAGGTTGACTGGGAGGAAAACCTACCTAGGCATTCCAGCACTATGTCCAAAGATGAAAATAAAGGAATAAAATATTCCACTAGCTCTCACTCCTTATCCATCCTCACTCACTGTCACCCCATCCACCTACAGTGCCTCATCCATGCCATCTCATGCCATCTACCCATCCCCATGCCAACCTGTGCCCCTCTACCTATACTCTATGTTACTCAAATAATGTATGCCACCCTGTTACCCTGCACCCACACTCTATGACCATGCCATCTTAGTATCTACTTCCATCTCTTTTACCTCTTCATGTACCATGCCAACCCTCCCAGTATCCACAAGTACCCATGACAAGATTTGACAGCTTTGTCAGTTCCTGACAGGTCTGGATATTTTTGATACTTCTTGATAAATCTTGATATCCTTGACACTCCTTGACAGTTCTTGATGCTTCTGGTACTTTTTGTCAGTCATTGATACATTCTGCACTCCTTGACAATGCTTGATGAGTTTGGCACTTGTGGACGGTTGTTGCTGTGTTTTATACTTCTTGCCAGATCCTGACAGTGCTTGACAAGCTTCACACTTTGACATCTTCACAGTTCCAAGAGGTTTGTGTAGCTTTTAGACATAATCTTCTCTACTGCTAACAATCCCAAAGGGTACCCACCCTCTTGGCAAAGGACACCTGACCCCTGCCTCTGCTGGAACTGTATCCACAGGGGGAATGTCAGCTGTCCAAAATAAATGCACTGAAAGCAGGTTTGCTCTGAACTAGCCTGTTCTGCGTACTCTGCAGTGGGTTTATTTAATTGAAAACAGCTGAATTTTTGTCTGCCAACTCCATGTCCACCCGTATGGAAATTGGTTTTGGGACTTTGCATTTCTGGGTACTTCCTGCATTTCTGCAACATCAGAAAGGTTCTCTGACGTGCCAGACATGTGGACTGATGTTTCTGAACTTATCCAGTGCTCAATACTTGTACATCAACATTACAATGACTATTTTTACACCTAAGATGCTATTTTCATATTTAAGGGAGATTGAAAAATTGTGGTCAGAGCTACTGATGCCTCATTAATAGGGGTCACACATTTAAGACCGAGCTAAGGGGGAATTTCTTCCCTGAGGGTAGTGAATCTGTGGAATTCTTTACCACAGAATACTGTTAAGACTAGGCCATTCAGCTTATTCAAGGCTGAAAGAGACTTTTTTTATCCATGTGGGAATCTAGAGTTAGAGGGAAAAGACAGGAAAGTGGTTTTGAGGGTTATCAAATCAGCCAGGATCTCGTTGAGTGGGGGAGTAAATTTGATTGGCTGAATGGCCTACTTCTGCTCCTACATCTGATGGTCATTCAACAGTTGGAATCCAAGGGCTTGGTATTTGCGGATATGCCAAGTCAACTGCTAAAAATGGTGAGCAGGAATTGATGTCAGAATTCATGGTCCCATTTCTGACAGCTCAAAATGTTACCAGGTGGAATGGGAAGGGTGACATCTTCAAACAGGCCACATTTTGGCTATTAAAAGGGTTTTTAGCTACAGTGTGAAAGTCACAAACTGATGGAGTAGGTGTAAATTCTCATGAAGGTAAATATTGTCGTGGGATTTTAGAGTCATGATCTGAAACTCATTAAATCCCCACGCGTAACTATAAAAGAAAGCAGGCATAAGTTGTCAGTGAGAATTAAAAAAATAACCATTTGCTTGAGTACTTTGACTTCCACAGCATCCTGACAGAGTCTTTCTCCTACTGTATCAAACAACGTGGTCTGTGATAGTGGCTGTGATGCATTATCACTTGTTTTTCTTTATTCATTCACTGGCTGGGCAAGCATTTATTGCCTCTCCATACCTGGAGTTCACCATCATCATCTTCTCAAGGGCAAGGACGGGGTGGGCGATAAATGCTGAATTAGCCAGCAAAGCCCTTATTCAATGAACAAATGGGATACTTGGAATACAAATGAATACATTTGACCATGCATCTTTCTTGCAATTTCTTTATCTGGGTCCAGCTTTGTTGATTCCTGGATATTTTGTTAGAGGCATTAAATGGCTTTCACCAAAGGAGGCAGCATTTCGACCATCATGTCCATTCCAGCCAAAAAGGATCCATTGAACTTAGTCACAAACCCCAACTCTTGCCTCTGTAGCCCTGTAAGTTATGGCATCTCAAGTACCTATTCTTGGGTGTATTCTGTGGGGTGACAGATTACGCCTCAGTGGATACAGAACATTCCCAACAGACACACGGTCCCCAATGAGCTTATCCCTTTGCTGTGCCTTCCAGCACCCCAGCAAAGAAAGCTCATGCCCCTACCTTTCCTTGTGGATAGAACCTTTAAAATAGGGTTGGAATCAGGCCCTTAAGTGGCACCTGAATGTCCACTTGCAGGTGTTCAATAGGCCCGAGAGCAGGCAGGCTGCTTGGTAGATAATCTCTCCCCGTAGTATGGGTCAGGGTAAACATCGTTAGATTTTGGGGCATATGTGACCACAGTTACCTTAAAATAAGCAGTTGACAGATTGTATTTTCAATAGTTTGCTAAATTTGTGAAGAGGTAGCAATTTAGTTATGGTATACTGGTTATTTAGACAAGAAAGTATTCGTCCATGACAGTTACGGATTGTTCACTGATACCAGAGGATGAACAGGCAGCTGGCATGGAGTGTGTGATCTCATTAATATTGTGAAGGCAGCATCCTGCGCTCGGCTGAACTTTTGGGAACTCTTCTCAGGGTTTTCCCTCAGTCTCTCTTGATCTGATTCCACCTGAAGGAGACAGATCCCTGACAAGGACTGTGCACTGATTCTGAGCACCTGTTGATATACACTGTTTCTAAGGGAAGGTGGTTTACACTGTGTCAGTCACCCATTTGAATCTTTCTTGCCATGGGACTTAGGGCTCAAATGAAAATACCAGGGACAGCAGGATGAGGTGCCTAAGTGACTTAATTGGCCACCTAAAGGCTTCAAGAGGCCGAAGGGTGGGCAAGCTATGGAGAGCCTGCTTGTAAATCTCAGGCAGGGACAGGTAGCCGATGCGAAGGCCATCTGCTGGATATTACATGCCCCTGTTTTCCAACCAACATTGAAAAGCATAAACTCTATCCCATGTACTTAACTTTTTCAAACATTTAACGCAGAAGTGCTGTTAATTCTAATTATAGTTCAAGTTGGTTAGCAGTTTTATAAATACCACAAATGTCTCTTACATTCAGGCTTTCTGAAATCTAATTTTTTGTGTTGGTCCACTTTTATTACAAGTTGTCTGTTCCATGAGAATTTTCTTTTTCCAATCTGATAACATGTAGATACATTGAGAGACATATCTACTATATATGTGAGTCTCCTGTGACAAGGTGTATTTTACAACTTTGGAATAATAGTTTATGGCTTTGTCTTGCTTCCTAGGTGGAACAACGCCAGCCCAATGGGAAGATATAACCGGAACTACGCCTTTATCATTTGTCAATGAGTGTGTTTCCTTCACGACAAATGTGTCAGCCAGGTAAAGATTTTGAAGAGCTTTAAAACAGTGCACCCATGATTTCTCGAAGTACATTAGACTGCAGAACAGAACTGCGATGCCACCAAGTTAGCTGGCATACTAAATACTATGTTTAGTTGCAGAGAATTGCAAAGATTAATTGTAGTAACTCAAGTCACTGGCCAACCTATAGTAAATAGTGTTCAGGGCGAGAAATATGTGGTCATCCGCTTTGGAATTTAGAAAAGAAACTGGGTACTTTGTGGATGGTGAGAACTATGAATGAACAGCGATATCTAGAAGTTTTTCTACAGAAATTGCTAAAAGTAAATGGATATCTAAAACAAAAAAATGAAAAAGCTAATTGTCTGATATTCCTTATATTAAAGGAGTTGGAGTGAAAGGAGCTGGTATTTATTTTACAGCTCTTTAAAGCTCTTGTTAGATTATATCTGGAGTACTGCGGTCAGTTCAAGTAGGCACACCTCAGGAAGGAGCGATTGGTGTTGAAGGTGGTGCAGTGTGGTTTTACCAATCATCATGGTACCAACAGAGTCAAATGTTGAAGACAGTTTGCAAAGGTCAGGCCTATATTCCCTTCAGTAGAAAAATTTAAAGGGATAACATAATTAAGGTATATGATCATTAAAATGTTTGGCTGAGAAAACATTGTACCTTTGGTGGCCAACCCAAGCCAAAGCTCATAAGCTTAAAGTTAAAGCTCAGTTGATCATCAGGTAACATCAGGAAGCATTTCTTTAAACTATACGAACCCAGAAGACTTTATCTCAAGAAACCTGTTGAGGCTAGGTCATTGGAAAATTCAGAATGGACTTTGTTACATAAAACTTCAAGTAATCAGCATTTGTTTTCAATCCTGAACAGTTCAGTACTCCGTCCAGTGAATGACATGTGTCTGGCTGAGACTGAATAAAATGTTTCTTGTTTTGCTTGTTGCAGGTTCTGGCTCATAGATTGCCGGCAGATCCAAGAATCTGTCAACTTTGCCACACAAGTGTACAGAGAAATTATCTGTGTACCGTACATGGCCAAATTTGTAGTTTTTGCCAAATCACTCGATCCAGTCGAGGCACGATTGAGATGTTTTTGTATGACAGATGACAAGGTAGACAAGACATTGGAACAGCAGGAAAATTTCACAGAGGTTGCAAGGAGCAGAGATGTTGAGGTACGAGAATAAATAACGAATGAGTTCACACGGAAGGGTCATATCGGATTTGAAATGTTAAGTCTTTCTTTCTTCACAGATGCTGCCAAACCCACTGAGTTTCTCCAGCACTTTTGTTTTGTTGTTCATTCAGGTTTCTAGAATCTGCTTTGTTTTGCTTTTAACGAATGAGTTTAATGACTAGGCAGTGCTCTAGAGTACATTAGGAAATTACATGGGGATTCCTACAGTTTCATGCTGTATAAAATTGGCTTTATTGGCAACCTTGCAAATAGGGTCCAAGCCATTTGTTCCAAACAAGGTTTATGCTGAAATAAGGGGGATCAAAGCCAATCTGTGGAACAAGGGCCACCTTGATCAGATCATTTCTCACTGCACATTGTGGAAACTTGAAAAGGCCCAAGTCCATCATTTTTGGTCTTGAAACATGCCTAGTCTATCTTGGCTAAGGATTTTCAAAGGGTGAGGAACAAACGTAGCTAGTTGTTTCATGCTGCGACTATGGTAGCAAATGAGTGATGTTTACCATTAACAAGATGCTGTTGTCAAGCGAAGATGATGTTCCACCTATCACACAAATGAGTAATATGGTTTATAAATATCAGTTTTGGTGTGAATACAAGAATGTAGGCTCTACATCAGAAAGACTGGTGGATTGTATCAAACGGCATATTCTTTCAACTCTGCAATAAGCAAGGTACCGACTGTACTCAACCATCTTGCAGTTGCAGAACTTAAAACACAGTGCTGTTCATTAGATGTGATTCTGCAATTGGACGACATTTACTAAATGACCAAGAGTATGTGAAAAATTGTGATAAGTAATTTAGGATTGTCAGTTGGGCTCTTGTATGACACACTTGTGTCTACTTGAGGCTGCATATATTAATGCACAGGGTTCTGCTCTATTCAAGAAAGTACAGCACTGATTTCAACTGAACAAAATAGGTGCCAGCCATTCTCTGGTTCATTTCTCAAGGCAATGCCTTAATCAATTAGAGTCAACCTAAGTGGTTGAAAACAGAAACAAAGCTTGGCAGTGCACTGTCTGTCATCATCTGACTAATGTATTCCCCGTGGCAATGTCTGTACCAATCAAGATCCATTCACCAGTTAATCAGTACTGTCCTCATACAGTATAAATGTTGTTTTCCCTTGACATCGGTGTGTTGTGAATTTTCTTGATGAATGCAAGATGAAAGTCTTAGGAAAAAATCTATTTCCAGTAATGCTCAAATTTTTGTTTGTTTAATTAGTTCTTTGATTCAATTTTATATTTGTTCTGACTATAGTACAAATCGCATTTGTTTAAAATATAGTTTAAATTACAATATGTTCAAATGAAGACTCACTCTGACTCCAAGCGAAAATACACTTTTCCTAAATTCATACAAAGCTCTTGCTGAATTTAAATTAACACTTAATATTTCAGATTCATTTCTGGCACCATCCTCCTCTTTCATCCCCCTCCTTTCTTCCTAACTCCCTCCCCTCTTCCTTTTTCTTCCTAACAGTAATCAAACCATACAGACTGGATGGATCAGAAAAAAATCATATACTAATGGAGGCATTAATATTTCTATCTGAATCTGTCTTTTTGTAGGTACTGGAGGGCAAGCCAATTTATGCTGACTGTTTTGGCAATCTTGTGCCTCTCACAAAGAGTGGACAACATCATCTTTTCAGTTTCTATGCTTTCAAAGAAAATAGACTTGCGCTGTTTGTTAAGGTACGGTAAAACACCTTATTTGCACCAGTAGATGGTAGATATATGTGGGTTTCACACTAAGCTGTTTTATTCCTTGTCTACCCCTCAGCATCTCTCCAAGCTTCTAAACTGTTGTGTATTCTTCGGGATTATTGTTAGAAGCTATTTACCCTCCCACTATCTTTCCAAAGTTGCCATTTCATATGTGCAAGCCCAGAGATTGAACATCAAAAATACTTTTAATCACAGGATAATTTTCTTACTAAACATCCAACAATTGCAGCACAAGTCTTTGGGTGTTATCTTAAACTGGATCTTTAACATGTTTTATTCTTCACTTGTGTAACCTAAGGAAAAGTACTCAATTGAAATTCGCTAACATTGCAGTCACTGGTAAAGACGCCCGGGACTTGATAGTCTCTAAAACTTTGTCAGTTATTTGGCAGTGATTGAACATATCGTCATCTTCACTTTCCAAACAATTAAATTAATCTGTTATTCAAAAATTAAATTTAGAGAAAATTCTGGTTAACTAGACTGATAATTGTTTGTGCATATTTGTGGAAGGTAGCAAATTAAAAATTCCACAACACCATAAAAATGTTGATCCCTGCTTGTCAACTACTTGTTGCACAGCAATTAAACTTTGAATTCCATGGACTGGATTATACACTGAGGATGGGCTTGTTGCACCCCATTGCAAATGGATAAAGGGGGGACAGGGCCAGCCCACCCGCACTTAATCGGCACACACCACTTTAATCGTTTATGCTTTGACCTTTGAAATAGTATGAGGTGGGACTTTCAGCCATCTTCAGTAGGATGTACTGACTCATAGAGTAGCAGGCCAACCAGAGCCAACAGTGTTGCACATTGACAGTGCCAGAAGGCAGTGATGGTGGTGAGGAGGAGCTGGGGAGGGCGCTGAGTGGAGCATGTTGGAAAGGGCACTGATGAAGAGTGGATTTGGGGAAAAATTTTGGGGAGGAGTCACAGACTGGCAGAGGCTCCGCACACCCTTGCTTAAAAGCCCTGATGCCCTATCACTTAAAAGGCTGAATTGGATCACACATGACCCACCTGAAACAGGCCCCACCATTCATAAAATTATGGCTGTTGAGCAGGCATGTCACCAAGAGTACAGGTCTATCCATTTGTTTGCCCATCCAGAAGTGGCCCCTAAAATTCAGTCTGCGTTTTCATTTGGTTAAAGTGAATTATTGATTTTTTTCATGTAATGATAGTGGAAATTATTTTGAGTTTAATTAATAACAGGATTCCACCAAATTCTTCCCTCAGTCTTGTTGGTATGCTGGAGGTATTCTAGTTGTGTGGTACATTCGTACTAGCTCCCGACGGGGAGGTAAATGATTAAGTAATAATGAGTCCATTCACTCCCTGGAAGTCTGGTCGGAATACAAATTATATTGAAGGAAAATACCCAACTGGTTCGGATATTGTTACCCAATTCCTAATGACAGAAAAAGAAGCATAAGAATTGATAATAAATCTCATCAATTCCTTAGTATTCTGTTTTAGGCGGTATTGTATCCATTGAAGACCAAATGTTAACCATTATTTCCCTGAATCTTCCAGTTGGTGAAAATTCTTAATAACCTGTACGAACAGATTTTTGTCAGCATTGCTGTCAGTAACTATCCCATTACTATTGGCAACGTGATGTGGGGGAACTGTTTTAGGTTCTCGAACTTATACGCAACAAGCATAGGAGAGAAACGGCCTGTGATTCAAGGACTAGCTCCTCAGACTCTGACAATTCTAAACATGAGGCACATTTTCTCTGTTTGATCACTCCTGTAACTGACTTTGCCAGGTGTTTGAGGGACTTTCAGGGCAATGTGGTACTTCATGCTGTTGTTTCAATGTTATAACAGGTCAGGGACATGAATAAGCATTTGTTCCAAACTGGTTTATGTCCTATGGTTTTTATATATCCAGCTTGAATTTAGAACTTTCATATCTCTGAGCAAGTGTGGAATCTGAATCTGCTGTCCAAATGATCTTAAGATGCATACCTTGCCAATTAGAGCATTCGTGTATAAAGTCTTTTGTGTTAGATGTAAACAAAAATAGTTATAGAGTTTTTAAACAGTAAACACTGCACTTGCAATTGGTCCAATGTTAGTGTTCTATTGTCAAATCTGCATTGTATTGAATGTATTATTACAGTTACAACTGCACGTTTCTATTTTAGCCTGACACAGGACTCATGAAAAGGGTGTTTGACAAGTGATTTCCCTTTAGTTTGGAAAGAAAATGATTGCATCCTTTCTTTGCATGATGAACTGTGAACAAAGGATACATTGATCCATTTCAATAGGATGAACTGAAATGGATGTATGCAGGCTTGTCAGTTTGCCAAACAGTTTTTGATATATTTCAGCATCAGTTGTATGAACTCAATCAAATTCTGAAATGTCTCAACAGGTAAGAGATACGACTCAAGAACCTTGCGGACGATTATCTTTCATTAAAGAGCCAAAATCGACTAGAGGTCTTGTCCAACATGCAATCTGCAACCTAAATATTACTTTACCCCTTTACAGCAAGGTAAAGCATGTCTATTTTTCTATATTTAACAAAAATATCATAACGTAATGTATTGTTTCCTAATATGTCTCAATTAAACTGCCAATTGTAATCTAAGCTACTGGTGATGCTGTGCTGTGTATTTGGACTGGTTTTGAACAATATGTATTTGAGTCCTAATTCTCCTTTGGTTGTCAAATAACACTTTAAATGAGCCCCACACCTTCACTTGGATTGCTCCAGCTATCCAGTGGCAGATCTGGGGGGAGCACTGCCTTGGCCACAATGATATGAATTTGTAGCCTATTGCCAATCATTTTCTAGCCGCTTATATTGTATCTGCCGAGAGACCTGAAAATGCAGTTTACTTGTGACACATTGAATATTTCTTGCAATAATGTACCAAGATGGAGTGTTGAATTTTGATCAGACAGGGCACAACAGAGGTACTTAACATTTATCCAGAAAAATTACAAATTGTTCCTTTTTACTTTTGCACCAAAACCTAGGCCCTTAAATTTTTGTGTTTTGCGAATATGTCAGTTGGCAGTCACCCCTTTGTGGAAGCAGAATATTTTGACAAGCTTGATGCATGCTGAGCCTCCTATGTAGGAATGCCCTGATATTTTTGGCTTTGCAGAAACAACACATGCAGCAAAGTTTGGGCATTAGATCTATGAATTTTTCTGGAACTGTTTGTCACAGAAGAAGTACACGATTGCACTGAATACAGGACAGTTCATTTCCAATTTGTCTTGCCAGTGTTAATGCTCAGCACAAACCTCCTCCCATCGAACTTCATTTGCCGCTATCAACATTTACCCTTATCACCCCTTTCTCCTTCACATTTATATCAAGGTACTCTTCAAAGGCATTGCGCAATTTGCCTCAGCTATCCATGTGGTAGCAAGTTCATAGTCTCTCAGTAAGAAAGGCTCCTTTGATATTTACTAAGATCCTAGGATTTATTATTTACCATAAAGAGGCATTATTCATTAGACATAGTAGGAACTGCAGATGCTGGAGAATCTGAGATAACAAGGTGTAGAGCTGGATGAACGCAGCAGGCCAAGCAGCATCAGAGGAGCAGGAA